>VYZT01005931.1:0-32250 GCA_013400735.1 Pomatostomus ruficeps
TTCCCCAAGCTCACTGCCACAATCAAGTGCACTGTGATGAGAGGAAACAACAACAGGACTTGAAAGCAGGAATAAAAATAATCTTCATTTATTAAGCACTAGGTCTAATCAGACTCATGTGCATGTCAGGATGTCTTCAGTCTAATTTACAAAAATTTGGATGTGTAGTTTCAGACACTGATAAACTGCAGGTATAAATACTTAGCATGGTAAGGTGCCTGTGTTTGCTGTGCACTCCAATTAGATGATCAAATTATTTGCTGTTGATGATTGCAGAAACTATATCAGAATCACTTTGTGCAAAACAGAAAAATAGGTTCAAAAGATTGCTGCTGCAAATGGCAGTCCTGCACTGTTATTTCAGTGAAGAGGAGAGAGGAAATGATTTTCTCTATCATCTGGTACACGGAATTAAAAGCTGGACAGATAACACATATGAAAGTATGTCTGCATTTGAAGTGTGGGAAGTAAGAAAAAGAACAGATAGTAATATCAACTGCAAAATATTGTTTTTCTCAAATATCCATTAATGTAAGATTGATAGCTTAGTTCAGACCTCTGGAAAATAGAAATAAAGAATGACGGATTTTCACCTTGTCATGAACCTCACCTTATGTAAGGTGGGCAAAAAATCTTGAAATGAGAATGGTGACACCCATAAAGCCAGCAAGCTTAATAAATTATAAATTGACAAATTTATGAAAATGCTTGGTATTCTACGTAAATGGAAAATGTGCTCAGCTCTTACAGATACAACACTCTAATATAGGATCTATCAAATCACTTCACAAAAAAATTTAACAGAAGTTTTTTGTGAAGTCCATGTCACCTTGGAAAAGATCCCTGATTAATACTTCCTATCAATCAAATTTCAGACTGTTTTTTGGAACTGACTTCAAATTTCCTGTACAAAAAATTTATATAACTACCTACCTACTTTTATAATAGAAAACAAACAAATTAAAAACTTACATGAAACAGTCAAACTCATCCCAAACAATAGGGATTTTTGAACACGACTGCTTGCAAAATATTGTATATAAGCATTTTACCCTATTTTGGACTCTTTTCTGTAATTTGTTTTTTTAATGGAACAGAATATCTGTTTCCTAAACCTCTCCTTTACATTTCTTCTCTTCAGCTTCAGTATAATGAAAAACTTATAGGTAGATTTTCTATTGAACTGAATAGCACAAGATTCTCACCCAAGAAGCTGGTTGCTCTTTCATGCCACTAGGACAAGTATTTTGCTCTGTGACGAAGTCAGAGGCTCACAAATCTGATGTTCTGGCAAATGTAGCACTGGGCTTTCTGGTTACTATAGGAAATTTCTTTTTTTAAAGTATGAAATTTGCAGGTAGTCTAAATGTCCTGCCCCTCAAATTTGCGATTCCTAGAATCATAAAATGGCTTATGTTGGAAGGGACCTTAAGTTTCACCTAGTTCCAGCTATGGGCAAGGACACCATCTCTTAGACCAGGCTCCTCATAGCACCATACAACCTGGCTTTGAACACTTCCATGGATGGAGCTTCCACAACTGCTCTGGGCAATCTGTGCCAGTGTCTTAACACTCTCATAATGAATAATTTCTTCCTAATATGTGCTCTAAACCTAATCTCTTTTTGTTTAAAGCCAATCCCTCCTGTCCTATCATGACATGCCCTTGTGAAAGCTCCTCTCCAGGTCTCTTGCAGAGCACTTTCAGGTACTGGAAGGTGCTGTAAGGTCTTCCTGGGGCCTTTTCTTCTCCAGCCTGAACAACCCCAACTGTCTCAGCCTGTCTTCATAGGAGGGATGCTCCAGCCTTACTCTGATCATTTTTTGGCCTCTTCTGGACTCACCCAGCAGGTTGATGTCCTTCTTGTGCTGGGAAGCACAGAGGTGAATGCCATACTCCAGGTGGAGTTTCACCAGAGCAAAGGAGGAGAATCGCTTCCCTCAGCCTTCTGGTCTCCCTTCTTTTAATGCCACCCAGGATGTGGTCGACCAAGGAGAAAGAAGAATGGTGTTCCAACAGCTGAGTACACAGAAGTAAAGATCCTGGTAAAATTTAAATAAACACTGTCAACATTGACAGATTTTGCAGATATCTTTTATTCTTCAGAGTTCCCATGGTTCAAACAAATATCTGCTACACAACAAAAGGTGATTTTCCTTCAGGAAAAGCAAGTAATGGTAAAAATTCTCTCACTCCAAACAATATTTGCAAGAAATTTGTTCCTGATGCTCAAAAGGAGAGAGGAATGAGCATTAATTTATGATAAATCTATAACGACGGAATGCTGGAGTACTATACCAATAAATACATTCCAAGATGAAGGTCTCCATCTCCTAAGAGACACCTCAACGTGGGACAACTGGATGGTGAGATTAGACTCGAACAACGTCTTATATCCTGCTAGCGAAAAAATGTCAAAGGTTCCTCCAGGCTTTGCTGGGAAGGAGAACTTTGGCAGATCTCCAGCCTACCATTTGGCCTCTTGTCAGCTCCATGGTAGCAGCCTTCTGCGTGCAAGAGCTAGGGATAATGGTCTGTTTAGACAACATGCTGACTGTGGTACAGAACAGAGACCTGTTAGCAACACAAGTTGATTTGGTGAAAACAAGTCTCAAGAGACAGAGTGGCTGAAAAATTTCCAGGAATCAAATCTGGCTACTGCCCAGAAAACAAAAGTTTGTTGGACTTTCAGTCCTGATGTCTCTGCTTCAGGGGCTTTTAGACCTTTCCAGGGTGTATCAGAGAATGTATTTAGAAAGTATGATGGCTATGAGGACACAGCCATCTACTCTAGGGGGACGGTTTATGTTAGGGTAATTAAATTTAGAGATGCAAAATGCATGTTGGGTCATCCCATCCATCTTGTCACAGAGAGAAGGAAGGTACTACAATCTGAATGTCATTTGTTTCCTTTCTCATCTTCTTACAATATTTCAGAGGAATGGGTCCATTCCTTTGGAAGGCAATTCTATAGCCTTGTTACAAAGTTTTTGCATATGAAAATTATTTTTCAATCTCTTGTACTGCTGGTTATGTACAAATACAGAATTTTCTGTGCCTCACATTGGCTACTTCCAAATTTAGGACAGTGAAGAAAACCTCTTTCCAACATTCAGATTTTCTTATTTTGCCAATAAAAAATAAGTTTAAAATGCAGTAAAAAATTAAATTCTTACTTCATAAAATATTTTCTCCATGTTTTTAGCAAAAGGAGAAGTAAAACTTTTAAAGGAAAACAAAAGTTTTTTGCCATTTCAAGTTTTTTTGAGTTTTTAGAACAAAATTAATTTCTTAATGAAAATAGTTCTCTTTAAGGATTCCCTTTCTCAAAAAAAATTTTTGTTTGGAAAATGAACAGATGCCCTTAAGAATTGAAAGGTATTTACTTGCCATAAAACTTGTATCAGAATATATCAGTATCCTGTGTTTCCTAATTGTCTCTTCATTGCAGTTTTGGTGCCTTCTATAACTAAAGAAATAGTGAAAATAAAAACTTTTGTCACTTTCCATGCAATAGCTGCATTATGTCACACATTAAGAGAAAGGTTCTGAAGGAACATTTTCTGTTAAGACATTGCTCTCTGGATACATATTATTAGACCATTCAAGCTCTGTAATGTTTTCTGTCCTCAGAATTTGCATTTCCAAAAATATATCTGTAGTACCAGAGTAAAATGATTTTTAAATGCAGCTCTCATAGTACTTAAAGTGTGACAGAGAAGAACAATCCATGGCTTGTTTGGTCCATAAAGACATGACCTTGTTTTGTTCATTTTGAGGCATGGAGTATTTTTAATGTTCTATCTGCCTGCTTCTTTTAAATGACTTAACTTCATTGGAAAGCTTTGGAAAACAGGAACCAGAATAAGACATGCCTCTGGACTCCGGATGTTGACATCAGCAGAGGACCTAAAAAGATTTAGAAAGATTTAGAGAGCTGAGGCAATGAGTAAATGATCAGATTCTAACATGATGAAAATTGGCAAAATTGGTTCTTCAAAAAAATATTTAAAATTTAAAAAGTTGGGAAAAGGTGAAAAAAGGTGAAGCAAATACCAAAGTCCAGAAACAAAAATTGAAACTAACATACCTACATTTAAGCATTTTTCAGTCTCATTTAATCTAATGTAAATAAACCAAAAGTAAAGAGTATATGAACATTTGTGGAATGAAAATTAGGTATTAAAAATTGGACATCAATGGCATTGCATAAATCCTTTTACATCTGTGTAAATTCTTAAAACATTTTATTAGAACAGCAGATATGCAGTGACTTTTTTAGATTAAATGCACTACAGATGTGGCTACAGTAATTTCACAGTTTAAGCCTTCGGCACCTGGAATTTAAAACAAAACTTCATCTCTATAACGTTATACACTCAGTTCTCTCTTCACTGAAAAAGCCATGAAGTAGGTACATTAACTCTAAACAATCAATACTTTAGCTCAGAACTTCTCAGTGCTAGCATTTCTATTTCCTTACTGAAGCATTATGGACTTATGTGGCCCCTATTATTATAGCTCTCTCAACTATTTCCTATGTATTTAGCTTCCCAATTACCCTGTGAGACAGAATAAAGCCACTTATTCCTATTTTATGAGATGAGGAAACAGGACTTGTAGGACTGGTGACTTATCTAAGGTCACACAGCAGCAACTTGAACTCTGGCTTCTTAAGCAACAGGCTCAGTGCCTTTATTTGTGAATTGACCTGATATGCTGATTGAAATAGTCTGTGCATGGCATCTCACTAAACACATTATGAAATCAAAGATCTTATTATTAGACTAGAGCCTTTTCTCCCAAAATATTGATTTCAAAATCCTAACTCTTTCAGAAAAGAAAAAGGAAAATAAAAAAACCAAACACAAAAAACCAAAACAAACCCCAAAAAACCCCATTGTCCAACCAGATATATCCAGTTTATTTGGAGAAGTACAGTTTTTATATAGTTGCAAGTCTGTCGTGACACCTAACACAATAATTATTATTTACAATATTAATCCATATTTTTTGATTTTTGTGTCCTTCATATCAAGACTAACAACACACCTACAACACAGCTCAGCCCTCAATGGGCAGCACCTTGTGCCTGCAAGGTAGTATACAAGGGATTTCCCTGGGTGTCCCCAAAACTGCACTGTTCTCTGGCACTACAAAAAGCAGTCCTCTGTTATTGGCCACTATCTCCTGTTTTCCCATGTACAACAAAATGTTTTAGGTCAATTAAAAAAAAATTTTTTTCTTGCTAATTAATAACATCCACTGTCCTTGTTTTTTACAGTACTGTCTCCTTAAACCTCTGTTGTGTTATAAACACACACCAAGCTGACACAGAGACAAACACAGACATAGACACACACACAAACCCCCTCTGCTACAAAAATTTTCTGTTGAGCTCTGTATCAGCTAAAAAACATTAGAGCTTCCATTTGTATGGGAAAAGCATGGTATCACATAAAGTAGTGAAGCTACACCTGCTTTATCTCTGAGAATAATTTGATACAGTCAGTGTGCAATGTCTACTCACACAGGTGCTCATACAGCACACATACTCACTGGCATTTGAAAAAACATCATAACTGAATTTTTTCACAGTCATTACAGAAAATAATATATGATCATTTTTGATAGTTTAGGAAGTGGTCTGCATTGCATACATTCTTAAGACTTCTCCAGGTTCCATACGTTGATTACTTTCAGTTAAGAAAGTTTTATCGTAGAAACCTTAATGTAACCAGACTAGACAGGCAACTACAAAAGCCCTGTACACTGGGTAAGATCTGCATTCCCAAATCTTTGCCACAAGGGGAGAAGTTAGAAACAAATATTTGTCAAAAATCTCCAGAAATTTTCAAGGAAGGCTGGAAAGTTCACTCCAAGATTGAGACTAAACTTCCAGTTTACTTATCTCAAAAATGGGGAAATTAGTTGCAATGATTAAACAGAATTGAAGTGTAAATCTACACATATAAAAAATAAGCTTTCATTTTATGAAACTAATTCATATTATCCTTTTAGTGATTAAAGGACAGAAAAAGATGCAGTTTTTCTAATAAAAAAATGCACAAATTGCCAAAACATATTATCAAAAATTTTAGTTATATTATTATATTTTCCATGCTTAAGAGGTTCGGGAAGTTTTCATCCTGGCAGAAGAGAGGTAATAGAATTAAACTGACTTAAATTAGAACTTGGATTCCCTGAGATGCAAAGAAGGTGGGAGGTTTTCTATAAGTGTGTCGCCACTGTTCACACAGAAGTGGTGTAAAACTCCCTGAACATAACAGGGCTCAGGAGGTGTGATTATGGATTAAATCCTCATTCCAGGTTACCCTCTATAATTGATTCTCTAAAAGACAGCTGGTGCTCAAAGGCAGAAATTTTAGGTTTTCTGACTATCTCTTGCTGAAAACTAGCAGGAAATTAAGTCATCCAAATCTAACTTTAACTTTAGATTGCTAATGTGAAATTCCAGAAAAGAGAGGGCAACTGTGAAACTGCTAGGCACTTCATTTTGTATTGGGTCCTCTTTTCACATCTATGATTGACCTACTATGCATCCTCAGTCCAGCTGCCTCACATCATCATGTCATTTTGACACCACATCTCTCAGTGTTCTATTAGTGTTTGATCAGCTTCACGGTGCAAATTTGTAGATGAAAGTGGCTTTCTAACATTTTCCTTTGTTTTTTCCTACCTTGAAATACAATATTCAGTAAGATTACAAATAAGCATAAAAAGCAAGATACAGCATAGCATATCTGTTCTGCTGTTTCCTTTTCTAATGAGCATTTTCTGAATGTACATCATATGATATGATTCCACACCAGCAAGATTTGTTTTCAATTCTGTGCTGTTATGAACACAGTACCCTTAAAAGACATTATGAATGAATACCAATTTGTTGAGAGATTTATTAAATTTGGAAGCTGTTCAGAATGTTAACAATTTCCATAAAATAATAGGCATATAATATTTTCTTTATAGTTTCTTACGCCTGACAAAACAAATAAGAAAGCAAGTGAAAAGAAGTCATCCCGTCTAGATCAGCTCACCCAGCTCAGATGTGAAGATCTTCAGGGGTTAGTAAAATTCATTAATAGGAGAATTACCATGAGAGCATATTCATCCCAGACAAAGACCTTTAATTATACCCTGACGTTTTGAACTGTTTGCTTCAAGCAAATTTCAAATCCACTTGAGGCTTGGGTATAAAGTTCATCCCGTGAAATAGAGCGATTTGCTTAAAGGTTTATTTTCCTGGGAAAGGTGTTTTGCAGAGAGCCTTACTCCAAAACAAGTTTCCTGCAGGGCCAGCTCTTCTCTGAGCCTAGGAAAGCTTTTTGCAAGGTGATATGCAAAAGGCCACACATTGCGTGGTGACGGAGCCAAGATTGCAAACGTGGGATATCTTTGTGTGTTTGTTTTCATTCTCCCAGAATAAAACTTAAAAGAAAGCCTGGAAACTGAAAACTCTGCTTTGGAAGAGATGAGTAACCATGAGACAGAACTTTCTCTTCCACAAAACACTGGATGCAATTCAACAAATGTTTAAGCCTACGTCTGTTTTGAAGCAGAGGAGGATGTCAAGAACATACAGAAGCCCTTTTTTAGCTGATTCTAAAACTGGAGAGTATAGGTAACATGGGAAAATATTTGACATAGAGTCTCAAATTTGAATTGTTGGAAACCTATCTGCATACTTTAAGTGTTTGTGCTGGTATTTCACTTTTCAGTACATTACAAATCTATTGAGCTGGCATCATTGTAATGCTAGGAGAGTGTTTACAAATCCATTGTAATGATATTTTGTTATGAAATACTTTTATATTAGTTGCATTCTGGTCTTGAAATGTACATCTAATTCGAAAGGTGCTGTTGCTTGCAATACAATCCTTGTTGCAAATACACTTTGGTAAATGTTAAATGAAGGTATAAGGAGATGATGTGCCTACAAAATGAATAGAACACATTGAGTTACTGTGACAGAGCCTTTCATTAATCACTACTGAGAGATAGTTAATTAATGTTTTAGTGCCAGTGCTGCATTTGTAAGAAGGTACAGCATATACAAGGCAATGTTTTGAGACCCCGCACCCATGATGTTCCAAGACAGGAACAAGAACAGCTCTAGGCAGTCTGAAGTCAGAGGTTGTCCCTACCACATTCATTGGATCAGCCAGTGGCTGCAAACTGCTTGGTAGGGAAGGGCACCTTGTCAATGGCGTATGTCCCACAGGCAGTCCCCTGTCACATTCATTGCTGTTGACAGCACCAGCGCGTGCCCTTGTGCTAACAAGAGGGCAGGTAGCTGGCTCCCAGGCATCAGCACACTGCGCTGCAGGAGGGATCCCTGCTGCCCGGGGCTGACAACTTCTGTGCAGGGCATTTTGTCAATGTTACTGACATCTTGCCTTTTAGAAGTACATCTGGTGTTTGAGAGAATGCTGAAGAGTCATCATAACCTGGGAAGCTGCCTGATGGGTAATGAATAATCACAGTGAATAACCCAATGATTCCCAGGCATTTTTTAACATGTAGGCTACATATACAGTAAAGAATTAATTAATATCCTATAACAAAATCCTCAGACAAATGCAAGGATATGATAAGGTCTTCTTTATAATTATCCATCACTACTGCTTTGTCCTTGGAAGCCAGCCCAGCCCCAGCTGCCTTTTGCTTTCCTTGCTCTTCTCTCACAGCTTTGACCGACTTCTATTCAGCCCTTGAATTTTAACTCCCTAGACCCCTCTATGTTTTCTAATGGAAATGCTATGGCTTGGCAATACCCTGCTGTATATCTCCGTGGTTCTTTCATAAGTTTACAAATTCTCCAAGCTAGAAAACACAGTGAAGTTCTGTTTGTTACTCTCAGGTGACCTTTCAAATGGGCTTTCAGAGACAAATCTTTCACTCTAGCTTATGTTTTTTCTTCCCTGAAGGAAGAGTCAGGGGCTGTGTAATGATGACATTAGCATATCCTGCAAGTGCTATCAACTAAGGCAGAAAGGCAGAGGAGATGGAAAGAGGAGCTCCAAAGTCCTGAATGCATCTCTCACATGCCCCTGGATAGGTGCATCTATGTTGAACTGTTTTGCTTAGGCCATACTAAGGTAAAGGGATTTTTATGTTTACTGAAATAGTCTGAGCCTAATTAATGCCCTGTAGGTCAATTCATGTAAGTTTGCTTTCTGCACTCCTATCAAGCTGCGATGTGCTGCTTAAAGGTGGCCCATTTTTGAAAAAGACCCCAAACATATAAATGAAGCTTTCAAAAGGGTAGAAAATTAAATCCATGACTGTCCCTTTATATTATTTGGAGAATTAAAGAACATCAACAAGTGTAGATAGTCAAATCAATGTTGTCCTGAAGTTTTCAGTGGTGAGAATTATTCATGAAAGCTGTAAGCACACATATTATTAAAATAAATACTCCAATTATTTTTAAGCAAACTCAAAAACCTGTTAGCGAAATCTCCAGACAAGGGAATAGTAAAACAGTAACCTTGAATCTCAATGTAGACCATAAAGCAAGGTAGCAAGATTGTGGTTTGGTTTATCAATCTCCTGCCTCCAGTTGTCTTTTTCCCCAGCAGAAACAGCTGGGAGTGGGATTTCTGCTTCGTACACAGCATAGGACAAGAATTAGCCATGTTAGAAATATTAGCTGATGGAAAGATGCAAAGTCACTGGCATGAGGCCATTTGGGCTTTTTTAGCAGAGGAATTCAAACTCTTGAAATGTAGACACTAATTTAAGAAAAGTTTTGAGGATCTTGATGAGTCTGAACATGGTATTGAAACTTCTTTTCCTTAGTCCAACTACTAAACAGTATGGCTCAATTTGCTTATGGCCTTTAGGCACTGGACACCTTCAAACTTTGCTTCTCCAGAAAGTATCTGTTTGGAATTGAACTTCAATGAATTTGTTCAGAAAGCAAGAGTCTGGCTTGTCAGATATGTTGGATTGACATGAAGACTCTTGCCCACCACAGTAATCGATATCATTGATATTTAATATCTGGATTCCTTCACTTCTCTCTCCCACCAATCCCTATTTCTGACTCCCCTCAGTTCCACTGTTTTATCCTGGGTCCCTCCTACCTAACAATGCAGCAACCACAAATCAGCTTTTCTGTCTTGTACACAAATAGTCCCGGTGGTTGTTCTTGGAGACAGGTACCTTGAGCTCTTATATTTCATCTAATCAGTTGATAGATATAAAATATGCTTATAATTGCCCTTCCAATATTTTTAATTTGTAAGAATTAAGTCTATTATACAGTAAAATAAATACCTGTAGCCCAGGTTATGGTAATAACCCACTACTTTTGTTAAATTATTTGTGATCTGTAATACATCACACTTTCTAATATTTTAAATATTTTTTGGTTCTTCCTTCAAATCTTTTCCAATCACAGACATGAGACAGTTGAATCTCAATGCATCTATGCAATATAAATAAATTTAATCAATACACTCAGAGGACTAATTATCTGAAGATAACTTGAGGATATTTTTGAAGTCTAGAACCATAAAATCATTATGTGTTTGCTCAGCAATATCGCATGATTGCTATTAAAAGAAGTATAAACCACTTTAATAAAGAGTGTTTCTGGCAATTCTATATACTAGCATCTAGTCCTACCATGTTATTCAACTAAATGAGGTTTTCTGTGTAAAGTAATGACATAGAGGTCCAGAGTCCCTTCAAGTCTTTATGTTCTTTTCTGGAAAATACTGTCAAAATATATTTTCACTAATATATTCACAATGTATTTGGAATTCCTATATCTGATTGAGAACATAAATAATTTTTAGTAGACTTGAGTGTATGGCACCACATTTTGGATATGTTTATTAAGTTTTTGCCTAATTCAGTCTTATACTTTCTTTAAATTCCAGTCAACAGGGATTGCAGTTTTACCTAAATGACGGTAAATTCTGACCTTGAGAGTTCCTTAAAATTGCCATAGGCATGTTTTCTTCATCTTCGTCATTTAAATGACTTATCTAAGTGTATGAAACTATTCCAACATAGAGCACACATTGCTTCAGACTTTTCAAGACAGAAATATCATGGAAAGGGAGACTCTGATCCTAAAATGACAACTTTTAGATAAATGTAGTTTTCACACTGATAGAAAAAAAATTAAGGCTGAAATTCCAAAATGCTGGGAGCATTTTTGTGTTTCCGTGTTTAGAGACTCATAGGTGTTGTTCCCTGTGCATCCAGTTAGGGCATAGCCAGAGAAATGATTCTGGCTGCAACAGTCTGGGTTAAAACAGAAGTTGCCTCCCCTAAATGCTGCAGGTTTAACTATTCACCTACTAACTAAAACCCACTCTCGAGCAAGTGAGTTCAAAACTTGCCCTTCATCATCAGTTTCCACAGATTTGTTGGTGCTGTTCATGCTGTTCTCGCCTCTGGGTTGTCATTCCACCTGTCCATGCCCAAAGCAACACCTTGCCCTACATCGCACCAATGCACGTGGCCATGAAACTGTTACAACACTGATCAGCACAATGCCCAGAACACACTGAATACTCTTGAGACTCTGGCCATTCCGATCACTGCTGAATGTTACATGGCCTGGGGTTGAAGGTTTTGAGAAAAAAAAGGGGCTTTTCATTCCTTTTCTGCTCCTGGTATGTAAGAATAACTTCGGTGTTCTAAAACCACATTTTTGATAATGAATTTTATTAAACAGAGTCCTCGTACAACCTGTCTTGAAGGAAATGGTATCTTGTGAATAGCAAGGAACACTTTGGTACAAAGTAGTGCTGTATTTAGACTTAAAAAAACACTATCCAGAACACAGGAAAGGAATGGCAAGTGCTTTTAGTTATAGGAAAGGATTAAGCCAACTGCACACTGAGGCAAGAAGAGTTCTGATTTCAGGGGCAGGGCAGATTGCCAGATGGAGTGTGTAATTGAGAGGAAGAAAGGAAAAATAAGGAATGAAAAATTTCAGTAGTTATATTAAGGTTGGGATACAGAAAGCAAAGGAAGAATGCCAAAATAGCATAATGGTAAGAGCAGTCTTCAGTAATACAGGAGAGCAGAGTTAGATGTCATTCCCATCCCCTGTATTGAAGGGTCACTACCATGGCCTTAGATGAATTCTTTTATTTCTTTTTGCTGCATTTTTTTGGACAAGAAAAACTCTTTTCAGGACTGTAAAGATAAATAAGCTGAAGATTATGAAGAAGACAGATACTCTAATAGCAGGGCCAATATGAGTAACTTACACCCACAGGAAAAAAAAAAAGGGATCCATCAACAGAGCCTGAAATGAAATCTAACCTGCAGATATCTATTTCCAAGCGAAATTTAGCAGTGCAGCTGAGTCTATATGGGTCATATGGATCTGAAATACATAGGAAGGTAAACTTTGGTCAAAAGATCAGAGGTGATACATCAGTGTGATACTGAGTTTAAATTTTATCCAGAACTAGGCTTTCACTATTCAAGATTCCTTATTTCAAAGAGGAGTTGAAGGAAGAATATTTAGAAGAAACATTGTACTGTACTTCAAAATAATAAGCAACTACATTGTGTAATTCATTAATATATTATCTGCCACTAAACCATACACATAGTAAGTTTAATTTTTCTGCATATAATAGAAAAACACTCATTCATGAAGATAAATAAGTCACTATGTTGTGTGAAAAATGATCAGTAGATACAGATATTAAAGAGAGATTCTCCTCACTTTCTTGTGAGAAGCTAGAGGGTCTTTATCTCATTGTTATGGAAGCTCCCATGAGATGCTTTTTTGTAATCAGCATATTCACATTCCCTTTGGGATAATATTTATTATTAGAAAAAGTATTGCAGCATTTGAAATCAGAAATAAAAAATTTATTACAGCGTTTATGAGTAGAACATGAATCTCTAGTGAATACAAGTACATAGAGAAGTGAATTTATAATAAACTGTATCAAGGAGTACTCTTTTGAATACTTAACACACTCTGCTAAGTCTCGTAAGTAAACTTTTTGCATTAAATTCCAAAGTCAAAGGATCAGGCTGACCTCAAAGGCCTGACCTTCTACTATATCTGTGAAATATGGATTACCCATCTAGGCCTTGACTCAGCGAAGTAATGCAGCATGAATTTAACTATTTTAAATTCTTTGCTGAGCTACAGTAAGAACAGCATAATGCAGAATCCTGTTAGATTGAACAACGTGATAAGTAATAATTTTATCTGTTTACTTTCGACATTTTTGAAGAAAGAAGTGCTGATAACCAGTTTTGATGCTAAGGTTTTCTTTACAGACTACTTGTAATAGGTTCTATGGCCCTTCTTTCATAAATAATTACTCAATAATACATCCTTACACAAGTACCTTTTGCAAATCAATAAAACTGTGCATCTAAATGAGCTTAAGAAATTACTTGTTCAAGCATATTTGAAAGATGAAGATGTAAATCCACATAGGGAGTTAAAATGTGACAATATAAAAAGAGACTGTTACTCTCTTTACGCGTTACAACTAATTGTTTAAAGAATGACTATATCTTCCTGGCAATATTCAATGGAAGAAGAGTATTAATAGGAAAGGCAGAAAATAATCTGAAAGATTATCCTGATAGTTACAGATGATAATATTGTCAGAAGGGCTTGGTTAAAAATTAATTACCAAAAAATTATTAATATAATTGCAATATATTAATTTGTATATAATTTGTTATATGAGGTATTATATAATTATATTAATTACAAGATTAATAAAATAATATTAATTTATGTATTTCTTCCCAGAATTATTACACTTACATTGTCCAACAGCTTAATTTTCTCAATGTTTCTCAGGTCTGTATAATATCGATGTAAGAAAAATTTCTGCCTTTATGGAAATCAATAGCAAAATGCTAATTGCTAGCTGTAGAGACAGGACTTCGCCCTGGATGAAAAACTGCATCCCAGGCAGACGTAAGTCCTGTTCCTGGGACAAGAAAATAGGAAAATTGTTTCTGAGGCTCACAGTAAGGCTCTGAAGAATATGGCTAATATCTCGTGAGCAGATGACCCCATGCTTAGTCTTTCATATATATCCAGCCAGCTACACTGTTAAAAGAAAAATTCAGGATATATGGAGCCAGATGTGCTGATGACATGAACTAGCAGCTGCTTTGGAGTCTGAACTGCCATACCAGATAAAATTTGTCCCATGGAGGTTAGCACAATGACCTCTGCATGTGTGTGGCTCACAGTTCTCAGTGGTGAAGCCATCAAAGAAAGCTGGCGTAGCAGCAAGAGTCAAACCCAAAAGAGAACATGGTGTATATTCTCAGTCTTCTCTCATGTTTCTGATTCTTCCCTCTGAATGGGACAAGAAAAATTATTTAAATTCAATGGCAGCATGCTTAGGAAATGAAGAAGAAAAGATCAACACAGGAAATTTTACATAATTTTAATATGTTGAGCTTGAGTTAGTTGTGGCTGAAACAAGAAAAGTGCCAAAAATACAGGGCTACAAAAAGTAGTTAGGAGCTGTGCTCACGTTACTGAAGAAAATATGACCCCAGTCACTACATGCTCACTCACTGAAAGTGATAAAGAAAGACAGATAAGACTGTCTCATATCATGACATTACCATACAGCACTAGGCATTTATTTTTGCACTGGTGTTTTTTATTTTGAATTGAGGTAATTTCAGTTCTGTTGATGGTGAAACTTTAAAAGGTTTGCAAAAGAGTTGTTTCAGTGAAAGAACTCATAAGTTCTCTTGCTATGCAAACCTCTTGCTTGTAAACACATCTGGGAGATTTCTATAATTCTTTCTGGTCAGATGGTAAATACCATAAAATCAGACTCTCACAGTGTTTTTCTGCCCTGACTTGCTTGTGGTCCCAGAGAAGTCTCAAAAGAGAAAAATGAATAAACAAGTTGACTGAAATTTTTAGACATCCAGGAAAATTTCCATGAGATTAATTTAGAAGACATATTTGGTGTGTGGAGGGTAGGTTGCTATTTTAGCGCTAATATTTACTACTACTGGAAAGGAGAATTTATGGACTTTTGGAGACTTGAGGCTGGTTCTGAAGGTTTTTGGATAACCATAACCGGGTTTTGTGCTTGTATGAGCTTCTGATTTTTTTAACAGACATCTTTACTACTAAAAATTCTCTTAAAGAAAAGAAAACCCACCCCCATGGCAAAAGGGTTGGAACTTGATGGTTTTTAATGTCCCTTCCAACCCAAACCAGTCTATGATTCTATAATAAGTAATTTTGGGACAGTCCCTCAGTTAAAGTGGATAGCTGCTTCTGTGCTTCCAGGCTTCTCTGAGCAGTGGCCAGAATCTATATTTAGATTCATTCTTCAATTGTTTCCTCTCTCTTCTGTAATCCACAGTTTAGTCTCTGCTGTGCTGGTTCATATTTATTCTGCGAAGGGCTAAACATTCTAATTCTAAAAGAAATCTCCCCATTCTCAACCAAACTGTGTGCCAGAGAGGTAAATCATGAAATAATATACCTTTGCACAGAAGCCAAACATGTGGCAACCACCTGAGAAAGGAGGCTGTGAAAGCAAAAGCATGTTCTGCTACTGCAACAAGAGCTTTAAAATGTTACAGTTGCCTTCTGGCCTGTAAAAATAATGCAGGTTTGAGCAATACCCTACAGTAAATAGTTGCTTATTTTCCCATGGAAGTTTTATAACTTTCCTTTGTTTATGACTTCAAAGACCCCATTTGCTTACCTTCCCAGTGTTTTCATATGCTATCATTTGTAGAATAAAATGAGATTTTTGTGCTTAATGCAGTTAATAATGCCCTGCAAAAATGGTGATATCTTTATTTTTACTGCAATATTCATGTTTTCAAAACAATATGCATGAATGTTCACTTTCAGTTGATTTCAGTGTTATTAAGGATTACATATGACATTAACATGTCTCTATATAGGTATCCTGTAACTCAAATAAATTTCTGGTACTGAGACTGTAATCTGCTTCAAAAATAGGGGTCATTCCCTAAATCTTATGACACCTTATAAGTAAATTTAACAAAGAGGTTTCATAATTAGCATTATGTGTGTGAATCAAAAGTATAACATTGCTGTTATGCTAAACTGTTACAGGCATATTACTGTTACATTGTTATCCCTTTGTGTTGTGACAGAAACAGAAGAGGTGTACTAAGCTCACCAGGATGATGTTTTGAGGATGACATTATGTAATTTGGTTTTTGATTATGATTCTCTGTCGATTAATGAAATGTTTAACTGGTAGGCTTTTGTCTATCTTTTGTTTTCCTGCCTGTATGTTACATTAAAATTCTAAGATCAGCTAAAAAAAAAAAGAGAATATTTCTACTGGTCACACAAAGCCTAAAAAATTAATAGTAGTGATATCAGTCATAGTAACAGTATGATAAGCAGTAACACTAATACTAATAATAATTTCATTAGTATGGAAACCTGCTTTAGTACATGAACTGTTTCTTTGCCTGTCAACACCTAAAAGTAATCTATGAACACCAATTGGTGCTGATCAATGAGAAATCTGATACAGAAAGATTCTTAATGGCTCAAGAAGGAAGTTTGCATATTTCAATAGAAAAAATTTTTATAAATAGTAGGCACTCTTTCAAATATGGTGTTTCTGTGACATGAAAGCAGCAGCAGAGCATTAGGCAATCAAATAGGCTGAACTGCTGTTACAGTTACATTTCCTTCTACTCCTGGACAACATCCTTCTTGCAACACTTCAGCTCATTCCTTCCTCTCTTGTATTAATGGACATGAACAACTGATTAGCTCAGTTGATTTGTAGAGATTTGTAGAGAATGTTGTGAGCTCCTGCTTAGATGATTTTATACCTACCTACTTGTCTCTTCTTACATTTGGAGTGCTTATATGGCCATTCATGGGCCTTTCCTGCATCAGGTTAGCATAACAATTCATAAAGTGTATGGAAGAATTTCTTTATGGTGATGTATTTGTTTTCCAGCCTCTCCAGGATCTTTTGCCTTTTTAGATCATTGCCCTGAGCAAAGGAGAAAAATAAGGCATTTTATTTAAATGTTTACAGCCTCACAATGATTTCTGTAAATAGTTCACTTCAAATATGTTGAGCCATTCTACTCCTGTATAACAGAGCTTTTTTAATTTCATTTCTGTCTTCTATTCTTTCACTGGAGAGAGTGTTCTTACATAGACAGTATGTCACTAGGATTAAAAGGAGGTGGTATATGTGCATGCACAGTGGAGAATGGACATTTTGTGTTGAATCCAAAAGGATTTTTCAGATTTTCATGTTTCATTTTTCTGTCCTTTATCTCTTGCATCTTCAGTATAAAAAAATCTGTGCATATTCTGTTCCATCTCTGTAGTTAATTGCTACTATGGAAGACATACATTCACTCAAAAGATGTGTAGCCAGCAACACAGGGCTGCTTTCCTGAAGACCTGTGCCAAATCAATCAGCTATGCAAAAGTGTGTTATTAGTCAAAAAGCTGAAATCAACGCACTGTTAGTAGAAAGAATACATTTGCCTCACTCTTGGAGACAAATCAAACCCAAGACCAGCTCCAGCCTCTTTCTTAGTCTAGATACTGTGCAAAGTTCTTCTAAGCAGACTGGGACAATAATAATTCAATTGAAATTCAGTTCAGAAAGTGTGTATGTATAGGAAGGAATGGGTTTTCATGTTGTTCTATTTTGTTTATAATTTTTCTTTTTCTGCCTGTTTGGCAATATGAACTTTGAGATTTTTAATGTCCATATGAATTTCTTATTACTAATGATAAGATAAACAGAAAATGTGCACTTCTTTAAAAAGTTGGAGAATTTCATTGTACACAATAAAACATGCTGTCAGTACTTACCATCCTTAGCATCTATTTAAATTATTACAATATGTCCTAGGTAGACAGAAGAATTGTAGCTTTTTATTTTTAATGGAGGAAGGTATTCTCTCTTGTTCAGTAATTAATTAGCCCTGTAAAAGTGAGAAATTTTATTTATATACCTGATATGAAAAACTATTAGTTATGAACCAATCCCAAATCATAAGTTTCCACTTGGGATTATGGCTGAACAGTAAATCAAACACACGTGACATAAACAAGTGTTCTTTATTACAAAGGCTTTCAAGTATAATTTGCATCATAAACCAAATCTAACAAGATGCATAATTTTGTAGGCTAAGAAAGACAGTATGCTGTATTTTTCATTTTCCTCATTGTGAAAGTTATTTTTAAAATTACATGAGAAAACCCAACTATTACCTGATAAATTCCCTTTATCCCCTAGATTGAGCATGTCAGAAATCCAGATCTTAGATGATATCAGTATGCAACTAGGTACTAACTTCCATTCATCCTGTTTTGACTATGTCCTCTGCATATTGTTAAGTGACACTTTTCCTCTAAAGTGCAGAAAATCTTAAGATTTTTAGCTTTGCTCTTGGGAACTTGCTATAAATATACTTGTGTTATGTTGTCTTGAAGTTTCTTCTTAATCTAGTCTGCAACCAAGATAAAAGACAGTCAATATTCAGCATTTAAGCTGGAAAAAGGTCAAAATTCCTTGGTTAAGGAGTCCATAATGTTAAAAAAAATCAGAGATTCAATGTTAAAAAGCTTCCTCAAACTCTCTGGCTGTGGAAGGAGTATGACAGCAGATGTATGTTGTCTGCATGCCATTAATTTCATATTTCTTTACTTTCAAACATTTGTTTACTTAAGTAGAAACTTCCTCTTGGATGGTCAGGCTTTCCAGCTAAACTTCGTGAGGTCTGTAGGTTTGTATTTTATCTATGCTAAAATATCCTTTTAAGGTCTTTTCAAAGAGGGTAACTTCATGTCTGTTAACAATTTTTATTTTCATGACTACAGCTAAGAATCACCATTCCAGTGCAGTGTGAAAAATGTGGCTATGTTTATTATTAACAAGACCATCTTACAAGATAATCTTGTTAATAATGCAAGTCATACCAGTGCATAAGGTTTTCTTCTTGAAAAACTTTATTTCCTCTGATGTCTTTTCATCTTACAGGACTACCTTACAACTGTTACTCTATAAATTACTGCTAAATTATGCAGAGGAGTTTGTAGGCAGGTTTACTGTAAAGTAAATTTTGCTTAATAATCAGTTCTGTAACAGTTTTTATGAAAAACCTGTAGGAAAACATGTTTTGTGCATGTTAATGATGTCACAGAGAAAAAACCCCAGAGTTGTAGATATAAAGGGGATCCCATAGCCTAGGAGAATTACAGACAGGCCTCCAGCTAGACCCTGTCCCCCTCATTATGACCCTCTGGGATCTGCTGTTCAGCCATTTCTCAATTTACCTCACTGCCCACTCATCCTGCCTGTGAGGATGTTGTGGGAGACAGTGCTGAAAGCCTTGCTGAAGCCGAGGTAGACAATATCTATGATTCTCCACTCATCCATCCAGGTAATTTTTTCATTGTAAAAGACAATCTGGTTGGCCAAGCATGATTTAACTTCAATGAATGTATGCTGACTACTCCTAATCACTTTCTTACCATCCATGTGGATATAGATGGCCTCCAGAATGCGGCACTCCATCACTTTTCCAGGAATTGAGGTGAGGCTGACTGACTCTTAGTTCCCTGAGTTCTTCTTCTTGCCTTTTTGAAGTCTGGGATGACATCTGCTTTTTCTTCTTTTTCTTACCAGAGAGAAAAAGGAACAAGAGTAATGTCGTGGTTTCGATCTTGGTTAAGTGCTAGGCCTCTACGGCAGCTACTCACTCGTTCCCTCCCCTGCCACAGCTGGGCAGATGAGGGAAGGAGAGGGGAAAAAACTAAGGGAATTAACTCAGAGGTTTATGAGTTGAGATAAGGAACTGGGAGAAAACGCTCCAAGGACAAACCAGGCTCAGCTTAAAAGTTGCAAAAGTGAAAATTTATTACTACCTGAGTTAGAAGGAGGATATGAGAAATAAACTAAACCTTTAAAAGACACCTTTCTTTCCACTCCCCACCCCTCCCTCCCTCCCACCAACAGTGCAAGAGGGCAGGGTGTGGGGGTTCAGGTCAGTCNCCCCTCCCTTCTACTAAAACCACAACAAGTTACAACAAAAGGAAAATTTAATTGAAGTTTTTGAAAAAATGAGGTGAAAAAACACCCCAGTTTGAGGTATGTATAGTAGAGAAATAAGGAGGAATACCCTTGTGCCCTAAAAGTTGTGCAGCATGCAAGATGTAAGAAATGCTCTGTTCTCCAGGCAATGGAGATTTAGGGCTGTGGATATTCTGTCATCAACAGTGTGCCAGCATTGTACAGAGCAGTTCCAAATCAGATTGCCAAGGGTAAAAGAGAACGATGCCTTGCTGTGCACCATTCTAGAATTTCTGAGAAGTTTTGATATAACATGAATTTATGCTTTCTTGGGCCAAGTGACTCATTCCCAGAAGAAGAGACAGCACCTTTGGCTACTGGCATTCTTTTACAACTTTTAATTCTTTTTTTCATATTCATTTTGTTTCAACAAATTGATTCCAGTTTAATGATTCGTTTATGGTGGTTACTTACCAGGAAAAGAAATATTCTGGCAAGAGAAGCCTTGGCTGGGTCTTCCTAACCTGTCAGGTGTTACAATACATGCATTGGTTTCATTCCAGCACTTGGCTTCCATCTGAACACGACAGGAAGTAACCCTTCCAAATTGTCTTAAGCCTGTAATTCTTACTAACGACAGAACTAAGCTGTACTGATTCCATATGTAGTCCAGCACACTTCAGTTTGGTTTCTCAGAAGTTACAGGAAACAATCACAGCTTGTATACAGATCAAGGTGAGTAATGGATATAGCCAAAATCAAATATGCCCTGAACACACTGCAATCACTGTGAACACAACATTAAGATGATTTAACTGTGATTATAGTGGAAGCATCAAAATTGCTGCTTTCACAATTGGTGTGCTGGTAGGTCTTTTGTCTATGTAGTTACTTTTCTTCAAAGATGACAAAATACTTCAGAAAAATGTTTGACCAAATTATAGAACTGACAGGAGTTTAGAAAAATGTTCCCGCTCACAAAATGGCAAGAGGGACTTTTATCTTTGATCATACAAAAAAGACAGGACTGAATTTAATGTAGACCAATGCAAAATGGGTGGTTCCAATGCATCTTTTTTCTCTTTTTTCTGTTTTGATTTGAATCCTTATTTATGTCAAAAGTACCTTGCTTTTTTTCATAGTAATAGACAGATCTAGGTTTCCATGTGGTCCAAAATCTGTGGAGAAGTCAGAATACTTTGCTATGGTCTGATTCAGGATAACAGATACAAAATTCAGTGTACAGATTCCTATTCAGCAGACGTTGGAACACACCCAAGTATTTATGGTTTCCATCCAAAATATGAAAAATATTAGTGTTTTGATGCTACTTTCAGAAAATGCATTAACACAGTTAAAAGTTTTTGCACTCGAAAGCAAAAAAAAATGGAGTCTTACGAGTCTTTCTCCTCCCACTTTTGTGCTTTGTCTGTCTACATAATCAAGGAAAGTTATAGTGCACCCTTTTTCTTTAATAGTCTTAGTTCTCTAACATGAAAATAGACTAAACTTTTCTTTGCCAGAAAACATGTTTAACTAGTCGAGATACCTATGTTACAATGGCCACTTTAGTGAGTCTAGGTGTTGCTTTGCTATGTAATCAAGGACCACAGGATAGTTAATATTACAGAGATAAGAAAATGTGATTGCTGACTAAAAATATGAAAGATACCCTGTAGTTCACTTTTTATGCTTTGGTTCTTCTATATATTTTCATAGCAATCTCACTTAGTGATAATTTCTTCTGATAGTGTTACTGCCATGTTCAGGACCCTTCCCTTCTCCCTTTACAAACACAGAGAAAAAGAAATCATTATTACAAAGAGGCTGATGTGACATGTAGTAGCTTAGCTGTGATTAAGTTTTAAGTGGACACTTCCAAAGTTAAAACTGACATCTTTCCACTGAAATGTAACTGATTCACACCTTAATAGGCACAAAGGAGGATAAATTGACCATTGTGAGATTGTTTAAGTATAGTAGTTTAAGTATAAAGGTTAAAGCCAATCATAAGTATAAAGGTTAAATCAATAGTAAAATCCATTTACTTCAGATTAAGTGGTGAACCACTGCAATTTTTCCATGCAATAACTCACTTTTAAAATAATTATTGGGAATAGGTGAGTAGAAAGTTTCTGATCACACAGAAAGTTTTGATTAAAATGAAAAAACTCTAGCCAAAATTTTATTCCCTTTTTTTTAGGTAAAAAATGCTAAACAGTCACTATCTTCTTCATTTAAGTACAGCTAAATTATAATTATTTCAATAAATACTGTACCCCAAGTCCACATAAGTCTCAAACCATAGAGAAACTATCAGTGTGTAGTATGAATTGGAAAGGTGAAATAGGGAGAAAAGGAAGTGTAATATTAAAAAGATCTGCTAAGTATTTACATATATAATTTAAAAAATAAATTTATAGTTAATCTGCAACTTGCTGTTTTGAAAATGCAGGAGAATAAACATGAGAATAACTAATACAAGAGTAATAAAGAAATAACGGAAAAGAAAGAGTTCACTGTTTTCTATAATGACACTTTTCTCTCACAAAACCAAAACAAACCAAACCAAAATACAATACAAAACTAACCAATCATCAAACAAAAACCCCTCAAACCTAAGCAACTTCACTGAATGTGTATAAAACATATTTCCTTTTCTTTAAAACATATTGTCAAAAAAGTGGTTTTCACATATTGTGTCAATCTTTTATCCTCCCCAGATACTCTTCTCTTTATGCTTGAAGGTTTCCAGTATTCAGAATCCCATTTCATCCTCAATTCCTCATACAACCATGAGGTTTAAGAGAATAATTTACAACTGCTGCTAAGAAACTAGAGCTCTTGTGTAATTTTGACTGTTTCATTAAGCTGTAGGAAATGCAAGTATTTTTCTTTTTCTCCCCATTCAGATTCTATTAATGTTTCATTTTGAAAAATCACCAAAAACCTTCCTGTGTTTGGAAGCTTCATTCTACTCAATATTGTTTGGAGAGAACCAAATCTCCACTTAGTAATGGAGAGGACATTAACTAATATATACACAAGGCATGCTTTGCCCTTAGGCAGAACATGCCCTTCATTCAAAGAAACAATAGTTGTGAGACATAGAAAGTACATTTTAAGAAGAAGCCTTTACAGTCCCCTATAAAAATCACTAGAACTGAAGTGTTCACAAAATGCTGTCTGTAAGCTCACAATGTCTGAGCTAATTCTATCAATTTGTGCTTTTGCATCCCTTAGCAAAACAGATTTCTACCTGCATACGGGTCACACATATGTTCTAAACCAAGAAAATGTGGAAAAACAAGGCAGTGTCACTATTAATCCATTTTCCCATCTTTACCAGTAATTTCATTTAAAAGATGAATTTTTTAAAACTCTTCTTTGTCATTTATTATATGCTTATATTTAATCTCATATAATGGTGAGTTGATATGGTTATGGTTTTTAGGAATCAGCATTATTAATTAGAATTTATTAGCTTTTACAATTATATATGTATAAGTACTTCCAATTAAACACATTTCTTATGATTCTGCATCCCCATAAAGGAAAAGGCTTATCTAGACTCGTCTCTGAATAGATGTGGCATGCTTAGGATGCATAGAGCCCTAAAAAATATATAATGTTGTTGTCTCTGATGCTGTCAATTACTGACATGTCATTAAAGCACTGCTGTCACTTCCTAAAAACATGGTCTTTAGGGCCTGTCTGAGTCTGTGTGTGCAAGAGCAGTGGCTAGCACGTTGTGGGTGTCACTGGAATACAAATGACCGTGATTCTATTGTATGTAGCACTTCTTTTGCTCAGTAACGCAAAATGTTGCATTTATCATTATGATTAAGGCTACAGATGTTCTCCATAGTGAGCATTGCATAGTGGGAAGCTGTACTGAGGGAGTCTAGCAGCTACCTAACATCTTGTTTTCAACGGATCATAAAGGACTTTCCAGGGTTATAACTACAGAATTTATTGTGCAGATAGCGAAATTCAGGCAAAGAAAGATGAAGTCAGTGTCAGATGAAGTCAAAATAAAGTCTTCCTTGTTAGTGTAGTGTTGGAAAGAGCAGGAGAAAAAATGGAAACTCTTTCAATAATAATTTGTTTTAATTTAGATATTTTTAAAGTTTCTCTACTTCAGCAGCAACTGTTATTAGGTCATCCCTACTAACAAGCTGTATCAAATTTGCTAGTTTTTTTTGGTATAAATTATAGTGCATTATTTTTTAAATGTATTGTAATATATTTTTTAAAGCATCAGATACATAGGATTCAAACTGACCTCTCATTTTCCTTGTGCAAATCCAGTTTTTCATTTTAGAAAACAAAATGAAGAACAGGTATCTCTTATTCTTACAATAATTTTGAGGTATTCTCAGAATTTAGAAGTCCAGAAAGAACAGACACCTTCTCAAGTGTTTTTACTAGTTTTCCTCAATGTACGTTTTCACTCTTTTTTTTATTTAGAAATTTTATTTAAACAATACTATTTCTGCTTCTTTCTTCTACTTATGACATAAATTTGCTATAAATTTGGCTACCCACAGTTTAGTAAATGCAAACCTGTGCCACAATTAGGATAGATGTTTAAAATACATTCTTAGCAAAAAGCATGTGTATAGGTGGTTTGTAGAATATAAAATAGTGTTGCAGGTTTGGGGTTTACTTGCACAGTTGTCTTCTGCCCTGGAAAATAAAATCTCATCACTATTTTCTTCTTTCAAATTCCTTCTTTAAATATATTTCAGCACTGAAATTATCCATTTAGTATACTTGTAGACTAAAGTTGTGTCTGTGAGTACCTTTACAAGCTATTTCTAAAGAAATACCTGATCTATAGTCTGTTGGGTCCAGACATGAGGAACTTATGATTCACGGTATCATAAAAGCATGGCCATTTGATGTAATTTAAAATAGAAATCTTGTGTTTCTGCTTTTTTTGATTGTCTACATACTACGTCTCATGGCAACTCATTTTCTATGCACCTTTCTTATGTATATTATAACTTCATCTTTTCTTTTGAAATATTTTGTGCTCAAAATAATATTTTCTTACTAGCAATATTGTCATTAAGCATTATTTTTAAGCCAACATCAGATAGTCTGCTGGTTTATTCCTTGGAATGGATTAATATACCTAATATGAAATATTATCTTAAATATACCTGTCCATTCTTTGCATGGTAGCAGTATTAAGCAAATGATGTTGGATGACAGGCTGTGGAATGGAGAAGGAAAAGTTGTTACTTATTTTGTCTGTTGCTTTGAAGAAAAAATCTGACTTTAATCATCATGTCTTAAAAATATTTTACACTGACTGGGTTATCATTGATGTCTTATTCCAAAGCCTATTAGAATACTGTAAGAACCTGTCCAGTAACTTTAATAGCTATTGGTTAAACCTTGAGTAGACAGTGTTTTCCAGTACTATTTCTGTCTGGTATTCTGAAAATATCTTCCTTATTATACTTCCCCCAAACTGTTTATTGCTTTAGAAATAGCGTGTGATGGGCACATTCAAGATTGCTGTTTGAACTGGTCTTTTGTACAGTTACAGGCTACAGAGAAATGGGTCTATTATTGACATTTAAGTAGCTCTTTGGCTGCACACTTTGGATATTCTTACACTACTTACCATAAATCACCACGTCTCCTTTCACCTGAAATATTCAATAAAGGAAAAAAATCACCTTGAAGTAAACAGTAACCTCCAGACTGCAAATGAGAATAATCAAATGGTGTCTACCTGTACATGCGCAGAAACAAAGGTGCAAGCACATCCCACGGGTTGGAGCCCTTATTAGGGTTCAAGATTTCATAGCCTGAGATAGTTACAAGCATAAAAATGGAGCTCTGCCAGTCGTCTTTATGATGAACTGCTGGACAATTTGGTGAACTAGAAGCTCATGATAACATTTGGTCACTTCATCAATTCTCTGTGAACACTTATTTCTGACACGAATTCTAATGTTTCAAATTTCTTATCATTGCTGAACAAACTACTGTTTCTAATAATTAACACTACGAAATAACGTTTTCTTCCTTTATTTAGAATCCACATTGTTTTAGCGTAGTAGAACACTTGCTGTTGGCTGAAAGACCGTCACACACAAGTGTGTTTGTTTGGATACATGAAATCCTTACTTTAGAGTCCAACCCCTAAAACAGGGGTATGGTAGTAGAAATCTACCTATGTGAACCAAGACTATATTTAACTTTTTGAAGGGTACAAGACATTTGGTATCTTAAATACTAACATTAATAAGGACAAGAAATCCAGTTTGGGGTAATTTGGGATATATTTTATGTCACAAAGCTTGTTTATTCTTTGTCTATTTGTCTCGCTCTTAATGAAAGGAAGTGTCTTTGTAGGCAGAAGGATACATTAAACAATTTCCATAGTTTCTAGAGACTCTCACAAACAGTCCAAGACAGCTTTTCTGTAGTATGTGTAGCACATTCTATAGACTTACTGATGAGCTGTGAATGAAAATATGGTCTTTCAGAAATGCATTTTTGAAAAAGAAATAAATGCATCATTGTGTTAGATACCCTGTACACCAAAACTCCTGTTGGCATTGGCATTATTAAGGCATCACAAGTGCCAAAGACTTTTGCTGTTTATGCTTGCCCTTGTCTATATGTCCGACTCTGAAGGTTCATGCCTTGCCCTTTGCCTCATGAAATGTAACTATCCACAGTCCCTTGCTGAGGACCAAATCCACAGATGAGTTCAAACACCTTATTTAACATTTTTAGTGGTTTGGATTTTAAAGCATCATTTGTTTTCCCATTACTAAGAATAGCATTATTTTTGCCAGCAGCATGACCACAATGACTTTTACACTAATTCCTGTTTAAGTCTCATTGCTGTTTAAGCACTTTGCTGATGCTATTTAGTAGTTTAAAAGATCCCCATTTTCTGAAATGTTCCAGGAATACAATGGGCCATATATCTAAATAAAATGCACAAAAAGGATTCTGCATGAGTTATGTATATTACATTGCTCTGTGTACCTCCCTAAGTTTTTTATATTATAAAACAATTATACATGGAACTATATATCTAAATCACAAGTATTACAACTTAAATCAAAAGAAAACACTTTCTGAGAGGACAAAACAGACAACCCATGTCCCAGAATAACTGACCCAGAAAAAACTCCAAAACCACCAATGCAGCAGCATCTGGAAACCTGTGAAGAACCAGATGCTGTTGCAAAACATCTTCCACAGTTTGACATTTGGTGCTGTGACTGACATCCAAAATACTGTTGTAAATATAAGGGAACTTACCACCAGTTTACTGCTACTCCTCTTTTAAGAGAGAAAAACACTATATAACATGATTTAAGACTTCCAAGTAGTCCAAGAGTAGAGGAATGACAGGCAAAATGAGCATCTGTAAACAAAAAAACCCCAACAATTAAAGTAGCTTGCTATGTACTTCAGCATTTTCAGTCATTTTCACATAGATGAATTCCCATAGAAACTGACCCAAAGACCTGGCATTAATTCTCAGGTTTTCTCTAAAACATTATTACAGAATTTAAAATACACTTGTCCAATTTCAGAAGACCTTGGAAAATGGATATTGTTTATTGTTATATGTTTACTGAACTTTGAAATTTGCTTACAGTAAAATTTAATGATTAAAAAATACTTTTATCCCAGCTGGAAATATATATCACTGGTAATAATTTTTAAATAGTCTTTCTAATGTCACTGTGTCCCCTTGGAAATATTTGCTTTCCCTTACCCAGAAGTAGATCTCTTGGTGAGAAATGCTCTCTGATCTACTTCAGTTTTACCCATTCTCCTTTCTTCTTTTTATGAAGTTTTTATTCTATTATAGTCATCAAAACCACTCATGAAGCAGAGAAGAAAGAGACTGACCTTGTTCATACATTGCAAGCAGGGGTTTAGGTAGAAGAGGCTCAGAGTAGGATGAGAAAAAGCAGACAAAGATGAGTAGGATGAGATAAGCTAGTTAACAGCTGATGTTTTTCTGTTAAAAATAAAGCAATGAGCATGTATACAGGAATGTTAAGCCAATCTTTTCTGAACTAATTTGAACCAAGATTTAAAATTAATTAATAATTTTCTCCTTGTTTACAAAATTGCTATGAGTTAAGTAGTCTTGGTAGTCTCTGTGTTTGGTCCATCACCCAAAAACAACTATGAAATAACTAAAATAGTTTAGAAAAAAATTACAAGAAATCATATAGTCCTGCCTTTACTTCTGGCAAAAATGTTGCAAACAGGCAATTCCTGTGGCTCAGGGCAAGTGCTGTAGCTGGTTAAGCTACAATAAATTCTGTAAATGTGTAAGCACCTTGGCTAGTTTGTGCATCCTGTACAGACGCTCACAAGGAGAGGAAAGTGGGGCCAATCCTTACTGTAGGCATATCAGGAAATCACATTGGCACATCTTTACCTTCTATTAATTCCCAGTTTCTTTAAACCATTTTAGCCGTGAGCATATACTCAACTTATTCTGAGTGGTGCCCTGAATAGAGGCCACTTGTTATTTTAGCAAGAGAAGAACTGGCAACTTACTTTATTTCTAGGTAGCAAGGGTTGTACTGAGACTGAGGCTTACTTCATCAAGCTCAATTGTCTGCTGTTACTTTGTATTTTCCCCATCTGTTAGTAGCCACCTGTTATATCTCATGCTGATGCCTGATTAGGGCCTTTTGACACCACTGCAATAAAAAATAAATGGCAGTCAAAAGAGGAGCAATGAGTTTTTCAGGATGCGATGAATAAGTGCATTATGCCTACATTCATTTTCTGCGTTAAAAACCGAACAGAACTGTTGCAGAATGGATAAAGGAAAGTGAGCATGGAACGGCTTGTGGCCGAGGAGATGGGGAAACAGTGTAATCAGCTAGTTTAAAGATGTAAACCGAAGGACACTGTGTCCTTCACGAGAGAGCTATACAATAACAAGATGTTTTTTAGTCAGGTAAGAATGCAGAAGGAGGATGTGAAACGAAAATGTTAGCACTAGCAAAAAGAAAACAAAAAAGAGGGGTTGACTTGCAAAACCACACCAATAGCACGCTTGGGTTACAAAATATGTATGAGCACATTATGATACTTATATTAAAGCATGTAACTGATCAATAAACGAAGCTCATTGCTAACTCACACTGAGTCGTCTGAGTTATCCCTCCGCAACACAGAACCAAATCAAACTATATATTTGAGACACATTTTTATTTTTCCCCCCAGAACAGGAGGTGTTGACTGCCTTACATATTTATTCCTCAGAGATGATTGCACTTGGTGAAAATGATGCTAAGATCTTAAAAACTGACTAATGATCTTTGGTTTCCCAGTTGTGATCCTTTAGAGAGACCTAAATGTGCTTTGGAAGAGAAGAAAAAAAAAACTAAAAAACCCCTGAAATCACTAGCCTTTCTTGGATAATCTTGGTCAAAGAAAACACCCAAAGTAGCAAACATCTCAATTAAATGGTTTGGTTTTCAAGCAAAACCCAAATGTTTTCACTGATGAAATGAAAAACAAGATGTTTTCAGACATTCCTGAGACACTAAGATATGAGGAAAAACTTGGAACTGACCTCATAAACCCAGTTTATGTGGTTGCTTTAATCCAGGGATTGAAACTGAAAAAATGACCCGCCTCTGCATTCTCTACAATGTGCTGTGACTTAAATACACAGCTGAGATATAAGTTTCCCAACCAAATTCTCAGAAAAAAATACAACACTGCCAAGAACAACTCCTCATCTCCTGTCTGAACCACAGAAACACATTAGAAGTTTTACTTTGTTTGCTTGATTGCTTACATTTTTGGCGTCTTCCTTCTTTGTTAAAAATTAAATTGGTTTATCATTTAACTGTATGCTCATTTTCATTTCATTTTCTCAATTTTCTTATGACTGAAGTAAACACACTGAAATAGAACCACAAGGAGCATTTTTATAAGCACAGCAAATGCACCCTGTGATTCTTTCCTGTCTGTAATTTGGAAGACTCCAAGTGGTAGCAAAGAAAGAGTGCCTGGGCTGAAAATATGAGGAAAATGGGGTCACTTCAAATTCATTTAGTACAATGGCCAGCATGGCTAACCTGGAGGTGAAAACTAACCTGGAGGTAAAAATAGTGGTAATTGAGGCTGCTATTACGGGAACATGCAGAATGGTTCAAGGCCCAGGCAAAAGGGGACATTTAGGCCAGTGTGGTGCAGATGCAATCTCAGAATTTGAAAATTCCATAATGGCCACTTGAAGGACATGAATCATCTGTCTGAACAGATGTTCAGCAGCTACCCAGTAGGGAACAGGTCTCCTTCATTGAGATTGAGCACTCCACATGTGCTCCAGTTGTTTGTCCCCACCTGGCAGCTTTCACAGCACTTTGGGTATCCCAATTGCACACTCTCCTGCATAAACTTCCCTGCAACCAGCATTTGGAAAGTCCAAATGCACTGGCTCAGAGTGCAGCTTGGAAAAGCGTGTGCTTTGTTGAATTGGAAGCTTTAACCATGGCAGCTGACTGCAAGTATCAGGCCAGGTTTTTTCTCCCCATTGCACTGCAGTCTTTGCTCACGTACGCAGAACGTAAAGTGCATGCAAGGACCCACTTATTCCTTCCCAGTTACTGCATCTACAAACTGAAATTTGCTTTGGCAGCAAATCTATTGCACCTAGCAGTAAAAACCTTGTCATCCCAGGCACATTTCATGAAAGCAGTATGATTAAAGTCTTCATTCCACCTTAATGTGGAGAAAAAAGCATATAGCTTTTGCTGTTGAGCATGGAGCCATAATACTAATATGTTATGGGAAAGCCAAGACTGTAGTTTATCATTTTATTCCTAACTGCCTAGATATAGTGCACACAACATCATCATACTCATAATTTACTTATTCCCATGTGTCTGCAAGAGAGCTACAGCATAGAATAGTTATTGCTTACCTTATATATTCCTGCTGGACTGTGTAATCCAAGGCATTTATCTCAATATAATTTTGCAAAGTCAGGTTCAAACGGGTAAATAATACCCATCTCTCACATCAGCTCTACTTGTCTTATCTTTTCTAGTACCTTACTTTATCAAGAAACCAGCTGCTACATAGGATGGGTGAAACTGCTACATAGGAGGGGCAAAGAAATTTAACGAGTGCTTCTTCATTCTTCATATTCATCTGCAAATTAAAACAGTCAGACAAAACTTATTTGAACTTAGCCAAACCAATCTGGCTTGAAAACTAGCCTGGCAATACTGTGAGAACCAATGTGTTTCGTGGTACTTCCAACACAGTCTCTGCCAAAATCTTGTAGTTCATGAAAAATGAAATAAAACCCCAACCAAAAAGCTTTACTGTGAGGAAATGTTCAAATAATTTGTTATTATATCCAGATGGGATTGCTATTCCCTGGTTACTGTCAATGAACAATAAAAATACAGGGTAGCTAGATGAGTGTAAATGAAAATCCTTGTATTTGGGAAGCCAGATTTTCAGTTCTTCATTGAGGATCAGCTGAGTTTCATTGAAAAACACTGTAAAACCTTATCTTCCATTAGGGTCCTGAGTTCTGATTACTAAAGCTTGCATATACTGTAAGTCAGGCTGGGCTGTGAGGTCCTGTTTGCTCATCCCTATGCAGTAAATATAGACCACGCAGCCACTTTCTGGGAAGATGTCCCAACTACCTACCATTCATCCCTCCTGCAGGATCTTGCATTTAGTTGTGACCAAATGTTTTCATTTTTCTTCTCCTTTTGCCTTTCTGAATTTGTTGGTTTATTTATCCCCAGGATGTTCACAGATTTTTCATTCTATGGGTGAGTGGAATGAAAAGAATCAACAAGATCAGTTATTTAATAATATCTTGTCACATGGGTTCATGAACACCTTTCCCTATTCACCAGTTTTGTTAATCTTCTTACTGAAAAATTCAGCATTCATTAAAGCAGTAGACAATATAATTTAACTGTGTAGAAAAGAGAACAGTCTAAGATTGTCCAATAAACTGAGGCTNCTAAGATTGTCCAATAACCTGAGGCTAACACATCAGAATGATTTTGCAATTGGTTGTGGTCTAGCTTGTATCTTTGGAGAAAGAAAATTTCAATGACAAAGAGATCACATTTCCTAAGAATGTTACTAACAATTAATAGAGTGATGCTGCTCTGTGCTTTGGCTGGAGAGCCCA
>VYZT01005932.1:5806-44361 GCA_013400735.1 Pomatostomus ruficeps
AAAAAAGGGCTCTGAAGAGTCCCAGGGAGCACGACTAAGCCTTGAACTTCAGAGAATGACACATTAGAGCAAGAGGCTCAACCTTACTAACCGGGCTTACAACATTATACTGGCTAAAGATTATTTCTCACAAAGAAAAGATTAGAGTTTGTTGTTTAAAACAAAAGCTGACATTGTGCTTTATAGCTATACATCCCCAAGGAGAGAGGAACAACTGTACCAGCCAACTGCACAGACCAAATGAGCTGAGGTGTTGATGTGGACTGCACCTGCATTCATATATTGTGAAAAAAATGTCTCTAGTCCCTGTCTATAGAGGAAAAGGGTTCTTCACAAAAGTCCTGGCTTATTAATGTGTTAAGTCTATACCTATTCACTTAAACCTGCATAAACACACCAAAATCAGTAACAATAATGGACCTGCATTCCAATGCCCTATGAAATTTGTGCCTCTCTTTCCTCTAACTAGAATTTTTAACAGGATTTAGTTACAAAATAATTTTATATTTCTAATTTTTATAATTTTTGTCCATTAGCCTCATCCCTGATATTATTCAATAAAGCAGAGCAATGAGTAACAAGAGAAATATGTGCAAGCTTCTCAAAAATAGTGCAGAATGTGAAGTCTAGCATATATATGTATGTATGTATGTATGTATGTATGTATGTATGTATGTATGTATGCATGTATATAAACTCTTGGCCAGAAAAAAAATTGTTAGAAGCAATAAAAAATTTAGTACTGCTGACAATCCTGAAAGTAAATCAGTTTGGAGAAACTGTAAGTTTTTGTACAGCCCTCTCAGCCTTGGCATTTATGCCCTGCAGAAAGGTATGTCCAGAAAATGCAATAACCAGCAATATAACAATGAAGCTCAAAAATAGTCCATTACCTTTAAACTGCATTAGACATTACAGACGTCTGAATAGACAGTAGGATGCAGCAACATATTTGCAATTACAATTACATTTGTAATTCCAGTTTTTGCGACAGTCATGTGTGTAGCAGGATGCTCTGCCTGGAATGTGAAAAACAACTCAGACAGTGCCCTGTTTTGCAAAGCTATCTGTTACCCCAGGAGGGAATCGGCCAGTGGTGGGTGGATTCCGGGGTTTGAAAGGACCCCCCCCCCAAGTCACACTGGGAGGAAAAGCCCCTTGTCTCCCATCGGCTTGGGCCGGGTAACCGGCAACCTGACCCTGTCTATCCTGGCAAGCCCCTCACCCCACCCTCTCTCCGTCTTGCCTACCGATCCCTGGTCCTTCACCCCGCCCCTGCCCTTTGCCCCTGGCTCTGTACCCTTCATAAGACCGTGCCAGGGTTGGCCAAGCCCTCTTTGATCCCTGGCCTCCTTCAACGATGGAATAAAGTCTGCTGGATCGTCATATGAAAGGGCCCTCCGACTCTGTGCCTCTGGTCACGCGTGAGCTATCCTGGCTTTAATGTGAGTGTGCTTTAGTGCCTTCCACCGGCACGGGTGTGAGAAGTCTGCCAACTGCTGTGCAAAGGCACAGCCGGAGCTCTCTCACTCCCTCGGTGGGACAGAGACACTGCTGGACATGCGGCAACTTTCACCTCCCGCACTCCACACGCTGCCATAGCTATCAGTGATGAACTGAGAGGGGGTGTCATGCTGCTTTTGGTGTTGAATTATGTTAAAACAAGTCTGACTCATCAACCCCAAAGTTAAATACCCTGATATGAAGGTGAAGATGTGGAAGATATGGTAAATTATCCTTATGCAAAAATGCTGAGCTGGCCCAGCTGGCCTGGAGATACATGACTGACAGTCAATCACTTTAAATTCTGAAAGTCCAGTCCCACTTTCAAACAGCAGATTCTTCTAAAATACCCCTTGGAGTGTGTGTGGAGATTCCTCCCTGGGGTGGGGGTGCCCCGCAAGGCTGAGCAAAAGAGATTTGCCCAAGGTCATTGCTATGGGCGGGTAACATCGATCTCTACTTAAAAACTGTTTCTTCTTTGCTAATTTTAATATAGCTACTTTAATATAGTACACTATACCGTACTATGCTATACTAGTAGTTTTAGCTTCTGTGCTGTATAATAAGTAATTCTGATTAACACTTTTTTGTCTAATCATTTATCATAGTAAGTCATTCATTTTTATATGAATATATCTGGTTTGTCATCCTTAATCCCACAGGACAAAGTTGTACAAAGGTTCAACCACACCTCTATAATTGCTTAGATTTAAACCACTGACAAAGTCTGGGTCTAGGACTGGTTCCAGTTGCACCCAGGCTCCTCTCCGAGAAGGACTTTAGAGAGCAAGAGGGTCCTTCCTGCACCACATGCCTCAGTGGGCGAGCTTCTCTAATCAACTTTGAAGCTCCTTCTCCACCCAGCAATGTGATACTACTCGCTGAGTTATCTGTGACAGATTTAACATGTTGGCAGATACAACTTTCATCCTCGTGACAGCTTTGCATGTCAAATCTCAAAAGTAGTTAGCTGAAGTTCTTAGTTTATTGTTGCACATGAGCTGTTGTTTTGGACTTTATTCACTATATATTAAAAATTCACAGGCTGTCAGATATTTGTAAAATATGTATACAAAGGATTCAATTACAGACTATAGTCTGACACAGTTCAGTGTGGCTTTTTTTCCTGCCTTTTCTCTGAACTAGTTCATAGTCTAATATAAATTGAAATGTCAATACCTTGTATGACATTTACCTTGGCCTAGCAGGGGATCAAGAATAAAATAATAAATGGATTTTCTTCCTGTTCAGCCAGACTCTACAGAATGAAGCTCATATTTTTAGCCAAGACTTTTTTTTTTAGATACAGATTTTACTTGTTTTTTGAAAGCACTTTTTCTAGTTTTTGCCACGATGCCCTGGATCAAGAAGCAGTAGCTGCAGAGACATTGGCAATGCAGTATTCTTCGAAGCATCTGCACTAAATCACCTCTGTGATGAAATGCTGAAAGAGCTGGAGCTGTCCAGGCTGAAGAAGAGAAGGCTTAGGGGGATCTGATCAGTGTGTACAAATACCTGAAAGGAGGGTGTAAAGAGGATGGAGACAGGCACAATGGCAGGACTGAAACACACGAGGCTCCCTTTGATCACCAGAGAACTCTTTTTCACTGTCAGGGTGACAGAGCACCCTTTGGCACACATTGCCCAGAGAGCTGGTGGAGACTCTCACCATGGAGATATTCAAAAGCCATCTGGACATGGTCTCGCACAACCAGCTCTTGGCAACACAGCTTGAGCAGGGGGGCTGGACCAGAACACTCTCTGCTCACCTCAGACACTTCTGTAATTCTGTGTTTCACAAGACCTTCAAACCAGCACAACAAACCACAGGTCTTTTATAGAACCTTTGCCTATAGACCTGAATATCCTCGATTGTATGCATGAGGAGAAAGACAAGAAGAAACTTATTAAAGGAGGAAAACATAAACAAACTGGGTTTAGACACATTAGGAAAATGCCATATAAAGACAAACAGCAACTCCATAAATTAGAATAATATAATTTAGAAAGAGTTTAAAAGTATTTTTCGCCATTCAGAATTTTCTTGCTGGCTATTATTAATAAATAGACATCTGTGGATACCAAGAATGCCATTTTATGGCTTTCAAGGGCAAAATAAAGTTGCACTTACTAAAGAATAAATAGCATGAAGATTGCCTAGTGCTCAGTGATCTAACTTTTAGAAATGTTTTGCATTTAAAATTTCATGTATCTGAAAGATACATGAAATTCTTTGCTTTGTTTTGTTTAATTACCAGGATGCCAATTCATTATTTTATTATAGCATCCTGCTAGTGGTGGAGGGCACATCATCCATTTATCCATATTCCTTTGTTAGCCATTCCTATGAAGTGCTACATTTCAAGAACTGTAATGACGAGTGAGATAAAACACTTGCTTTAAATTATTTAAATTATTTACTTCATTTGAAGCTACGTAAGTCCCCAGAAAGGCAGCCTGCCTAACTGAAAGCTTGCAGCTGTAAGATGACACTGGGCACACCCTCCAGTTATATTGAACTGCATTTCTTCCTCCTCAGTACACATTTGGAGAACGTATTCTACAAAACATGTAAGGATGGTTTCAGAGGGTGTCCCGTGGGCTAAAGTTGATAAATTGTGAATTACTTTACCTGGTAATATTTCATTCCTGATCTGTGCTGTCTGTGAACCTCTCCTAGTAAATGTGGAGCTTTTACACTCCCTAGGCAATCTCTCTGCTGCTGAGCCCTCTGAACTCACATTTTTCTTGGCAACAGGCAAGAAAATTTGTGTGAGTAAAAAAGAACATATTCCCACCTCTACCAGGTAAGACTAGAAAACACTGTAGCAGGTCCACAGGAACTTCCAAGAGATTTAATTTTTAGAACCAATTAGGAAGTTTGGATTTTGGGGGGGATTGGGGAAAGCAGTGAAACATGCAAGCAGAAAATCACAGCTTTTAGATGCTCTACAGAAGCATACGGCTGCAAGTTTATGATGTGAATTCTATTCTATGAATAAAAATTTCATGCCTTCAAGACATATTTGCAATAGAGCATGCTGCTTAATAAATTTTAATTTTGTTAATTTCTGTAATTGCTAGATAGAATGTATTTTCTGATTACTCCGCGGATGGGCTTTTTCGCTCTTTCTCCTAGCCTAAGCCGATATATCTTGCCACAGATAATCTGGGTAGGGCTAAGAGTGCCGGGTCTGCAATCACTCGAAATCTCTCCCGGGCGAGCTGCGCGCTCACGGAGCTTTGGGCAGCCGGGAGCTGCTGTCAGTGCGCAGCGCCCTCCTGTGACCATTCCCGGAACTGCGAGAGACCACGCGCGGCGCTCCCGCACCCGCCAGCGGGAAGGGAAAATCACGGGGACAGGGATGAGCCACAGGAGTCGGCAGTTTCCAAACCTCTGCTTTTCCCAGCCCTAAAGAAGCATTAATAGAAGAATAAAGCACCAAAGACATTAAACTTAACTGTTTATTTAACGACATATTACTACAAAACTCAAACTGGCAGATTACCCAAAACCTGCCGAGATACTGCTTTGTTATGTCCTAATAACCACCCTTCTCAGTAAATCTGATTAATAGCCACAGCAGATGATGGAAACATCTTCAGGGCTCTTGTTTCCTATAACAAGAGAAGGATTTTTTACTAAGAAATAATACACAGGACATGCTATTATAGGGGAAAGTTATCAGGAAAAACCTTCATGCTCTGATCTAAATCAGCAAGGCAAAACTGCTTTCAGAAAGGTGTTCGCAAGGCAAGGGCAAATTGTCTGGAGGCTGCAGCCACAAAGCTGCTCAGGGAATTACTTGGGTTATGTGGCTCCTCAGAAGCTCTTCTTTGGCCTTAATTTGCTGTGCAACAGACAAAGCCGATTCAGTCACAGCTCTGGATAATTACTTGGATTAATGAGGCAGTCCCACAACTTAAAAATGCACAAACACACAAAATAGGTATTTATTTCAAACTAATATATCCACTTAAATCAAATCCTGCTAAGAGTCTACTTACAGGGCATCTGTAGATGCCCTGGCTGGGAAGGAGAGGGGGTACTCAGGACACATGTCTCATCTTTGTCTGTGGAGGCACCTCTCGAAATCAGCCTCGCTAAGGGCTTCTTTAAACAAGATCAAGCAAAAACGAAAAGACCACTCCTGTTTTCAAGATTCTCACATTACCCATCTTCTTCCTTTTACTCTGGTGAGAGTAACTTACTTGTGGTCCAGCTGTATTTAGAGCTAACTTGTTCGGTGGCATCAGTGATGAACTCTGAAGGGATTCAGCTCCAATAACCACACTGTCTGCCTTGATGCAGACATGAGCAAAACAGCAAACAAACAGAAAATATACTCAGTTTTTCAAAGGGAGCCAGATCTCTCCACCAAAAGAAACAAACTAGCAAACAAACAAAAAATATCACCTTAATTCAGGCTTCATTGGGTGCACAGAATATTTTTAAAAATCAAAGAAACATGAAAAAAAGAAAATAGAAAAAAAAATAAACTGAACAGCCTGCCTGAGACAGCTCCACTGAGTCCGTTTTCTGCATGTTTTGCTGGTTCGCAGTCTCTGTTTCTCCTGCTCTCTCTGCTTTTACTACACACACTTTGCCCTTAATTACTAGCACAAAGCCGTACAGAAATGTAAATGTGCCATCATTTGGGGAAAGGGAAAGGAAATAGAGCTACACAGGACATCCCAGTTATGCATGGTCTCCTGAAAAGCCCTGCTTTACCGCAGACAGAATTTGTCACCTTAGGGCAATGGTGAATCCCACTAGTGTCAGCAGAATTCAGGCACCTCTATCGGGCTCCTCTCCATTAAAACAAGCAGTTTCTGCATGTAAGTCAGGAGAAACCTATGAGATTTGTCCATTGCTACACCCACGGAGATGACCAGAACTTATCAAACTACATTGATCTGAAAACTGCTGCTTCATGCAGAGCACCATGCCATCTTCCTAGAAGTTGTGTGGAGTGGAATAACAGCAGCACCAAAATCAGACACAATTCATAGTTGTTCTTAGTACTAAAGTTTTATAGAACAGATAAAATGCCTGTTTGAAAAAGTAAATTTCTCCATCATTCCTCCCTTTGTTCTAATATTAAATTACATATGTAAACCAGTGCAGTATCCTCAAAACCCCACAAATTTTACATAGTGTCATGTTGTATCAATCTTTGAATAATTTAGAGCAATAGTATATCTGAAGGCTTACAATAAGGACAAGTTTATGAAACAGTATTTGCTCTGCTTTTACAGGACAAAGAGGAAATATCCCTGTTATAATTGTTAAACTGTAAGAGAAAATGTTTCCAAACAAACAAACTGGATACTACATTTATCTTTTTATAATATACATACTGGATTCTACAAATATTTTACAATCCTTTTTTTTTTACTGTGACATATATTCTTAAAGGTAAAAGTAAGACATTATATAAATTAACAAACTTGTGAAGGCCAGTATATCATAATTCCCAAAACTGAAGAAGCAACCTGAAATCACTTTATATACTTCACTTTCTAAAACATATTTTTAGGTTTATTTAAATGGGAAAATTAGAAGTCTAGCTCTCTTAATGTGACTTATAATTTTGGTACCCATTTTATCATTCTTGCTCATTTATACATCTTTTCTTGGCATCTTTAAAATTGGTCATAATTAAACTGAGTGCAAATACAAGTCCAGTCCCGACACATTTATTATGAGGAAGGATTTTTAATGTTTATTTTGTGATTTTCCCTTATACTGCTGCTTTCTCTAGGAAGATGCTTGCAGAGGATGATCCTCTTGCATTTTCTCTAAAAACTTCTGCAGCTGAGTATGGTGAGTTTATTCACTAGATGAGCAAAAAATGTTAAACATAACACAGCACAACAAAGATACCAATCTCTTGGACTATTTAGCTTTTAACTAAAATCACAAAGTTTAGTTTATAAGTATCAATGTTGATTGCCACAGCTGGTACTGAGGCATGAATGTCCACTTCTCTTGTGAAGTCTTGAAATGTCAGAGGAAATAGAAAATACTTGTTTATCTCTCCAGACAGGTTTCATCAGCTACACAGACTGGCTAACTAGGAATGTTGGTTTGCTTAGGAACTGAGTATTCTCAAAAAGAAATTGAAAGCAATCCAGGAAGCCATCAAGAGATCAGATACAAAACCCATAGGTCACAAGAAGCTGGTTGAGAGCAGAAGAAGCTATCAAAAAGCATCTCTGTATTCCTCTAACCACTAGAAATGCTGTCTGTACAATCTGTATTCTATGTATATGTTCACAGCACATAAAAAAACCCCTTCCTTTTCATTCATTTTTTCAGAATTGGTGTTCATAATAGTGATAGATCCTCTAGCAAAAAAAGGAGACCACTCTAGAAGGGTATTTCAGGCTGCTTCTCATTGCTAGTCAATAGACTGCCAGAAAATAAGATGTTCATATTAATTGCAATGTTCTTACTGAAAATGTATGCAAGTGACTGAGCTCTGAGACAGTGTGGAAGATCTCAAAAGATTCTTGATAAAACAATTTATGGAGTTGCAGTCCCTGCTTGTTGCCTTCACTTCCCTAGGAAACTCACATCCTGTGCAGCAAGTTAGTGAAACCAAATGAGTTCTTGTACACTCTGGCTTGGGCCCAATTAGTATTTAAACTTATGACAGTGCTAAGATAATTATTTTTGTTTATTTCTGCTTCATATTACAGCAAAACAGAGTAGAACACTTCGGAATTCTTTTTCAATCTGATGACAAACAAGTTCAAAATCTGACAGGCAATTACTTTTCAGGGACAAAAGTAAATAAAGAAACAGGGAGGTTTCATGCTTTGTTACACATCTTTAAGTGCATTTATTTGCAGTATAATATGTGCTTTAAAATCTTTCTCTGACTAAATAATTTTTTACTCCCACTACTGGCTTTACTCTGGCAGAACTGGCTACTTTGCACAGGCTAGCCCTCGTATCTGAACAAAAACTCAACCTCAGATCTGAAAAGTCATCTGGGACAAGAGTGTAATAACCCAGCAATATTTCAAGGGAAGTGGAAAATCCAAAAAATTCAGCATACTTGAAGAGAAAATATTATCAGATCTGACTATATCTGATTATATTCTGTACCAGCACAGTAGCACAGGCATATAGTGCATTTCCAGAGGCATAGTGCATGAGGTAGAATCCTGTTCCTTTTCTATGTACTGTCCATTCCAAGGGGATAGACCATATTTCACCCATCACATAAAAGAGTTAAGATACATAGAAATGGAGAGGTTTGTTGGTGATTTTTTTAATGTCTGCTTATTAGAAGTCTGTACAATAAACGTGTTGTTTGGTATAAGAGTCATTTCTGAGGGCTGAAGTATACAATTTTATGCTCTGTGATAGATTATCTGTTAGCAAAACCAAATATTTCTGACCTAGGTAAATAAAGACTCTCTAAACACTGAAACATAAATAGAATGGCCCAGAATACCCTACAAATAAGAGAAAATAATTTTCTTTAATACTGTTGAGCACTGGGAGCATGGTTGGAGTAGTCAGATTTTCACAGAAACCTCTGTCATTACACTGAGCAGTCAGAAGTAAAATGTGTCATCTGCCGCTTCTGTTTTTTCTCATTGTTCCCAAAATCTAACAGAAATCTAGCCAAAATTATGAATTGTCTAAACTTAAAAGAGTTTAAAAGTAACAAAGCAAATGTAGCCTGAGAATGCACAGTGTGTGGAGCGGAAGGGACAGATGGTACCTCTTCAGGCTTGGGCGGCTTCCCATGAAAAAACCAAATTTGTTATCACTTTGTCATGGGCGTGTCAAGAGTGCGGGGTCTTTAGACATCTTCAGCATATGCAAACAGAAGAGATAATTTAACATAAACATAACAGATTATGTCTTGCTAGTTAGTTGTACCTGAATTCCAGTGATGATCCCAGCAGGGTTTCACTCCTGCATGGAGTTTGGTGCACCTGTTACCATGCAGTCAAAGCTCAAGGACTTTCTTCTCCATCCCTTCATACCTGGAATGACACTTCAGAAAGCTTTGTTCAAAGGGATTGTTTGTCTGTTAGAGAAAAAAAAAAAAAAAGGACAACAGATAAAAGAGAATTATGGTATGAGAGAGAAAAGGTATTATGGTTAATTCAAAATCACTCTTCTCAAGGCAGCTAGTTATTTTCTTTTAAAATGCTCTTTTTCCTACTGTTTTTTGCCAGGCTAATTGTGTAAAAGTGTATATTTCTGGCCTGTTGCAGTTGGTACTTGTTGTCAGTATAGATGCACTGGATAAATTCCCACAGATCATCTGTGAGTTTCCAAACAGAAATCTAGCTAATAATACCATTTGCTTTCTGCTTCCTTTTTTCACAACTGTGAAAATTACATTTTCCCACAACATTGTTGTACAAATTCTGAACTCAACATGACTACCAAGGTCCTCATAAGTATAATTTAGTCCAGTGGGTTTCCACATAGGAGATCCAGATGGCGCAATACTATATTCTTAAAAATTACTAAAAATGTGTAAGGGAAAATAAAAAATTTAATAAGCTAGATCATTAGACACAAAATTGTTTCTACATAACTTACGAGACTATTTGCTGTTATATTTTAATGATGTGTCAATCAGAAGTTGCAGAAATGCTATTGCTGATAGTAAAGCTCTTGTACTTCTAGCACATTGCAGCACATTTCTCTACTGGATCACAGCCTGAGCACACATTCAAAAGACAGACCTCTTAGTTCTGACAACTGTTGTGATAAGCCTTTTCTAATGATAATGGGTAAAAAATGCTTTCGTCACTCCAGTTAAGGGAAGTATCTTGGTTTAGATGCTGCATCAAGTAGTGGTTTGATTCATTCAAATGTCATTTTATCTTCAAATCAATTTCAAGTCAACGCAGTGATTAAATGCTTTCACTAGGTACTCTCTTTCTCCAGAAAATAAATATTCCTCCTTCCTGTTAGAAGCTCAGCTCCTTTCAGCATCTTCAGAAGCAACCTGTGGAGAAAATAATATAACACCCTTTTTCCTTCACAGCTTGCTTAGGTATTTTAGGTGCGATGCTCAAGTTGCTTACGACCATGACTTCTTTCGATGCGTAGTGTTCCATAGCACCACTGCTATTTAAATTACATCTCATTTGCTGCCGATTCGAACATTCACACTGATGATTCAGACATTCATCTGAACATCCTTCAGGAAGTAGAAAATCACAAGTGAGCACAGTTGTACAGAACAGGGTTACAAAGAAATCAATCATAGATGCATGCAAAGGTGGGTCACTGCCTGTCACACTCATAGCAGCGTATAATAGCACAGAGGAAATGGGGCTTAAAGTCATTTTAAGCACTACAGTTAACGGCATTTGCCATAATACTTTTCATCTGAAATTTCAGAGCAATGTGCTGCTGTACTGACTGTATTTTAACCACTGAAGTCAAATGTCAGCTCTTCGTCTGCAATCAAAGCAATGACTACGACACCCCCGGCTGAGCTAGTTTCAACCAGCTGATGACAGCAAGCAAATTTTAGTGTTCATTGAGCATAATCCCACTAGTTATTTCTTGCCATTCCTTCAAGACTCACTATTCTACTGATTCTGAAGTGTGTGTTTGTTATTTTCAACAGACTGATGGTGCATGTAAGTCAGATATTCACTGTGGTACTTGCTGCTTATTTGGCTTCAATATATGAAACAGCATTTATATTAATAGGCTAATTCTTCCAAATGTTAATTCATTAATTTTTTTTAATCACAAGTTTTCTCCGTGATTCACCCTAATTTTGCTCATTCATTTTATATTATGTTATTTTTACTTCACTGAAAGAATATCAGATAGTTTTTATGGATTCCCTGTCTTCTCAGGCATTGTAGCTACTTGCCTCTGTGAGGAAAAACTGTAATGAGGCAAATAAAAATACTCACACTTAACACTTAGTCTGAAGTTCGAAAACTCTCACAGAGGACTGAAATCATTATTGGTGTACAGAGAGAAGCATTCACGATGAAGTAAGAGAAGAAAATGCAGTCTAAAGTGCTGGAAAATAGGTCACCTTCACTAGACAACATAAAGGACCCACAATGCAAAAAAAATTTTCTGAGCTTGGCCCCCTGTTGTACAAAAAGAGATGACACCATGAAGAAAGAGAGTACCCCTGAAACCCAGCAACACACTGTCCATCCTGCAGAACAGATAGAAGGGACATTGCTTTTCACTTCCATCTGCTCCAACTTGTCTGAGGCTGGCATCAGTACTTAGGCACTACTAAAATATAGCTCCAAAGTGCACACTACTTTTATTACAAGGTTCTATCTTTACTAAAGGATATATGAATATTTGCATCATTTTCAAGTGGACGAAAAAAGAGATATTTCTCAATCTTATATCCCTTTCTTTTTCCTTCTTAAAAACATTAACTCTTTTCCAAATAATTTTGAAAAGTGTTTGGTTCATTTTCAGATTGTGTTAACTGAGTGCCTTTTCCTAGTTAGCAAAACATTGAAGCACAAATGCCAGCTTCAGCCTTGCTTCCAACTCATGCATCAATACAGGGAAAATTCAACTCTTTGTAACCCAGAATATGGGAAAATTAAAGAATATATTAAATTTCTGCATCAACAAACTTAAATTTAACAATCAAATTAGCAAGCATTTTTCGCTAACAACTTATACCTGTAATGACTAATTAACATTTTTTGAGAAAGCTATTCAACAAAGTTAGCAATGCCAATTCTAAACTACTGAAATTGTTGTGTGTCTGATGTCTGAGACCTGTGTAATCTCTTTTGCTGCAGAATGCATATTTACTTCTATTTTGTTCAATTAAAGTGTCTCCTTTAATCTACTTGCTCTGGCACTAAGATACGTTAACTATCTGTCCTTTAACTAATTTACCAAAATAATTCAATTAATTTAACAAAACCACGATTTTCACATTACTCTCTAAATTTCTTATAGGAAATACTGTATCTTGGCACCATAAAAAGTATATATTCCTAAGATTCAAGAAGTGTTACAAGGTAGCTGTAGTAGCTGTAATGCTCACCACCCCGTCTGAGCAGTATGAAATGGACTGCAACACCTAAGTTCACTTCTAAGGTAAACAGATTCTCATTTGAGAAATCTTTTTTGCTTTCCTCCTTAGGTTTGAAAATGTGTGCATTGGTTAGATACTTTACATAAGATACCGACAATTCTTTCTAGCAATTGGGATTATTACGTTACTTATATCATTCATCATACTATATCACACGTGATGATATACTGTTAAATACTGATTTTGTAGGTACCTTAAAATACCATTTAAAAGGATACTGACTATCTACTTTTCAAGAACATAACCTTAATATATCAGTGCATTGTCATTTTATTGTTCTTATTAATCCATATGAATGTTTTCTCTCATATAAATTATATTCATTATTATATGTTTATGCTCATGTGCAAACTTCTGCTCCTTAGTTTTGCTGTTTAAATTATTCTTGTACATAGAAGTTAAGAGGGTTTTATCTAAACATTTCCAAAATACATTTGGGTTCTGTATCTTCAAAACAATCATTGCCATAGGCCTCAATATAAATGATAAATACTTCAGCACAACAAATATAAAGCTGGATCATTGCCAGTCTTTAGAACTATACCATAAACTTATGCATATGTGAAAAGTTCTGCTTAAGCCCACTTGCTAATAAGTAACTGTTTTATTTTCTAATAACAGTCAGTTTTAAACCTCTACTGACATATTCTGTTTCAGCCAAGACTGCAGAGGTTGGAAATCTCCCTGGGTACAGAGCAGTCATTCCCAAGAAGATTGTGGGAACACTAGTGTGAATGTCAAGGCTCACAGCAGCCTCCAAACCTCAGGTGCTCCCCTACAGCATTTCTGCAGATTCTCTATGTTGTGGTTAACAGAACAGGACTGAAAGATTTGCAAGCATGCAATTTTGCAATAATAGTTGCACAACAAAGTTTAGGTAAGGAAGAAGAAAAATGCCAATAAACCTATTTAGGGTTTTGAAAATTCATTTTCTGTCAGTATTTCCTCACTGACATTTTATGCCATTTTGAAGTCTTGCTGACCCTGGAAAGGCCTACTATTTGAGAAAAAGATTAATATAGATTACAGCAAAGCTGACTGTTTCTGACACACACTGAATTATTTTCACCACATACAAAACAAGCAGGACTGACAAGTACCATCAGTCAAATTACTGATGAATTTCTTGACATTGCTCAATAAAGACTGTTTAATAAAGACTTTATGAAATGTTTAATATTTCATGGAATCTTTTCTACAGGATCCTTTCACTAAACTGATATTAAGCTTTATCGATCTTGGGTCACCTTTGTAAAGTTTTTGTTATTAGAATGGAAGAAAGGAGGAAACTTAAATTACATTTTGCATATCACAATCTATATTTAACACCTAATTCCTGTAAAGATACTGATATTAAGACAATCAGAACTTTATGAACACAGGAAGTACCAATATTGATTAATAAGAGAGAAACTGGTAAGGTAAAACTGTTAATTTAGCTGAAGCAATACAGAGTAGATGCTGAACAGTAACCTCAGCTTTTAATTAGGCAATGAGACAGATGAGGTTAGGTTCAAGGTTAGGTTGGACAGAGCTGTAATCATCCTGATCTACTTGAATATGTCCTTGCTTACTGTAGGGGGGTTGGACTAAATGTGCTTTAAAGGTCCCTTCCAACCTAACCATGCTGTGATTCTGTATACAATAATGTGAAGGACAAACAACAATGTGGACTAATTCCATTATGAATGTGATAAAGAAAAAGTGTATCATCTACCCCAGATATGAAATGAAAGTCAATATTTTCTGGGGTTTGATGCTTTCTACTGCATTGTATTTGGGGCTTTTTCTTTTATAATTGATATTTTTAATGGATCAGTCAATAAAAATTGTTAAAATAAGTCTTGTGGGTAAGATTCCCTGTAAATGTTTAATTAAGGTCTCTTTCCTTACACTTCTTATTTCCTTTGATGCTGAAGGCCATTCCTGGGTCCATCATTAGTATACTTCCTAAATTATAATCATTAAGTATCTTTTTCCATTTCAAGGAAATATCATTTACTGATATCTTGAAATAAGAGCAGAGACTTATTGCACAAATTAGTTAACAAGTTTGTGTTGGTTGCAGGAGAAAGCAGGTAGTGGAAAAATAGAGGTCCACTGCAAGACTTTTTTGGAAAAACTAAACAACAGCAGGGGTGTGAAGGGAGGGCAGGGTGGTCATCTATACCACAGACACAACAGATTGATTTTACACATATATTTGTACTTCAGGCCTGATGGGCGTCTCAGCTTACAGCTGCTGTGCTCAGACGGGAATACAAATGGGTCTCAGGTGGGATATGTGACAATGACTAAATGATCTCACCTTTCAAAGTGTCCCAAACAAAACCAGTGTAATCCCACTGCTGCTTATAACCAGCCTCTTTTTGGCAATAAAGCCAACTATTTTACTATAATTCATAGGTAACACAACCAGCCTGGGCATGCGATTGGCTGGTGCAATTAATTTTATAATGTAATTCAAGTCCACACCAGCCCAAATTTAAGATATCAGAGAGATACTCACCTCTTTCTTTCTCTTTGTACCAATAGGAAAAGTTCAGCAGTACCAAGAAGGCAGTCCTATATTTCAGATAAAGAAAAGCTGATATTTGTGGAAGCATAGCCTCCTGCTGTTAGCAGTATGGGAAAATCAAGGATTTGCTGGAAGAAAGGAAGCTTGCTTTGAAAATACACAGCTGAGACCATGATGATTTAACAGTTCAGGAGACTGAAGCTCCCATTTTTTTTTCTGTGTGAAACTATAGAGAAACCAAAGTTGTAAGAGATCAGGCTTAGAAAAATCACCCTAGAAAGCAGAAGCAGCCACCTCCTAGAAACGTCTTTTCACATGTCTACACAGCTCAGGAACCGGAACCATGTGGGGATACTGAACCCTGTAAGAAACATGATATTCTAGCATTATCCTAAGACAGCTCCTTGAAAACAGCTGGTTTTCCTCCTTGGACCCAAATAGTTCTGCACAAGTTGCTGAAATTAAGTCTGCACAGCATTAGTTATTCGTTAACCCTCCTTGCTGCTGCTGGCACTATTAATGCCACATTTCCATTAGTAATTGGTGTGTTTCCTTCCATGTGCTTATATTCACAATTAAAGTGGAAATAGCCTTTAATTTTTTCACAAGGAACTAAAGAGGATGATTGGATTTTATTAAAATAAATCACTCGCAGCTTTTAATGCAAATGCATGGGTAACTTCAAAGACACTGAAAAACTTCTGAAAGAAATAATAATAAAACAGTGGATCAGTCTCACAAGTTTAACTGGCAACTTTTCCCCAGCCAGAGGGCCTGTTCTATTAAAACATGGCAAGTACATAGCAGCAGAAAAAGAATAAAGAGAATTTTCAAGAGATGACTGCCAGATCAACACCACAAGAAGTTACTGAGTTTGATACAGAAATGAGACATCCAGGGGTGGAGGGACTACAGAGTTGCCTTTCCTCTATAATTATCAGAGAGGGCAAAATGTTCTACAGGGGGATACAAACTAGGGTAGCCTGCAGGCAGAGTAGTGCTGTAGTTGCAGTTTAAGACCCAGAGTTAAGATTTCATAATATCCCAATATGATGAACAAAGAGTCTATAATAAAAGAAAAGAAAAAGGAAGGATAGAAGAGGTAAAACTTCAGAAAGCTGCAGGTGAAGACCAAGCCACCAGAGAGGTGTTAAACTTTTGTGATGATGAGCTCATCATTTGAGATTCACAAATAGAAGTCAATGCCAGCTGACATTTACTGATATTTACATGCTTTACTGAGCTTTCTGATCTCAAACTCCAAAATCTGATTCTTTCACACACTTCATGTCTTTTGTCTTTTCTTACTTTTTCTTCATTTCTCCTCCCTAATGATTCCCATTCTACCAGTAACCATTACATTTTATAAACCTGCATTTCAAAAATAAGTATAGATGAATACCTGAGAAGAAAAAAAAAAAGGAGACATCTACAGGACAACTATTAATGATCAGAAGAACTTTACAAAAACTGTAACAAGATATAGGAAAACAATTAAAATTGCTAAAATACTTGGAATATCAACAGCATTAAGTAAACTTTAATGGCTATTTTCTTTACTCTTGCCTATCCCTAAACCGGGCAAAGGGTTTCTGTTGACATAGAGCTTCATAAATACGCTGACCATTTAGTATGTTTGTATTTTAACTCTCTTAAACTAAAAAAGTGGAGTGACTTATTTTGTCTCTGGTACACTAACACATTAAACTCGCACTATTCTATAGAATTAGGTACCAGAAAATTTTCCAAGACTTCAGAGGGTAGAGTTTGGTTTTATATTGCTTGAAGATCACAGAATCCTGACAGAGGACATGGAAAAGTTGTCATTTCAGGACTGCTTGGATATCTTTGAACAATCATTGTGACTGAGAAAGGTGCCTGAGGACAGGAAGAGAGAAAATTGCACTCCTGTCTTCAAGAAGGACCATAAAACAGACCAGAGAACCTTGAGCCTTGGAAGGTGATGAAGCAAGTAATACTGTAAGCCACATGAACAAGAAGCTCATCAAGAGTAGTCTTTATGGACTCATCATTGGAAAGTGATGCTTGACCAATCTACTGATCACCTTCTACAGTGGAATGACAGGCTTAGCAAATGAGGAGAGAGCAGAGGATACCGAGTACTCTGACTTCAGAAAGGCTTCTGACATTGTCTCCCATAAGAGTTTCAGAGAGAAACTGATGAGGTATTCACCGGACGGACAGACAGTGGTGGATGGAAAACCAAATGAATGGGCAGGCCCAGAGAGAGGGTGGTCGGTGACCCATAACACAAACTCTAGTTGGAAGGCAGTAATTAGCAGAATACCCCAGGGGTCAGTACTGGCTTCAATCCTGTTCAATTCATGATCTAAACAATGGGGCAGAGTGTAGCCTCAGTAACAACCTTGAAGAACTGCATTAGGACTAGCAAGTCTGACAGGAAGTAGGGATTAGATAGTGGGCAGTGAGAGAGACTGAAAACTGAGCTTTCAAGCTCTATGGGTTGGGATCAGAAACAAAATCCTCCGGGGGCCTCTTGCTAGTTGCATACTCCAAGGATTGCTGCTGGGCCAATCCTGTGTAACTGCTTCATTAATGAGTTGGGTGATGAAACAGCACAGATGATATAAAACTGAGAGGGGTGGCTGATACACCAGAGTCATCTTGCCATTCAGAAGGACCTCAACAAGGCCTCAGAATGGGATGACAGGAAATTCATGACGTTCAATAAACCTTCACTTGGGTAGGAATAGCCTCATGCACAGGATAGTTGGGAGCTGAGCAGCTGCAAAGAAGCTTTGAAGAGAGCTAGTACTGGGTCCTTCCTGACCACGAGCTGACCATGAGAAAACAATGCCTCCTCTCACCAAAGGAGGCTAGAAATGACATTAGGTCCATTAGGAAAAGCCTTTTCTGCAGACCAGCGAAGGCACTGATGAGCCCGTGTCGGGAATGTTGGATCCAATATTGGGCTCCTCAGTACAAAAGAGGCATGGACATACTGGAGAGAGCCCAGCAAAGGGCCACAAAGATGTCTAAGAGAAGTCTCTATCATTCTTATCCATGTTTATATATATATATATATATACGTACTCATGATGAAAGGGAAGAAGTCAGACTCTTCTTGGTGACGCTCAGTGACAGAAAAAATGCCAGTGGACACCAATTCTGAGAGGAAATTCCATTTAAATGTAAGAAAGATCTTTTTCATCATGATGGTTTTGGAACACTGGCACAGGTCGGTCAGAGAAGTTGTGGAGTCTCCATCCTTGGAGATATTCCAAACACAACTAATGAGTTCGGTTATTTCTAAGATCTGAGATCTGAGGGTTAGATGGACTCCCGTGAAGTGGGGGGGACCTTTGGAGTTTGGAGCGGAGGCGGGGGTGCTCTCATGGCAGAGCAAAGCAGAGCCTTTCTTGGCTGGTTCAGTTTCCCGCAGCCCTGAGATCACAATATCTGCCACCGTTTCTCCGCGGCGGTACCGTGCGTTCAGCTGTCGGGTCTTAATGCTCTCCCACTCAGGCTGCCAGCACAAGCGCCACGTCCCCTGCTCAGTCCCTTCCCGCTCCCCACGTGGACTCATGGTATTATGTCTGCTGCCTTAGATATAGCCTACTGACAATAACAAGAAGGATCTCCTGAGGCTCGGCTTCTTAGGTGTTTATTGCTGCAATGCCATGCGGAGAAGGCCCTGAATGAATACACGTGGTGACTCTTATACCCCCAGGGTCTCGCTCCACGGGAGGGTGACCCATCCCAGGAGACACAGCGACAGCGCAATGCCCTCAGGGAAATGGAGTCCAAGAATCCCAAAAACATGGAGGATTGCAAAGGATCTTGGGAAGGAGAGTTTTTCCCTTACCAAGGGACGTGACCTTATATTCTTAGAATAGCACTCTTCACTGTCTCCCCAGTGAATAGTGCCCTGCCTCCCACACACAACCAGACACAGCCCTTAGCAATTAGCTCTAGTTAACCCTGTTTTTAGCAGGAATATGCAACTAGACCATACCCAAAACTCCCTTGCAGCCTCAGTAGTGTTGTGATTCAAAGTATAAATACCACATACCAGTATTTCAGATTTTCAGAACTGGAAAATGTGACTTAGAAGAAAGCACCAAGAGATGAAGTTGATTTCTACATTGCTGCTACTGTATAATACTCATTAAATACTTGCCTTGATAAATGATTTTAAATCCTGGGATTACCTATTTATGTACTGTGTTAAAACCACTTTCATTTTAGCCCACCAATACTGATTTTCAATTTTCAGTTTCTTTTGAACTTCAGAAGTAGAGGAGTTTCTGCTTATTTCACACCTGCTCAGGTGGGTATGCACCAATATTACTAGAGAACTTAATGAAAATAATGAAATAGTCCTGTGGCTAAAAAAAGATTGTGCGTTTTTTCTAAAAAACCCCTTATAAGCTTGCTCTGCAGTTAAACTGCTATAGCAAACAGTAATAGTCCATTCACATCTATTATAAGAGTATCACCTGCAGTTTTATTGACTGTCAAAAAACAGGTCCCATTTTGTGAAACAATAAAAATCAAATTTAGTGTAAAATCTCCCAAGGTTGTAGCCTGTAACCTTATAACATCTAAAACGACAGCAGTAAGCCTTTTTTTCCCCATCTTTTTTCACTTCAGACTCCAAAAGAATCCAGAGATTATATTCCAGAGCAGGGAGTGCTGCAGACATAGACATATTACCATGCAGAGGCACAACAAAGGTACCAGAAAACACTTTCTATTTGTTTTTTTCTTAGTGCTCTACACCTCTAGCTGACACAGAGAGGCACAGCCTGTTAGTCCAACACTCACAGGTAAATGTTAAGGACTAAACAAAATATAAAGCGTTAACAACACAATATAATTTTGCTTTTCCTAGTCTTTAAAGTTTCCCCACTTGTGTTCACACAAATATTTATGTAAACACAGTGAAAGAACATATGGGAAGTGCAACTGAGCTCCTCAAGTACAAGGTCATTGTATTGGGTTTGCATGGCAAAGTTTTGGTCTAGGAGGGGTTATGAGAGGTGGCTTCTGTAAGAATCACCAGAAGATTCCCCCATGTCTAACAGGGCCAGTGCTACTCAGATATCTCAGTGGCTGAATATTTCACCGCAAAGTACTCAGTAGCTCCATTCATTTCAATTCTCAATTTCACATGCGTGCTGAAGTTAGATAAAAGTTCCCCAAAATTAGAAACAGATAAAACATGCAGTAATACAGATTATTAGACACACTTTAAAGGAACTCCACAAACCAGAAAATTGCATGTTTCATGGAAGAAGACATTTAAAAACAATGGACTATATTTATATTGGTGATCTATTGCTTTGTCTTTTCAAAGAGACAAAGAGCCTTATCTGTAATGGAAATGTTTTTTAAAAAAGGAATGCCAACTCAGAATCAAATATTTAACAAATAGTGAAATGTCAGCAGGAGGTGCACATACAAATTTGGAGTAGTCTATACAGACTTCACATTGCTGATTGCAAGATTGGAATTTGTACCTGAAGATCTACAGATAAATATTCTGTAAGCAAGCTTTTATTTTCCATCCGTCCTGACACAAACAAATGGGGAAGAACTGCATGGGAACAAAAGTTCCAACTACCCACCTACTCCTTACCTGCCTTTCTTCAGCATCCATTTTGGAAAAGAATAAATCTACTTTTCCCTCACTTAATACAGTGTTGGACTCTTACTCAAAAAACTTTAGGATGGAGTAAAGGTTTGTATCTGAATTAACAATTTAAATATGGATCAAATACCTAAACATGCAGCTAGGATCTCTTAGATATTCCAAAGGTGTCCATCAGGAGCCGTTTCTTGTACCTTTCAGACCAGGTACATTCCACTGCAGGTCTCTTGCCAGATCCCACTTAAGAGTTGCAAAGGACCTTGACCAGGCAACCAAATAAAAATAACTCAATACAGAAGATGGACTCACTTGATTCAAGCAGAGGTTAAAGCAGGTTATCCAATTTCAGGTTTGCCCAATTATCAGTTTGGGCTTTCTTTTTTAGCCCAGCATGAGTTCAGATTTGAGCCTTAGTCGAGTAAATAGCTGCCTCAAACAGGAGCTGAACAAGCTATCTTCATTAAAACTTCTCTACAGAGAGTTTGAGTGTTTGGGCAAGAAAAGAAAAGGAAGAGGGGAAAGCAAATGAGGCTCTCAGACTGAGAGTTCCCTTTCATCTAGGCAATGTAATGCAAATCTTTTCTATTGTGCATTTTAAGATGTAAATTGGATTCAAGTTGATGTCCACCTGTCTTGAACCAGCAGGGATGTCTTCCCATTCTTATCAAAGCATTTCTCTGCCAATTACTGGCTGTTGTGACAGTTGGGGATTTTTTGTGTGTGCACAGACTTTTACAAATACAAACTCATTAAAATTAGATCTTTCACCTTCTGATTCCAAGAAAAACTGTCACTGAAAAATATCAGGGGTCAAGTGATCTGTATAGTCTAATTACATCCTAAAAGACCTAGAAGCTTGTGCTTATGAGAAAAAAAAAAAAAAGAGTCCTATTGTCTTGGTATTTTCCATTTTCAAAATTTTATTCTTTTTAAGAGGGGAAAACATTATATAATACAGAAAAATACTTACATTGTTTACTCACTGCAGAAAACTAAGTCTCTATTCATTAAAGTACATTTTATTTTAAAGCAGGAAGCAAAAATTTCCCAATTAATTTAAGTAAATTCTCTGCCATTCCATAGAAAAATAGATGTTCATTAGAACAGCTCTACAGAGCTCATATATTGGAATTCACCAAATCATTAACAAGAGACAGCAAGTTCAGATCAAGTTGCTATGATACCTAACTTGTTTAAAAATACAAACTTTCATTTCACTGGGAAAAATAAATAATATTACTATAATTTTTTAGCAGTGAAAAGGAAAAAAAGGAACAATTTTTTTTCATCTTATGAAATTTTTCAGCAGATTGGCTTTAAAAGTTATATTTTATTTTTCCTTTTTTTTTTCCATTGGTTAAATTATTCTATTGCAATATTTTGGTGTGAGAAATATTCATGACCAATCTCTTGCTATTGTTCTGTATTTGAAATGAGCATTGCAAATATGTTCAATTACTAAGAATAGGCACATAAGTGACAACTTTGGCTACCAAGGTCTCAGAACCAGTTTTCCAAAGTGTTGAGGCAGATGTATTCTCTCCATGCAGCAATATTGGATATGCAGATAGGACATTGTAGATACATTTACTATAGATATCAGCTGTTACTTTAGATTTTTTTTTCCTCACTACCCTTTTGTACTCTTTCAGCAGAAAACATGCCTGAAAACTGTTGACAGGCAGGTAAAGGTGCAAATGTTAACGGAAAACTGAAGGAATTTTGGTACTTGGAAGTACCAGAGGTGGAGAGGGAGACCTTTCAAGGTCTAGAATATCTTGCTCTGGATCTCAGCCATGATGTGTGGTACATACATGCTTATTTAAGGACAAAGCTGATCTAGAAAACCTCCTGAGAGGACTTCTCCTACATTTCATTTGGCCTTGCAATTCAAACATGCAATAAAATACCAGGAAAAGGTTTGGAAACAGCAAACCCGAAAAATGTACTTGTCAGAAAAGCATGCCACAGAAGGTGGAGTGGTGCTCTTTCCCTCTTTGCATATATTCCTCAAATCTGTAGGGTTTTTCTTTTGGAGGGGGGGAGGAGGGGGGCATGTTTTGGTTTCAGGACATGGGATTTTTGGTGAGAGAAGGGGATGCATTCTCTTTCAAACATTCACACTGGCTAACAGATGACTAGAAATCACTTACCAATATTACAGATAATTTTCTGCTAAGATGAAAAGAAAAATCTACCAAGATGGCACTGCCAAGAATATCTGGCACATTTCAAGTTCCAGCCCCAACATGGCCTCCACCACATCCTCCCTTGTCCAAGCATCTGTACCTCACTGCTCAGAGCATTTCCCTACTTTCTCTCTCACTATGCACTTCCACTGGAACATAAAACGAAAGGTTCTCTGCAAAGTCTTAAGCCTGATGGAAGGAAGCCTCTGTGGCTCAGGAGGAGCCGCTGGCAGATGTGCCTCTCCATGGAGGAACAGTACCACCTGCAGGGCTGGCATGGCTGGAGCTGGGAACCAGGCTCAGGAGAGTCAAAGGTGGTGAGAGACCACAGTGGGGAGCCTGGAAACGGGAAAGCAAACAGACATGAACCAGGAACAACTACTTGTCCCTTTCTAAGGAGACATTTAGCCCCAGTTTTGGACTGTAATCCCAGCAAATGCTACATCAGCTGCAGCATGCTCCTTTGGAGGCCCCAGCCAGGACAGGACTGTACTGTGAATGAACTCACCCACTGCCTGACGGGGACCTGCTGGAAGCCTAGTGTCTCATACAGTAGAAGTTAGATAATCCCAAAGTTGTTAAAATGAGAAACAGGCATTTTCCTTCATGTGTCACATTTGTTCTCAGATTTGTGACCTTTCCTTGAAAAACATAAGTTAAGGAAATGAAATTCATATGAGGTAACCCATCCCTTCTACACTAAAAAAATAGTTACACCAGCTCATCTGTAGTTATATACAGCACTATCTGCATTAGATGTTCCCCAATGCCTTAAGGATGTTATTTTCAGTTATATAAATTGTAGTAGTTGTGTCTCTTCCACTGTGCCACTCAGACAAAATGGAAAGGTAAACACTAAACCTCTACAAAGGGGAGATCAAATTAAAGGGGTTAATTTGAAGACAGGAAAGGGATATTCAAAATTAAAGAATAATCCCATACACCTTCAAAATAAGGAAGTTATTTGAAACCAGCTTCTAGAAAGGCTGAGTAAGAAACTCTAGGGCAGAAGACTGGAGGTCAAATAAAGTTATCCTTTAGGAGTACCTTCACACACTGCTTTAGATCCAGCAGAGGACTGACGTATATATTAGATACAGCAAAGAAACTGTAAATTTCAACCAAGGGCCAAGCCTATATAAAGCAAAAACAAATCATTAAAAGCCTCTTGTTTGAAAGACAGGCATCAGCACAAGAAAATCAAATTATTTTTCTCAGCTGAAACATCCTTAGGTTCTCATGGAGCAGATTAAAATTCCATCCACCTCTCCTGACTTTGTATTTCAGAGTCCGTTTTCTGTAAGCTCTGAAATGTGGTCACATACTGTTACTTTGAAAGCAGGGCAACATTATGGAAGAATTGTGAAAACAAGATAGATCTCTACAATAGGATAAAAAATGGACAAAAAATATTAACCTCTAAAGCCTCTATCTGTATATGTGTGTGCACTGTAAGTGACAAGTACATACAAATGTACCTACGTACCTACATATTCATATATATATATTTATACACACATATACACAGATGCTGGGATAGTTATATCAATATAGTTATGGATATGATTATAAATACAGAGATGTGTGTGTGCATGCACATATTTTAAAACAGAGAGGAATTAAATATTTAACCACTAAGTTTTGCACCCTGAAGGAACTGAAACTTCAAAATATCTTCATGTAGGAATGGCACACATTGGTAAGACACAGGCTGAAAGAGAGGGTCCAGCTGGACTAAAGCCCAAAACACATAAATGTTCCTCACAGCAATTGATTGTATTCATCCAGCTGCTACCAGGGCACGCTGATCAGCTATATATAACAGACAATAGGAAGAATTTTTTTTACATTAAGTTATACAAAACAATCAAAAATGTCAGCCACAGAATCTTTTAGAGCAACTCAGCTGAAATGCTCTGCCTCTTCCTGTGTCTTTCCTGCTGTTGTGTAGAAACACAAGGTAACATTTTCTCACTTTGAGAGATCTTTTTACTGTTTTGAGAATTAGAAATTGCCAGGCCATTTTAAAACACCACTCTGTTTATTCTGTTTTCTTTTATATACATTTCTTCTTTCACAGCAGCTAGTCCTAAGGGATTCGGTGAAATATGCATGTCTTTTTAAAAGATAATTATGCTTCCATGAGGTGACTGTATCACCGTTCTATATCCTGCAGTATAGACCGTCTTATTTTATCCGCATAGAACTATCCTTAGTTTTCACAAGGAGCATGTTAGATTTGCTGTTTACTGGTACAAACTACAGACATTTTTTGATCCAGTGGTGGTTTGGAGCACTTAAAACTCTTGCTGAGAACAAAAGGAGGATCACAGAAGGAGCAAGAATGACAGTCCATAAATGCTGTAAATGTTCTGAGCTAAGTTTACTGATGATCAGACAAAGCTTCCCCCTTGTAAGTCGCACTGTGGCTACCAGGCAACCTAATTGCCACTAGGAATGAAATCATATTCCTCATCACTATCCACTGCTCTTGAGAGCACAAAGTAAACTTGGAATGAAGGTCAAATCATTAATAGTCATGCCAAGTCAAATTTGTGCAGCAGCTGCAAAGCAGCTTGAGCCAAGGCATTGTAGGAATATCTGAAGATCACTATTGGAGCAAGCTGAATATTCCTTTTTCACTCTTCTTTTATAAGCCAAAGGATCACAGAAAAAGTCCTCAGAAAGCCCTTCATTAGTTGTACTCCTGACAGGCAGAATAAGCTTGGACTTTAAGAGTCTAAAAAATCCTATGCAGAAGAATCAGAGTTCTTTATTTTAATCTTTTCTGACATTTTATCTGATAAATGGTTGTTAAAAAATTGATTCTTTTAAGGTCATTCTTTTAAGGTTGCTTCTTACCACTCTTCTAAAGCTTCTAATAATATACCAGCCTTTTTTATTTATCCCACTTACTGAAGCATGCTACCAAATTTATCCATGCAAAAGAGGGGGGCTTTTTTCCTACATGTTTTGAGAAGTATATATTGCTGGACCAGTGCTGAGACTTAACTATGACTTAACTTTCTGTATACAAGAAGCCATACAGTAGGATGGAGTGAAAAAAGGGTCTAGTGTCCCAACAGTTAAAGCATTGGAGTTTTAATGTGACAGCTGAAAAATTCATACACAGAAACTGCAGTCTATTTTTCTAAAAAGAGTGAAGGGCTGAGTCAGCCATGAAAGAATCTGAGGATCTGGCATTAGGGAGCCTTATATCTTTGAAACCACAAGATTAAACCATTGTGACATCCCCTTGAGCAGAAAAGAGACAAAATAAGGAAGCAACCCATCCAACAACCAGCATAGCACCTTTGCCCAGAAAATGAAAATCTAGCAACTCACTAACTAAAGTTTATTGGAACAAAAATGAAAAATTATTTTAAAAGCAAAAAGACAAATGTAGACCATTACATAATTTGGAGTGGAAAGGTTCTCTTGAGGTTTCCTGGTCCCTCCTTCAGCTGAAACAGGGCTAAACTAAGCATTAAACTGAGCTGCTCAGGGTCTTGGTAATAAACTGCCTTGTTTAATTGAAACAAATTTCAGTAGATGCAGACAAGATAACTGTGGAAGATCATATGCAATATAATTGAATGAATCTCTCATCCTGAAAGCATTTCTGATGGGACCAATTTGTCAGGACATTGGCTACATAGCAGAACTACAGAAAACAGCAACAGGATTTCTATCACTCATTTTAGCATAGTACCTATTGCTCTTCTTCACGGGACATCCTAGGCAAAAACATAGTATAAAAACTTAATTTCTGTCCCACAGAGACTGACATCTACATATAGGACAGAGCAGATCAATATGGACAGATTAGGGAACACCAGTGAGAGAGTCTTGGCCAACATGACAGGCGCAAATCACAGCAGATGGGAGTTTGACCTGCTGGCAGGTTTTTTGTAGTCATCAATACATCTTAGAGTTGTTACAAGAGATTCGAACAAGGACAATGTTCTGCTGTTTTGCACAGGTTTATAAAGTGCCCTTCTCCCAGTCATTACAGCAAGGTTATTCTTTCAAGGACTCTGGAAATCTTTGAAGAATATAATCTTATTCTTTCTGAACATAATTTTCAATTAACAAAAAAAAAAAAAAANCCAGTAATGATGTAGTTCTTATTCTAGAATCCAAATTCTTTACGTAAGGGTATACTTGGAGCCTCTTAAATTTTCTCTATTGTCCAAAATTTACCTCTTCCATAGATCTTTCTTGTTTCAATGCATAATTTCTCATATTAATACAAAAAGACCACACCCCCTACCAGCTGGTCTATAGTCAGGACTGGTTTGGAAGGGAAATAGGTAAGCAATAGATGGGGTGGTCACAAATTCAGAAGCTTTGAGACAGCTTGTCCATTTATGAGTCATGAAGTCACCCCTGAATACCTCAGTTTCATAAGGAAAATATTGTCACTAAATGGAAAAGTGAAAAATAAAAGCTGTTCTTAGTTATACTCTAGCAATGACTGGTAGTGATAGGTTTGAGGCTTCAAGGACCTTTCAACAGAAGTTATGCTCAGCAACTATGCAGCTACTGAAAGACCATTCTACAGAGCTGTGGCTGACAATTCGTGTTTCACTCACCTTGTGTCTTGATTTTTAGAGTGCTCATGAAAGAGAAGGGGCTGTGGACAGTGGGCTTGTCTGCAAACCCTGGTTGAGAGTCCTATAAAAACAAGGAATTCCTTACAAAACCTTGTCACCCCAGCTGGGGGACTCTCTCAGCATTGCCAATTGCTATAGGTTGCCTGGCTCAAATGTAGGATAACAGATTAATATGCAAACCAGATGAGAGCTGTAGCAACTTACAGCAGAGGCCATATCTAGGGAAAACAAGGTGATAAGAGCCCAGAGTAATGGGTAATTTTCTCAAGCAATATATCTAAATATAACCAATACCAATCTCTTAACAACAACAAAAAATATGTATAAGACACAGGAAGTAAAATTTCTGTTTTATTAATAAATAAACAAGCCTCTCCTGAGCTACTGGGTTCAGTTTAAGGTACAATGCTTCTATAAAAATATAAGTGCATTGAAAGAAGTCTATCAGCATGGTCTGGAAAGCATTTCTTATAAGAAAACAAAGATAAAAAATTGATATTGTTCAGATTTGTTGAGGGAAAGAGAAGCAAGTTGATTCTTAAATTCTTAATAATGTAACTGCAAAGAAATGGAAAGAATTATTCTCCATATCTGGAAAGGAAAGAACAAGTACATTTCAGTTTCAAGTAAGGAAAGAAAAGAATGTCATAGCTTTCTAAAGTTGAGAATAATAATATTTGGAAAGTAGTTAGTGATGGCAAACTTAGTTTTCTGACACTGAAGGTCCAAGAACAGGTTAGACATATCAGAAGTGGGTTAGCTATAGTTAATCCTGCCTAAGAGTTGTCAAATGGATTATAAGACTTTTTAAGGTCACCTTAGGCCTTAGAATCCTATGATTTTGATCGTTATTTTGAGCTAGTTTCAGGCATAAATTTTTGGTTACTAAAAGTTACTTTCCTACATCTGACCTAAATTCCAATTAAAATTGATCTTTGAGTAGTCCAAAGATATTTTCCACTGTCAATCATACATCTCAGCATGACCACAATTTTACCTTTAAGAAACACCATATCATGCTGAATTCTACATTTAGTTCCTGTCCTACTTTCAAAGTTGGCACAGTGCTTGTTCCTTACAGTTTTCTCTTTCTGCAGGTTAAGGTTACATTGATTTAAATTCAAAATTTGAGGTTGGAGCACTTTCATGACAGAGCTAAAACCCATCAGTTTACCAGCTCAATTTCCTGTGTTTCCAAGTAAAGTTCTCAATTTGAATTTGCCTGCAGTAACAGCATTATTTTAAAATATTCGATAATGATTTTAACAAAGTGCAATCATCACTTGCTAAAAGACACTTTCTGTGTGTCTCTGTCCAGCACAATTCTAGTGGCACTCTTCTGATTAAATACTGCTACTGATACAAACATTGCTCTTGATTGCTTTTTTGCTTTATGATAAGAACAAGTTTGGAAAGTTTTACGAAAGTTTGACTTGAGAAAACAAAGAAACTGCAAGTTTGCTTAGACTAAAAGTGACTGATGGTTCCCTTGCAATATCAGGGAACCATGTGGCTCCTCCAGAGCCCCCATTTACCATGAGCCCCAGGCTCCCTCATGACAGACTGAGGGCCTTTGAAACTACTTTGTATTACAGGGTTGAGAGTGTTGAGTCTTTAGAGTTCACTGCAGTTGAAAATTGCAGCTATAAATTGCAAATCCTAGAGGTTTTGTAAGTAACTGCAACATCATATTTCTGGAGCAAGCCAGATAGTCCTGCTACAGAGAACCTGTTTGTGCTGCCATCACCCAGAGGAGAGGGTTTTAAAAGTTCTTCATGCCTGAAGCCATGAATTCAACATGTGTTTTAACGGGGTTCAAGAGAAGAAAAAAACACTTGTTGAAAAATGAAGCTGTGGTTATTTTAGAGATATTTGGAAATTCAAAAAATAATTTTAGTTTGAGTACATTTTTTGAGGGTTACATTTAAGGCTGGAGGAAGTCATCTTCTGGCTGAATGATGCAGCATCTGAATCATTCCTTACACAGGGGAACTTCAGGTGAAGCTTATCTCCACTAGAGATTCTTAAACTACATTACAGGTGAGAAGAAGGCTCATGTCTTTACAAACACTCTGAGGGGTGAAGGTGTGGGTGTTAACATCTTTGAAATGGGTCTTAATGTCTCTACTATGAGCAGCAGGTTTGTTGCAGAGCCCAGACAGCTTGACTCCTGAAACAGGCAAGGGTCTGCACAAGCCTGAACTTTGGGGTAAAATAGTAGGTTCACGGAGGGAATATGTGGTAGGGGATTCGGGAAGGCTGTACCTTCCTAGTGCCTCCACCAGTGGGGAAAGGAAGAGGGCAACGTGCAGCTGGGAGTTCAGGATAAAAGGAGGCTACACGTGCCCTGGTGGACTTCTCTCCCTTAATTAGAATAAAGTTGCAGTACTCCTCTGTCTCCTTTTTGGACATAAACCTCAGGCATTTGTTGATTTTCCTGACACAGGGAAATGCAGAACTGTCCATGTTATGAAGTACTCTGAAATAAAATGTTTTCAGTTCCTGCTGCTGACCTTCTTTCACTGTATTCACACAAACGGGGTTTTTAATTTTGCAGGAAATTAGACCCTTGAGAGGCCAACTTAATTAGAAGGCATAAAACTGACTGCATTATGCTATCATTTCTTTGTAAAGAGAAAGATTTTGTTAATCGAGAAATAGGGAAGAAATATGAGAGGTACCAATCGGATTTTTATTTATGCCTCAACATATGTCATACATGAGGTAAAGGATTCCTATAGGGAATCCTGTACACGTGCTGGCAGCCCTGTCCCTGGGGAGATTTCGCCTGGCTGCCAATCAGGGCAGGGAAAGCTTCTAGGATCGGGCTGCCAATGTCCAACCCCCACAGCTTACCATGTGAGGTAGATGCCCTCATCCCTGGGAAAAAACACCCAGGAAATCGGGCTGTGGGGGGAGCTTTAGCAGATAAAAGCAGTAGGTAGGAACACTTACCCTTCTTTATCAATAAACAGTTCTCAGATATAATATTGCCACATTTGTGCTTTATTTTCATCTGAGAAATCTGTCAAAAATAATCCTTCCTGACTCCCCTTTTTACGAAGGGATGGGACAAAATGTAACAACATGTTTGACATCATATGGACCTAGAACTGGCTTAAAATCAGATATTCTTAGAAAGCCACCAAGCTCAGTTGCAATAAAAGGATAACCTATTACTGTTAATACAGAACTGGCATAATTTTAAATAATTTATAAAACAAAAGTGATGGGTTAATATAGCAAATATTTAGGAATTAATTTGAAAAATTCCATGAATTTGAATATGTAAGTAAAAGAAGAGAAAAGGGTACATATTGGTTCTTCTTTGGAGCTTTTTTCAGAGAGGAGCTTTAAAACCTTCTCTGCCATTTGCCAGCTGTGTAAGCAAGGATTTTAATGTTCTGAATTTGTACATCTCTGCATTGGGTCTGAGATCATGCTAGAGTAAGTCACTTTCTCAGACGTGAAGGTAGCAAAATTAAATTCTTGATTAGCATGGAATATTTTGCATGAAATGAATACAAGGGGTTTTTCAGCAAAATAAAGCAATTTTAAATCCAGTTCAAAGCAAACTAATCTAAACCGGTGTTGGGGGTTTGTTTTGCTTTATTTCCTGTTTGGCAACCAGATGGAGAGATGTATTTTTGCACAGGACAATCTGGTGACAGTAGCTCTCCATAGTTGCATCAAAACAAAATCCAAATTAAAAATCCAGTTTTGTTCTAGGATGTCCACAATTATTCTTTGTATAGCAGTGCATGCAGTAGCCCAGCTGAGCAGTACAGCATTGGAAAATGAAGGTAACTGTGAAGGGGAGTAATGCAGATCTTGTTTCCTTTTTCACAGTAGCCTGAGAATGATCAGCTGAGAAGTCTAGCTGTCACCTGGCTATGGCAAAGAGTCAAATACCGGATAACACCTAGATGTGAGATATATTCCTTCACTGTACCACTAGCTGAATTTACAGCAATTTTCATTTTCCTGATTTCAGGTATTTTGAAAAAAGGATCCAGAAACAAATTCTCCTTTTTTTTTTTTAATAACTTTAAGCTTGCATTTTCTCTATCCTATTTTGATAGCTTTTTTATTCTTCTTCTGCCTGAGTATCCGATGCTTAATTCTGATATAACCAGCATTCAGTGACAAACAACTCTTTTCAATGTAGTTCCCATCTTTTTAATCTACACTAGCTAAACAAAATTTAGAACCTTGTAGGTAATTTCAATTCAAAAGAGAAATTGCTGTTAGATACTGAAGGCGACAACATTTGGATTTCCTCCTCCCACACCTCAGAAAATCACAATAGCCTGCCTTCTGAAATATGACAGACATCACTCTACTGTTTTCTTGCTCAGAGCTATGAGCTCCTTTTAGTCACTGTAAATCAAAAGTAATGAAGAATGATAACTTACATATTTTGGGATGCCCTTCAGTCTTGGTGTTTTCATGTGCTGCTTTTCCCAACTTGGTCCACTCTTCTCTAGCAGCACCTGTCAAAGTCACACTGTCAAGGGTTCTCTATTCCTGAGCAAATTGATATTTCCCCCTCATTTTTTGAAATGTAAAAAGGAAGTACTCCATGGACTATTACAGCTATATTAAGTGGATATCAGTACGTAATTCCTCAAGCTCTGCACTAGTAAACAGTAAAATACCTGTGGGAAATTGTCTCTCTGGGATAACAGTTCCCATATTGACCACACAGTTTGACTGCACTGCCCCAGCACATCTGATCCCATTTCCCAAGAGAAATTGATACTTACGGAGGAGTTCAGGGATAGTTCAAGTGCTTGTGTTGGTTCTCTGATGCCAATACCACATCAGGTATCCAGAGAAGGGTGAAACCAGTCATTGCACCACCACCCCTAAGAGCGACCACCCCCTGAGAAACTGGACTGTACTGATGGTCCAGTGAAATCTTCTGGAAAGAAAAGTACACTCAGCACTGGTAGAATAAACTGTCCATTGTCTTGAGGAAGAAGAACTATGAAACAAATCCCCAGACAAAACACAGCCACCAAAACACCACCCCATGACAGACTCACATAATAATCAAAAGTGCACTCACTGCACTGACACTTCCTGCAGACTCCAGAGGGGACACAGGCTGTGGAAAGCAGTATTGCAGAGGCCCCTCACTCATGCATAGCCAAATTGAGTGGAAGAGAGCTGGCCAGCCACTTTGCAGAAGCCAGAGCAGGTAGTGTTAGAGTGGGATAAAGGGGAAAAGTGGCCTACAGGCCATATCTATAACTACTCCTGAATGGCAACCAGAAAATTGTGTGGGAATGAATAAAACAATGGAAAACAGCAAAGGTGGAAGCATTAGGACAAACACATCAGGCCAGCTGAGGTGTGTTAATGAGTAGCTCATCAGAGACATTGAAGACCCCTCTGAGTTCACCATGTCAGTGCACCCATCCCAAACAACAAAACTGCAAGAGAAAACAGAGCAGAAGTGTATTGGGTCTCACTAAGGCAGAGTTAATTTTTTCCTTAGCATCCTTCACAGTGCTGTGCTTTGCATTGGTAGGTGGAAGGGTGTTGGTACCACACCAGTGTTTTGGCTGCTGCTGAGCAGCTCTGTCCCTCTAACATCCCTTCCCCCCATCAAGGGGCTGGGAGTGGGCAAGGTCCTGGGATGGCACACAGCCAGGCCAGCTGACCCACATTAGCCAAGGGGATATTGCATGCCATGTGGTATCAGCTCAGATATAAAAGCTAAGGGAGGGAGGAGAATGGGGGTGCACTTGTTACTCTACAATGTTTGTCTTCCAGAGCAATCCTATGCGTGCTGAGGCCCTGCTTCCCGGGAAGCGTCTGAACATTGCTCACTGATAGGAAGTAGAGATTAACTTTTCCCTTTGCTTATGTGTGCACAGACTTTTGCGTGTTTCTTTCTTTTGCTTTAATAAACTGCCTTATCTCACCCCACTGGTTGTTTTCCATCTTATTCCCTCTCCTGTCCCACTGGGAAGAAGAGTATAGAGCAGCTCAGAGGGCACCTGGCACCCAGCCAAGGTCAAACCACTGCAACAGGGCCAGTCAGTGTTCCAAGTGGACCAGTGCAGCCAGCATGAACTTATCTGGTTGAAACACTGGCTTCTTGGCCTTCTGGAGTTCTCTGAGTGTATCAAATAGACATGTGGATAAAAGAAATAAAGCAAACTCCTTCTAAGAGATTTTTAAAAATACTTCTATTATTAAATAAAACAGTTGCCACAAGACTGGAGGGGAAGAAATATTTCACAGCTTAATATGAATCAAAACACAAGGCTTAATGAACACTTTTCAGGATCAAGAGGAGTCAGCTGTCAAATTCCCCAGGGAATTATGCTGGTTATAGCTTCATTCAGCTTCTTTATCAATGATCTGAAGAAACCACTGTACTGTGAAACCTGCAAGCCTGAAGCCAATTCCACTCTTCAAGGTGGCCCAAAGCCAAGTCATCAGCCCAGAATGCCGAAAAGTCATGACAAACTTTCTAAGTAGGTAAAAAAGTGGCAGGTGAGTTAGCAGAAAAAGCTACAATAAGGAAAAACTATTCAAAAGCTTGCATACACAATGCTGCATTCATAAAAGCTCAGTTGTAATTTAGGAGGATTTTAGATTCATCGCTTGCAGCTCTCTGAAGTCATTGTATGGCAATAGCCTTAAAAAGCCAATAAAATATTGAACATCAACAGAAAGGTGTTCAGAGTAGGACATCACTGTGCCATTTTAAGAAATTTTGGCCATGTCCACATTCGGACTGCTATTCCTAGTTCTGGTTTCTGCATCTGAGGAAGGAGATGGAACTAGAGAAGGTGCAGAGAAGGACAACTAGACAATCAAGGGGCTAGAGAGCTGCCTTATGAAAAGAGAAGTGAAAAGCTGTGAGTCTTCAGTATGAGGCTAAAGAGGTCTTAAGGAATCATGAAGGCAGTGGAAAATTGGAAGACAAAACTGCTATTCACAAAATCCTGCAATTAGAGAACTAGGCAGTGCTTATTGAAGCACTAGAAGGAAACTTACTAAAAACAAGTAAAATACTTTGGCACCCAGCAAGCATTACACTTAGGGAAGATAGAAAGAAATGGAAAGGAAATTATATCATCACACACACACAAAAAAGGGATAGACAGATTCATGGACCACAAAACCAGCCTAAAATAAGAGAGGTTAGGGATGTAGCATCTAACATTCCTAATACAATGATTGGGAGTGCTGGGCAAGTTAAAGGGGAGTGAATGCTAAACATGACAAACTGAGTCTGCTTTGTTCTGTGCAAAGGAAAAGAAATATGAGATATAGTGTCTTAAATCTAGGTTGCACAGTATTAATCAACCAACAGATGAGATAATTGTCAAAAGTTCTGATACAAATTCCTCCTCCCCTTGTTATTCCTTTTCTTCATTAACTTTTCAGTGACATTGGTCTTCATTTTGACACTGGTTATACATGCACTGAAATGCCTTCTTGACTACTTTAAGGCTGGTAGTTTTTGATCTACTACTACTAATAAAAAGGGAAATAAAAACATCTTTAAAAGACATTCATATAAATGACGACAGTACAAAATAAGGTTGTCAATCCATCTTAACCCAGAAATAGATGTTAGAATAAGAGATCGGCATTTGCTCAGCTCCAAATTTCCAGGAAGGGTTTTAGTGTGCCACATCATAATGAAGCTGACAAAACCTGAAGATTTCATTCCCAGAGATGTTAGCAAAGAGGAAAGAACCAGGAGCTGTTCAGAATCCCAAACACAGAACCAGAAACACAGCATTTGCAAATTCAGTCTCTTCTACACTAGTCTGGAACATTTTATACACACCATTTCATCTCTAGCCATCATTTTAGTAATGTCTAAGTAGTTTTCTTATAGTAAGTAGAGAAGGAAAACACATGGAATGAGGTGGGAAATGTGGAACTTTGAGACTGTAATGAGACTGCAGGGTACACCCTTGCTGACGTTTGACTGCTCTTTTGTGATTTACCATATGTGAGATACGAGACTTCACAGGACACTGAAATGAGTAGTTTTTACCCATATATTCTCCTAATTCTCTGTGGGAAGCCTACAAAACCATGACATACATGAAAACCAGATGTGTCAGAGAACACAGGTACTCTGGTGGCCACCAAAGCTGATACGCATAACCACAGGTCTTTTAGTGGAGAGAAGAGAAATGGTTGGTTGTACACACCCTTTCAAATCATAAAATGACATGCACAGTAGCAGTAGAAACTTAAGTGTTGCAGCTCCATTTTCATTTCCCCTAATTAATAGAATTATCTTACTTTTGACATCTTCACTTGAGCAGATTAAAAAAATAGAGATTCATACTAACTGGTTATGATTTTGGACTGCCAAAGTTACATTGCAGCTTTAAGCACATACTGTCTGCTTTCAGTATACAGATCTATTCTGATTAAAAGTAGCTTCAGCAGAGAAGCCTGAATATCAGTGAAAAACGATGGAATTCAGCCTCTTGAATCAAACTAGTCTGCTTTTAAGTGCTTTTATGTGTTGTCTAACAATATTTAATTATCAATTGTGTTAGACATAATGTTTAATTATTCTAAAATTTAAATGAAGTAAAACAAATGTACAGCAGCACAATCTCAACATACTTTTAAAAAAGATCATGTTCAACGCAGATTTTCAGTTTAATCACTTTTTTTGTATGTAGCTTTCAGATTCAGTGCCAGGAAGAAAAAATAATAATAAGGGCTTCGTGTCTTAGAACGAAAACTGTTTTAAACTTCCCATCTTTATATTTTAATTTTGCTACAAGCATTCTTGATTCAAGAAATGGGGGGGGGGCGGTTGTCCTTCACCTCATCTTTTTCACACCAAAATTAATTTTTAAAATTTAGCATACAGGACCTGTAAATACTTTTTTTTCACAGATTGTATATATTATAAGGTATTACCAGAATTTTGATCTTCTAATCCGTGTGAGCAAATCAAATGACTTCTGATAAGAAATTAATAAATTTCACCACAAGGGGGTGCTGATGGCAAACCAACAGAAATATTTTGCCTGCTATCAGTGTCCTCATCTGATTTCCTCTGTGAAAACTTCAGGCTCAAATTAGAACTTCATCCCAAAACACAACAGGCCAGACATGTTTGGTCAAATTTGGTCAGCGAAATCTTGAATTAAAAAATATTTAAATATTCTATATATTTACGTTTAGGAGAACAAGGAAGCTATGTAAATAATGGCCCAGAAGTTTCTTAAGTGCTGATATACTATAATGTATTTAGCACTGTTTCTCATAAATTCACATTTACATTTATGTAGTCAACTGAAAAAATAAGGTCTTTTATTAGTTCTAGTTTCTTGGTGAGTAGGATGTACAGAAGAGGAAGAAAAATGCAGAAACAGTTCGGAAGGGAAAATGAAAAATAGAGCTTTATTTATCCCGGCATTTTAGTTTTGGAAGCTCTTTAATACTAAAATTAGGTCAAAACCTAAACTGATGTAACTGAAGGAGACAAAGTTAAGATATTGTTTTAATGTTAACATAAAAACTTATCCACAAGAATCAAATGGTAAAATGACTATCAAATACCTAAATAATTCCTGTTTAATCACCAGTGTGGTTTTACAGCTTGTACATTAGTGTGGAAGTCAGGAAAAGATAAATATTTCAAAACAAAATTTCTTTGTGAAAGAGGCTAAGATGGTTTTTTTTCTGGTTTTACCATTAAGATCTTTTCCTTGGCATTCAAAAAAAAAGTCATCTATGTCCCACTTATCTTGGAGTCACTTATCTTTGCTGCTACAATGCTGTTTTCACTTGGAGTTTACAGTCTTTGGAGTCCCTGACTTGACACTGGAACTAGCAAGTCCTCATGATTTGGCCAGTTTACATGGTTTCATAAAAAGAGGGGAGAAAAATAGCTTTGTACTTCTAACGGTGAACTAATGCTTTCACCTAGCAAGCATGGAAATTGTCCATTGAAATTGAATGAGCACCACGTGGTACTGTGAAAGCAGAGCTCACAGCAGAGCTGTGGATCAGCCCTCTGGCCTGGTTCTGGAGCAGAGAAAGAAGCAAAAATGAGATTAATCACAAGAAGAACCTGCAGCTGGCCAAAATTCAAATTGTGTACAAGCCCCCTCAGAGACAGGTAAAGACAGCACCGTAGTGGTTTAGGATTTACAGCTTTACCATCCACCCCGTTCCACTTGGTACACCACATGCTGAAACGGGAACAATACTCTCCTGGGGAAAGGAGACAGAGACAGGTAGGATTTACTAATAATTGGCATGAGGGTTATATGAATATGTATGATCTGAATTATCTGGATTGTTGAAGCAGACTACTTTGGCCATTCTGGCGATTTTTATAATGATTTGATAGCAGCAGATGGAATTCTCTAAGAAGTATTTTTAAAATATTGAAGTCATTTCTCTTTCCTGCTGCAATAAAGTTTGGATGTGACATTTATAATCTATAGGTCAGATCCTGAGGGGTACAGTCACACACTTGCAAGAATATCTGGCCACTTCACTGTAGGAAGAAAGAGTCCTGTTCCATAAGTCTTGTGGAACTGAAGTCCCTGTCAGGAGTTCCTTGACAGTTGCTTTTAAGAATGAAAGGCATTCAAGTTAGATTGGACTACTCTTCTGTAGGTTTGTAACTTCCAGTGGAAAGAGAATTTAGAGCTCTAAAGCAGTATCTAAAATATTCTGGGTTTCTAAAGTTACCATTACATACTGGTATTTGCGTCTTATTGTTATATGCATGTCATGTTCACATAGATTTGTATCAGGCTGGTTTTCTTGTCTAAAGTCAATTGAACTTGATTGAACTGTAGCCAGAGAGACCAGAAGTGGCTGGGAAGTTGTTATTCACAACTCAGTCATAATTTCAGTCTGCTCAAAAGAAAGTCACAAAATTTTGGCAGCAGTGAGCTGGATGGAAACTAGTAATGAAATATGATACATGATATATGTAGAAGGATACAGAATATATGTACACTGTGTGCATCAAAACCAAGC
>VYZT01005932.1:44396-58723 GCA_013400735.1 Pomatostomus ruficeps
GCATAATCTGTAACTAAGATGTATTGATGGGCAAAAACACACTTATTTCTCGTAATACTGATAAACAGAAAAGTATAATGATACGTTACCTATCTTTTCACAGCTGATGTTTGTGAAAACAGCTCTTTTACCTTTCTTCCTCTCCTCTCCAACCTGCCCTTCCAATTCTGCCCCCATCAGCCAGGAATTAAAAGAGCCACAAATTGTCTCCTTTACTGGCACAGTCCTTTCCATTGCCCAGTCTCACCATGGGATTTGCAGGCTCCCAATAGCCCCACATGTGCCGTAGTTCTGCTCCACCCAGCTCCAGGGTTTTCTTGGGAAGGCATAGGAGTGGGATGACCAAGGAGGTAACAAACACAACTCCCTTCTCCATGCTGTAGCTTCAGCAGCAGTTGATGGTGAAGAAAAGGGAAGAAGGGGATGCTGCACAGAAGCAAAAGCATTCAGGGTTTGCAATGCTGTGTGGAGTGGTACTGGTAACATCAACATTAATAATGCTGGCACCTCCTCAGTATAATCTACATTGGGAACAGTGAAAATATATACAGAGCATCAACTGAGTAATGTAGTTGTGTACATCCACACACGAGGAAAACCAGAAATTCAAATCACCCTTTTTTCTCATTCCAATAAATTTCCATGTATAAAATGTATGCTCTGTGCAGTTCTGCAGCAGTCTTGAGAAGGTGAAAGGGACAACTGCAAAACTGAAAGAGAGAACAAACTCTCCATGTGTAGTAGGCCTCACTGTAACCATCATTGTTTTTGCTTCATATCACAAACAAGTGGGATTCCAAACAGATCCCTTATCACATTTCTGTTTGTCAGTATGTCCATAAGCCTGCTAAGGAAGGATACAGTGCACCATCTCTTTAGGCTGCTTTTCTTAGCCTACCAGTTTTTCCCACTTATATTTCAGTTCAATCTCAAACAGATACGTTTCAATTTATTCAATATTCTGTTCATTCTTTGATATTTTTTTTTAAGTTTGTAAGATGACATAAAAGCATAAGTGATATTATTTCTGTAACTCAATTAAAAGTAAAATAAACCAGAACTCTTTTATTCTAGATGCAAACAATTTATTGTACAGTTGTATTAAATTAAATAGTAAGTTACATCATTTTGTTTCCAGGATGCATATCTATATGTATTTATCTGATTATTTCTTCTAGGGCTGGATATATGCATAACAGTGATATGCAGGTGACACAGCAATGAGTATAATTGTCCATACCTGGTTAGTAACATATACAGTCGTGGCCATGTTAAGCAAAAAATCATATGGACTTCATCCAGTTTGCTAAAACATTTTATCTCTAAAGCAGGGTGAAAGCAGCAAGACTCATTAATTTCATTCTGCTTTCTAAACTAAAATGTGGCCAGAAATTATCTGCTGGATCTCCACCAATAAACTCTGCCACACGTGCAGCCAGATCACCAGAAATACTTACAAACCATGGGATCATCCTGATCCAGCCCACGAGTTACCCATAGCTGCCTTAGAGAAAAATAAGAGAAAGATACCTTGAGAAAACTATGTCAGTAAACCTGAAAGAGATAATTTTATTTTAAAAAAAAAACAAAACAAACAAACAACCAAAAAAAAGACAACCAAACAGAAATGCACACACCCCACCCCCCAAAAAATCCCAAACAAAACCAGCCCAAGAGAATCTTCACTGGGACCTCAGTTGTGAGCAGTGTGGTGTAGGAGGCCACATTTAGGTTCATACACATTTTCCCAATCATGCCCATGCATTACAGACCCCTCCAGATTCTGAAATTTAATTAATTCTCATAAAAACAAGGAGTCAATATGTCTGTGTAGTCCCACTCTCAGAAGTACTTTTAGATCCTTCTGATTAGAACCAGGTTTGGTAGTTAGTCTTTATGACTGGGGAGCACAGTCCTTGACTGTTTGCCAGAACAAAAAAATTAAGACATATCGTGAGAAGTTTGCAATTGAAATTATTAATGTGAACCTACTTAAGTAATTAGGGATCATTTTAGATTTTCAAAACAAAGAACAAAAAAGAATTAAAGAGGGAAAGATTACATGTGTGAAACCCAAAGACCCTGAAAGAAATGAAGAAAAAATGAAACAGTGGGAAAACTTGTACCAGTAATAGCTGTCAGACCTTGCAAACAACACAGGATTCCACAACAAGGTCAGTACGTCTTACCTAGATGGTAGCCTTAAACTACTGCTCACAGATGATGGTCTTGTAAGGAGTGTTCTTTGATTTTTGAATCAGATAACTCTTGCCTTGACTGTCTGACAGCTTCGGGATACTACACCTAGATTATACCTACTCCAATGCAAATTTCATCCTCCTCCAATTTACCAAATCTACCCCGAATTCAGGTATCTTATTAGACCATCACATCTGGAGGTTTAAGAGCATAAAAACCTCTTGCAATATGAGAACAGCTTTATTCCTCATGGCTCTCCCTTGCCAGAGGCAGCGAGGCACAGTTATATAAAGAGTGTTCTCAAGTGTGAAACAATGTCCTCAGCCACCAGTTCAGGCTGCATCTAAGCAGCAGGGGCTCCCACAGCTTTAGTACCATGGCTAAACTGGTGAAAACAGACAAGATGTTCACCCAGAAAGAGACTGAAACTGAAAATTAAGAAAAATTGCTACTGAGGGTAAAACAGGCCTAAATTGCTCTCTGATTAAATGCTCTTGAAGTTAATGGAGACTTTTTCCCAGCAGTCACAGACTGGAAGTATCCTCTTAAATCTTTTTTTGGTCCTTATTGTTGCTAGCTTTTCACAGAAAATAACAAGAAAATATAAAAGTATTTCCAATAATGAATTTAACTTGCTTTTTTCAATATAGTTTCTGTAAGCAGTTAATATCCTTGAACATATTCATTAAATTAAATTTATTTATTACTTTAATTTGTTCAACAGAAGCTGGCAAGAATTATTTCATTTAATCTCTAGGCTGCACACCCACACACTTTCCTGCAAGAATTTTAGATTTAATGTCAGAAACCTGAGATCTTTTTAATTGCAGAGGGTCATGAATATTGTTTCTCCCCTTTAACTGGCTCCAGTCATCAAAGAAATGTTGAGGGAAGCAGCTGGGACTGGGAATCTCTCAGGAATAGAAAAGCAGTACTAGGGAATGGTAGTAAATTTACATCTCTCAGTGATTTGAGGGTAGTAAAGACTTTCAGAGGAGGCCGAATCCATTTTAAGAAAGCATGCACACATAGCTGCACCCAGAATTTAATTTCTGAAATTGATTTTTTCACGTAACAGTCATGAAAATTTTTGACCTCTACTGTTTAAAGGCTCCGGCACCATTTTGCTGGGACCATTCTGCTATCTGATCATGCCCTGCACAGATACTGTAATGTCTGTCATTCACTGAAACATGAATTTTCTTTGTGTTCCTGAATGTCGTCTTTAATCACTTAAAAAGTGAATCAATCAGTGCTGTGACATTTCACAGTTACATTTTGAGAGTATTTTTAATGTTTGTAGAACTTTGCACAATGCAAGTGTTTTTGTTCATTTATTAATTAATTTGTCTCTGCCCATACCATGGTATTTTAACAGCCTGTTCTGCAAAGCTGTGATATTATATTATTGGATGGTATTTCTAGCAGTTGTAGAAAACTCACATGAATCTTCAGTTAATTTTTGAATACATTTGCCAAAAGCCTTGATTCACTTGTAATTTAGAAGATTGGTTTGCAGCTGACAATAAGACAGATCAGGCACCCACAAATACCTGATAAACATCCTTGTGGCTCCCAGAGGAAGATCCATTATCAACGAACCTTAAAAAGGAACATTCAAAGGGCTCTGATGGTGACCTAGGGTGGATCTCACCAGGCTGCAGCGTGGGAACAGATCTGATCCTGGGAGGCTGTGGAGAAACCTTGACAGAGAATTAAAATATAAGCAGAACTTTCTCTCCTGCCATGGTAAGTAGCTATGGCCTATCAGATCAAAGCAAGTCCATAAGACTGCTGCTCCTTGTGTGATGGACACATGCAATGAAGGGGTTACCACATCGTATTTTTTCCCAATTGCTGTAAATGCAGCTGGCTAAGGATTCAGGAAATATCTACTATAGTTCTATGCCAGCACCTGATTGTGAAAGTCTGATTAGATTGAATTACTGAATGTATTGTCTGGTTTGCATAATAGAACAAAGAAAAGACACACCCTTCTCCTAATCCTATACACAGTCCTGGTGCTTATTTCCACACTGAACACATTAGCAGGTCTTCTACTTTCATTTACTACCCTTATTGGGTGAAAATATAGGTTGTACTTAAAAAGTGTGTCGCCACACTAAGTATGACTCTGGCTTTAGTGCTATTTTCTTCTAGACAATCTTCAGGTTATCTACCCCAAAGCTACCATGTTGTCACACATCAGTGCACCATTTACCAACCACAGTGTAAAACATTGTTCTCCCAGCCTAGACAAACCCACAGCAGTAGTCCAAGACCACCTAACTAAACCTCAGCCTGGCTTCATTTTACTGTGACAATATTAAATATAGCTCAAGAAGAAATTTTCATTTTGCCAGCTACGGGGAAGTCAGAAATAAACTGCGAAGCATTCAAAAGACTTTACTTTCCCACTGGTTGCTTTCATCCTCTCATTCTCTGTGGCATGAGTGCAGTTGGAACATGTTTTCACAGATGAGTGTTCTGTTTGGACTTAGATACGTCTGAATGTATTGCGCCAGTTCTTATAGACACACCTCTCATGCACTGGGGAGCTGGGCATAAACCTATCAGGTACTTGATGAATATACCGAGCCTGTTAGCCCACCCTGTTGTTTCTGCTGCAGAGTGCCCTGCTGCCTCAGTGGAGCTGCTACTTTTGTCCCTCTCATTTGTTTAATGTTTCTTGCTTCCTGTCTTATAAAAGCAGAGCTGTGTCTGCTGTGATAACACAGATCAAACATTTTTGAAACAATGAAGGAACCCAAATGTGCAATGATTTATTTTCAATATATGTGATTCACAATCAGAGAACTAGGAAGTGGCAGGTACAAGTGTTAAACTGTAGGATTTGAAATGTAGCCTGCTTTATATATCTTGAACGCAAATGACAAATGAAGCTGGGAAGCTGCAGCATCCTGGAGTGAGTACCACAAAGCCAGTCATTTATAGAAGACAGCCACAAAACCATGAATGGGTGGAGACAGGAAGAAAATCCACTGATGTGAACAGAAGAATGATGTGCTTTGGGGCACTGAGGTCATTTCATCATTTCAAGAGGACAGAATCAAACGAGCATGAGAAACCTTGCAGGAAAGTCGTCATAACTGTAAAAATAGGAACTCCTGTAATGAAAACTGATATAGTCCAAATGACATCAGGAAGGGAGGAAAGCAAATGGGATTGGTATCATCTGCCATCAGTCAGCTCTATAGTATAATCAATAATTTGTTTTTTCAATTTTTTTTTTTTCCAGTGGGCTGCAATTTAAAATCACCACAGAAGGTCTGACAGCCTTACAGAAAATAGAGCTGTACTCTATGGGCATAATTGCTCAGTTACCATAGAACACTCATTTTTAAGGTTCAAACCAATAACTTACGGGATAAGCAGCTTCTAATATGCAGCGGCAAAACTTGTAATGGTACAGTGGTGTTCATGACATCAGACTACACAAACCTAGAAAGAATCACAGAATCATTTAGGCTGGAAGGGACCTCACAAAGTCATCTAATTCAACTTCCTGCTCTAAAGAGGTCCACAATTAGGTCGCTTATGTTGTTGTCTAGCTTGCAGAATCTCTGAAGTAATGGAACTTCCAAAGATGCTCTGGGCAACTCGTTTCAGTTTTTGAACACCCCCATGATTAAAAATAAATATCTGTATTTCTTACATAGAATTATATCTGACAATAATCACATCTAGAAGAAAATTCTCACCTACTAACTCGCTCCTCTCATCTCAAAACCATGTGTGTCCAAGAGGAGCCTCACTCCATCTTCTGTACAGTCTCCCACCAGGCAGCTCTGGACAGCAACAACAGTATTGTATCTCATTATTTTCTTCTCAGAGCTTTCAGCTCAAAGCTGGATTTGTTCAAGCCAAATCCTCTCAGCTTTTCCTCATACACCTTGTGCTCCAGACCCTTGGGCATCTCACTGGTGAGTCCAAAATGCGATGCAGTATTTCAGAATTGATTTCACAAGCACCCAACAGGCGGAAAGAGGCACTTCACTTGGTTTGCTGGCTACAGTCCCGTTATACAGCCCAGGGTGCAACCAGCCTTCTTCAGTGTAAAACACACTGCTGGCTGATGGTCAGTTTGCTGTTCACCAGGATTCCCAGGGCCTTTCTCCAAAGCTAGATTCCAGCTAGTCATCTGCAAACTCTATCAGCACACGAGGTTATTCCATCCCACATGCAGGACTGTACCTGGTAAGGTTTGATTTCTCTACCTGCATTTTCCCAGCCCACAAGGATCCCTCTGAAAAGCAGCCCTGCTCACTGTCTTCTGGTGGGAGCACAGCAAATATCTTGTCTCTGCCTCATCATCCAGTTCATTAAGACCATATTACACAGACTCAGCCTGAGAACTGACCCCCAATGGACATGACCAGCAAGCAGCTGTCAGATGGACTTTGTCCCATCAATCCCTTTGAGACCAGAATGAGATGCCTAAATGGAAAAATGGGCAATTACGGCTCTTCCCCTGCCTGTGACTGGTGGGAGTGAATGATCACGCTGGTCCAGGCTGTCCCAGGGCAGGAGCTGCTGGACGCTCCAATTCCCCAGCTGCGTGAGGGAATGAATCATCCGAGAATGACGAGACCGATGCTCATCATTCATATGATGCCACCCTATTCATTCTACAGAACTAGACAGCTGAAGCAGTGAAGCTTTCTGCAGGCTGTTGTCACCTCCCTAGTAGTCAAAAGCGTGGTCACCTCTGATTTGGGTTCTGTTCCCAGTTTTGCAGTAGATTTCCTATATAATATTAACCAAGGCTCTCTTGAGCCATTTACTCAGTTAAAATCTGTGCAAAAATGTTATCATAACTTAGTGAGAAATCCAGAAAGTGACTTAATAATAGAAAATAGGATTACTTCTTTCACTGCATGTTCCACTTTTATTAAATGCTATTTATTCTTATTAGTGAACACTTGAGCCTAGTGGTATTTGCAAGGGATTTGAGATATTTGGTGGAAATGCAAAGCATTACCATTGTTCCTTAGTCAAGTACTGTGCCAATTATTTCACAGGGTATTTAGATCGAGGCATTGACGAATCTCCAAACCAACTTCCTCCACACCCCAGCTCTTCCCCTGGTGGCGCAGGGCTTGCAGCGCTCCCATCAGCTAGGCGGGTCCTCTCAGCAATAGCACGAGTGAAGCCATCCAACATTTCGCTTCAAAAAAGGAAATGCATTTTCCTGAATATGTGCCAGGTTCTACTCCACCCCAAACTCTCTGCACTGCTTAGTTACACACTGTTTAATGGCATGAAAGCTACAGAATTAGTGTTCTACTACTACTCTTTCACTGCGCTTTCAGTGACAATGACTCACCTTACTGCATTATAAATAAATGTATGAGAATAGGTGTAGCAGTGAACTGTGTAGATAAATGAGCCCATAAATCCTAGAAGATTCTAAAACTCTCTTTTGCACCTGAAATATAGAGAACCAATAGCTGAAATATGATAGGCCGTGTTCTAAATATCAACTATTCAAAATAAAGTGTGAAGAACCACAGAAAACATACTCTATATATATGAATATTAAGAGTGATAGGTTATCTATGATAACAGTTTTGTAAGCTCTACAACACTAAATTAGTAGATACATCAACCAGTATGAAGACCATTATATCCAAGGTAGATCCTGTAAAGGCGTACAGCAATGAAGTACTTATAAAGATCCATGACAACGTATAGTAAATAAGAGAGACATAGCTACATCAGTTATAATTCCTCTGTCTTAGTAACCTTCAAAACAAAACTCAATAATTCTGGAGGGGTCATCCAAAGAAATTAAAAGAAGAGGTAGCAAAGGAAGTTACCACTGTCTCTGAATTCTGCTCTTGATTACCAAACAACTTAGCCAGAAGCTTTCTGAAAATACCAATTACTTGTACAGCGAGAGTAATCATTATTCATCAATAATGAATACTATTGATGACTCTATTTCATTTCACATTAATCCAAAACGCCTGCTCATCCTCCTTGCTTCAGCATGATGGGGAAAAGAATACTTCTCTAAACATTTCATCGAATGTGCTATTCGCACAATTTTCAAAATAGTACCAAACTAAGTTTCAAAATAAGACAGTGAAAAATTTCATTTGGAGAAGAATGACATAAAATATTTTTATGTTCTGAATTTCTTCCCCTCTGCCACACTGTTTTTCAGATAAAACTACACGCCAGATTCAAAATTCCTGAAAATATAGCCAGAACTCGAATACCATCTGCTTTCTGCCCCTCTGCTGAGGTAACATCCTTTATGCAAATTTATGTCAGCAAAGATTATGTTAAGACATATGCTGAAAAATATAACAGCTAATTTTTCAGAGGCTAATCTTTAAAAGATTTAGTTATAAGAGTAAAATTTAAGTTTAAAGGGGTAGGTTGAATATGAGGTCTCCATACAAATATAAAAGGACTAGTTTGGCAATATCCATCTGGGGCACCATTGTGAAATTCCACTGACTGGGTGTTAGGCATATCGTTTTCTGAACTGTAGATTTCCTTCTGTAAACAAGGTTTCCAAAGAATAATTGCAGGAGAGAAAAAAAAACAGGATAAAAATATTTTTTTTGTAAAATAACATTTAGCTAAGTACATGCAAAAAACTTATCTGTGTTTTTACCTTAGATATATTTTAAATTAAAAAAATAAACTCCAGGTTTTTCTACCAATTCCTCGGGAATTCAGAAAAATGGCTATTACTGAAAACTATTGTCTCTAGGCCTTCTCACCAGAGGTATAAGTATCTCTTGTCTTAAGGTTTAACAGGAACTGTGTGGCATGCTCCACAGAAGTAATTAATAGGTGATTTATTTTGTAATTCAAGATTTAGGCTCAGTAATCCATAACACAATGGGATTGAAAAGAAGGCACTTGAAAAATGAATTCTTTGCCTAGAGGACACCTGAAAGTATTGCCCTGGTCAGCATCATTTTTTGAATGAAAGATTAGGAGGTTTCATTTGAATTTTGCTGAGCACTTAGTTGTTAATTTTCACACACAAAGATTTTGCTCATGAGTTTAAGGCTCAAAAAGTATTCTAAAGCATGGGACTGGAGCTTTCAAGCAGTTTAACATCCTTAAACCTTCCAGACAAGATCCCACTTACAATGAAATGTCATGATTTTCTGTTTAATTCAGAAGATATAAGGCTATTTCTAAATATTTAGTTTCCTCAGATGTGTCCTCTTCTTCTTCCATATGGGATCTGAGGACTCTGGACATTTCTAGGATTTTTACTGGCATCCAGTAAAATTCAAATATTATACATTTGAAAAATCATAGAATGTCTCTCAGATCCACCTTGCTACAGTGGAAACCTGCCCATGTTTATATCTCTGGAAACAGACATTCTCAGTGATTCAGGTTAAATTTAACACAAATCATCTCAGGACTGAAAGCAGTGACATTTTATGTATGTGGCAGTGGGATGCATGGGCTTTGCACAGATCCCATATTTCTAGACTTCATTTACATAGGTTTGTATTATCTGTGCTTTTCTCTTGGGCATCAAAATCCTCCATTACCCAGAAAACTGAGTGTTAATTACAATTGGTTCTCAAAGGAGACTGGGTTTTCAAGCTCACAGGCACAAGAGTGGCAGAGCGCTGCCTTCATCTCCCAGAGCCTTCATCTCCTCTGACCCTTGCATCCCAGGGATCCTAACTGAGCATCAACATTTTCATCCAAAAACTAATTATAAATTTGATCTTAATGCTGCAAATTCTTATGCATTTAGATCATTTCACAGCTCTTATTACTTTTAAGGAAATTCACAGCTGTGGTACATCGTGCCCCTAGTAAGCACAGACAAGGCCTGAGTGACCCCAAGATCCAGATACCACAGGTTTGAGGCAACTCGGAAAGTAACCGAAAGAAATAAGTCATTTTTCAGAGAACTGAATACTGCTGCAGTTACAAAGATAAAGCCTGCGGTTTGCTATAACTACAAGACTCCTGCCACATAAAGACTTTTGCTGGTCTTCTCGTGTCACCAATAACAGGAGACAGGTGTATGACAGCACTTACCACTGGTTGAAGGGACAAGTAAGAAGAGATAAAGGGAAGAAAGAGCAAAAATTGCAGCTATGGAAGCAATACTTGAAAGAGATGGAACTAACACTTCTTTCTTGGAATTTATCTTCTTTGCTTAGAAAAAAAGTAGTAGCAGCCAAAAAAGCCAAAATAATTTATAGTAACTACTTTTCTTCTAGTTTTGCAGTTTTCTTATCTTTCCATATTTCCTGTGAACAAAGCCTACATAAGATCCCTAGGAAACACTAACCACAGTCTCTGATGAACGCAGTTATGAATTATAATGAATACTTATGAAGTAGTCTAGATTTGAAGATTTTATGTACACAATCACTGCAGGCTACCAACAAGGTCATTATTAAAGTTCTATTTGATTTGATGTTTTCATTAAGGACTTCAGAGGAAGGGAGCAAACTACATAAATTTAGGGTTAGCTAAAGGCCCACTGGTGAAAATATCTGAGAAAAGTGATCCAAACAGTAAAAATGACATTTCTCATGTGAGAATCAATTCTGCTGAGCAAATGCAAGAGTTACCAAAACCTTCTGTGTCCCTTTCCTGATTTGAACCTCATCAAGTCAAACAGCGACTGTCTTAACTTCATACCCCTTCTTAAAAGACTGTGTCAAAGTTCTTTCTTTCTGTTTGTTTCTCCCAGATTTTGATGCTTACATATAGTCACTTAGGAACACGTCACATTTTTCCCTAAAATTTATAGGGACAACTTAAGAATACACAGAAGTTCATGCTGTGTCTTTGACAAACCCTTTCCATATGCTGGCAATAAATACTCAGAATAGTCCCATACTTCTCTCTGCCAGCATTCGGAGAGGTTAATAATTAAGGGAAGAAGGATAAAGAAGGAAAAGTTAATCTTCTCTTTGATATAAAGGAAGTTTTATTCTGATATTTCCTTGTACGTAGCAAGAGAGGTGTTGTCTTGTTCAGCCACTTAATGCAGGGACTGGTCCCAATTACCCTTCACAATGATTTAGGTGTGTCCCCTAAGCCTGTTATTGTACTTCTGTGCACAGGGTATGAAGAACTGACATATTTCATTTAAAAAACCAACAAATCCCTCTTTGCTGTCATTTCAACCAACTTCCTGCCTGATGATACTTCTCTTCCTTCCACAGTCCATGTCAGCGCAGTACCAAAACTATGTTTTTTCAGTTATGTTTATATACTTCCAAAAAAAAAAAAAAATTCCCAGAGAGCAGTAGTTGTGTTATTGCTGCATCAGCAGGTTCTTGCTGGCTTCCTGTGATCACCAGGCAAGGAGCAGTAGCCAGAGGCAGAGTAGCTCCCAAAATCAACAAACAGCCAGGCTGATGGTTAGGATCTGGTTTTAAACTGAGAGCAAAGAACTGAGCTGTGATTTAAATCAGAACTGGTAATAAAAAATGTGGAAGATGAAAGGGGAATGGGAATAGACTCAAATATCTGGGGACCTCTCTAATAGCTTTCATTCTACTGGGTATTGAAAAGCATCAGGTCAGCTGATAACAAGAAAATATATTCTAATCTCATTATTGCTGCTGAATATTGAAGTGGGAATAAGCTAGGTAAGCCTGTCTCAACCTTCCCATTTTGTGTCATCTTAGCATGTCAAAGACAGAAGAATTAAAGCATTGTCCTTGAATAAATTACCTCTTCTACACATACAGAAATGCTGTATAGGTTACTATCTCTCTCATTTTCTCTTCCAACCATTCTTCATCACAATCACAAATCTATGGCTAATTGTTGAATGACATCCTCCATGACTAATTAACTATCAGGGAAGCTAACATTCCCAGGAATAAAATGTTTGATGGGGTGTTTCTCTCTATTTCACATTCAAATAGCCTGTTAAAAATTGATGATACTACAGCTGACTTTTCTTCCAAATGCCAAAGCCTTTCCTATGTAATAGAATGTGAATTCCAAGTAGAAAGGCATTATCCTTTATGAACTATATCACTGCAACACCATAAATCACTTTCCTAAATGATTTCTCCATGTTACATGAGCAAAATGCTGAACCTATCAATCCCTCTTGCCTTATGAGTCTCGGGACAGCACAAAGGCGTGAAAGCTGAAGGAGTGTATATTAATCCTTCTGAAAACTCACGACTCAGCTAATGCAAAGCAGTGAGCATGCCTGACACTGCTCATTTGAAAGCTACAAAAGGAATAACTCAAATAGGGAAGGTAATGCCTTCACATTCTCACAAGGAAACATAACAAATGGCAATCTACTGAGTATATATCAACAAAATCCAATCTTGCTAGTAAAAACATCTATCATGGAGCTATCGGCACAGGAAAGACATGAACCTGTTGCAGTGGGTTCAGAGGAGTCCACAAAATTTATCAGAGGGCTGGAGCAGCTCTCCTGTGAAGACAGGCTGAGAGAGCTAGGGTTGTTCAGCCTGGAGAAGAGAAGGCTTTGGGGAGACCTTACAGAACCTTCCAGTACCTTAAGGGGGAGTGTTAGAAAGATTGGCATTTTAGCAGGGCCTCTTGTGATGGCACAAGGGTAACAGTTTTAAATGAAATTAATGTCAGTTTAGATAAGATAAAATGAAGGTATTTTTTTGCAGTGAGGGTGGTGAAATACTGGAGCAGGTTTCCAACAGAGAATGCCTCATCCCTGGAACCATTCAAGGTCAGGTCGGATGGGGCTCTGAGAAACCTGATCTAGTTGAAGATGTTCCTGCTCATTGCAGGGGAGTTGGACTAGATGGTCTTTAAAGGTGCCTTCCAGCCCAAACTATTACATCCATTGGAGGGCATTATGTATGAATAGTTTCATTTCAAATTGAAAGAGTGCTTCCATATATCTACTGATCAGTAGTGATCTGATAATCTTTCCAAGTACCTGCCCATAGATACTGCCCCTTTGCAGATGTATTCCAGCTGCTAAATTACATAAAAAATAAAATAGACTGTACTGTGAAATTTGAAAAAATACTCAGTGATTCTCTGAAGGTTACATTCTTTTGATTTCAATGAGAACAGAATATGAATTCTCTCCATATTGCTTTCTAAGAACAGACAAAATTTATGACATGGTGAAGTAATCAATTCAGCTACAAATTTATAAATTATTTCTCCTTTACTGACTGTACCATCAGAAACTTTGAAAACTCTAATTAGGGACAAGACTTTCTCATACTTTTTGGGGGCTTGACCACTTGTAATTTCTTCTGTTCAGCAATCTGGAAAAGCTAGAATGATGGACATAAATTTCATACTTTACACAACTGAGTATGTTGTTTATTGCTTTTCTTTTTACCTCTACAACATCACTAAAATAATTATCAACGTACTTAGAGAAATCACAGTTGACAGAACCTAGGAGACAAGTAAGCCTAGCAATATGAAGAAAAGGGTAATTTGATATTTAAAGTTCTTGGCAAATTCAAGTCCCCTAAAACAAGTCAATACCTATTGGCATTGTAATATTATTTTAAAAAAAGACAAAACCTCATAACACAGACACAAGTAGCTTCTCATACTCTCTGACAAATTAGCACTTCTGTTAAGCTGGCACAAACATTTGGCTTGATTAATTTCCTAGAAGTATCTCCATTACAGTTGGTGGCTGAACCAATTTCTCCCTTGAAGAGAACATACAGATGAGCTACTATTGACACCCACAGAAACATAATTTCCCCCAAAATCCTGACTAACAACAGCCTCTGAGCTCTGCAGTGCCCCATCAATGTTTGTTAGCTTATACTGGCTTGCTAAAGCAATTTGTAGTTTGTCATTAAAACACTTTTCATTATACAAATTGCTCCTGATTTTCTAGCCAGAAAGATCAAGTGGAACTATTTGTCTATATTTTTGGTTCAAATTTGTTTTGTGTTTATAGAATGCAAAAAATAAGAGTATGCCTCAGCAGCCAGTCATTAATTCATTAATTTTTTTCCTTAAATCATAATAAGAAACACAGGGCCAGAAGATAGTTACTCAGTAATTCAGTTTAGAAGAAAAACCAGAAAAAGTTTACTAATTTCCAGAGTTCCTGGAGTCATCTTTTAAGTAATATGCATATCATATTGTCTTGGTTTCAAAGA
>VYZT01005934.1:0-34514 GCA_013400735.1 Pomatostomus ruficeps
TTGGTTTGGGTTTTGGTTTGCTTTTCTTTTTCTTACCCATAAGACCGAAAAGTGAGTGTCTTTTCTAACTTAGAGTTTCTGTTTTCAAATCTAGAGTTACCTTATGCCACCGAATAACTAGGCTTTATCTCCTAGGAATGAAGAATTTTATTTCAAATTTTCAGCTCTCAAATGCATACATTTCCAAACATCTTCCTTGCCAGCATGAAGGTTGGAGTGGGTCTCTGCCCCAGGGGGGCACACATGATGTGCTACTTCCACACTGACATCTCCAAACCTGCCAGAGGCCCGAAGGGGAGGAAGTGGGTAACCCCCTGAGAGATGGTGAAAATATCATAAAAGAGACGTGTTGAAATTTGCATTTTAGTGCCCAGATTAAGGCTTCTATGGTCTTATTTAGCACACCTCTTGCAAAGTGAAAACAGGGTGGAACATTGTTATTGACATTCATGTGTTGTAAATCGAGTCAAAGAAACTCTGCAGCCTGACATTACCTGGAGAAAAGGAATCTGTTTCTTTCTTGTTTTGTGTTTTTAAGGAGAAATTCAGTACTCTGCCTTGAGCTTTTCCTGTCAGAGGAGATCTCTCCCCAAGGGCCCCGAGCTGTCTGAGGCTCTGTGTCTGCACATGAAAGGCAAAGAGAATGGGATATGACAGACTCTGACGCTTGAGCTAAAAAACAAAAACCCAGCAAATTCCAGCAGTAAGAAAGGGTGCAAGAGGATAATATTAGGCCAGGCTGGAGAATTTTGCATGTCATGGAGTCTAATAACTCCTACAAACAGAGCAAGAGTGACTTCCTGAAAGAACATGATGAAATAAGCAGGTGAATGTTGCTTTTGATAAGCAATAAGCTGTTGATGTTGCTTTTCTGTGAAATTAGCAAGGCAGAAGGCAGGTGTTGGCACCGGGTTGGGTCACTCAGCTCAGGTTTGGCATGGGTATTCTTCAGGCTTTTTGTCTTTGTTTCCTGGGCTGCCTGGGGATTATACCCAGCTCTGTCCAAAGGCTCAGTATAGACCTGTGCCCTCCCTCAGAGCCCCCTTCTGTGCCAGCTCTGCCCCCTGCTCCCAGCCCACCTTTCTCCACTTTGGATTCATGGCTTGGTCAAGGCTGGGGATTTTTCCTCCTGTGGGACAGAGCAAGGACTTAGTGCAGAACTCACTCAATTTCCAAAAGAAAAAGATAAGTATTTTTTGTGCTGGTCACTGCAGGTGAAGGGCTAATTTTACCTCTGTAAGTCTTACCATTCACCTGTAAATTTGCTGTGGTCCCCTGGGCTCTGTTCAGTTGTTAATAGTATTTATATTATATATTAAACTATCTATTTAAAATGTCTTTTTTCCCCTTGTCCCGCAGGAAGAAAAAACCAGCAAGAAAGTATTGTATGGATGTTTTATATATAAAATACAGAGTTCTAAATCATGCTGCTGCTCTTTATTCTTTTTTCCATGCTTGTCAATTAGCATGATATTTGTAACTTCTTTTATTTCCCATCCTGAAATTCAGTTCCAGCAGCTTTGTTGCAGATGAGAACTAGTGAAATCAGAGCAAAGTTTTGGTGGCTCAAAAGGAACAGAAAATCCTGTAAATAATAGCTCCTCATTGATTGAAGTCAAGAGGCAATTTCAAGAAGTCTCTGATGTTCCTAGTTAGCCCTGTCCTTTACAAACCCGCCCTAGGAAGCTGAAGGCAAACCATGGAAAAGGAAAACAGCTGAAAATCCTTGTGAACCTCTAGTCCTGAAAAAGAAAGCAGCCTTCAGTCTCTCAACACTGCACACCCTGACCCACTGCTCTCATTTTCTTAGGGCTTCTATATAAAATTATGAAATATTAATTATACCTCGTACCCACTGGGAGAGTGACTTATTCCCAGAGTAACAAAAGAAAGCATCCTTACTGAAAACACAGAGCATTCCCTGCTGATTGTTCTACTGGTTTAAACTTGGTGCTCTGCAAAAATGGCAAGAGTATATTCCAGGGCATGCCAAAGCAAATCTGGAAATGACAGGTTTTTTCACAGAATGGACCTTGTCTCCTATGACAAGCTCTGGTCCTGAGATACAGAATCCTTACAGGTAAAATAAATGAGAAGGGGGAAAAATGCATGGAAAGAAAAGCATGGATTATATAGCATCTATTGCAGGTCCCAGCATTTTTCTTAATATACTGAATTAAAGGGAAATGAAGTTTTGGGTTGCATTGCTTTTTCATTTGTTACATGTACTCCTTGCATGAAAGATGCTATGCAAATGTATCATCAACTTTGGCCTTTGCTTTTGCTTGAAAGTAAAATAATCTTTAATCATTTAGGGATATATGGAGAGAAAAATGTACTTGCCAGCATGGTATTGGGATCAGATCTCAAACTGCAGCACATGACTGGTTGTAGGAGATTCTTCGTGGAAAACTAACCCAAAATGACCCAAATACCTGTGGGTGCCACTTCTCCTTCCCTTGCCTATGAAGTCCTTAGCACACAGGAGGCTGATCCAGCTCCACAGCACATCAGCAGTCCCTGCCCACACAGCTGATCCAGCTGAAATGATCTCCTTTAATGAGGGTGCCAGGGCAGAAACTTGAGGAATTCTCTAGCAGAAGGTTAAAAAATCAGAGTGAGAACCGGAACCTTTCCTAACAAACTGCTCCCAGTTGTGGCACCGCTGTTGTTGTGGTTTTAGTAGTGGGGAGGGGGCCATAAAGATGGCTCCTGTGAGAAGCTTCTGGAAGCCTTCACCATTTCCAGCAGAGCCAATCTCTGATGGCTCTGAAGATGATGGACATGCCACTGGCCATGTCTGGGCCAATTAGAAAAGTTGGTTACACCTCTGTAATGACAGATTTAAGGAAAAATCAAAACAAAGTGTGCACACAGCTGCCTTTAGTTAGAGAAGGAGGAGGAGGTGAGAACATGTGAGGGAAAACAACATGGAGACACCAAGGTCAGTGGAGAAGGAGGGGGGAGAAGTGCTCCAGGTGCCGGAGCTGCGATTCCTCTGCAGGCCGTGGTGAGCCCATGGTGAGGCGGGGTGTCCCCCCTGCAGTCCACGGGGTCCATGAGGGATGCAGAGCCACCCGCAGTCCGTGGGTGAGGTGCCAACATTGGAGCGGGGAGATGTCGGAAGCCACAGCAGCCATGGATGCCAGAAGAAGCCGCAGGAGCTGTGGATGCCAAGAGAAGCCATAGCAGGTGCAGCCCAGTGAGAGACAGAGACTGAGATAAAAGTCCTGCAGTTTGTGGAGGAGGTGACCACGCTGGAGCGGGTGGATGTCGGAGGAAACTGCAGTCCAGGTGGGAGACCCGGTTGGAGAGAGAGGGGCCCCCTGCTTCCATGCTGGAGCAGTTTGTCCTTGGAGGACTGCATCCTATGGAAGAGTAAACCCACGCCATAGAAGTTCACAGAGAACTGTCTTTCGTGGGAGGGACCCCACGGCAAAAGCAGAGGAAAAACACTCCTCTCCCTAAGTGGGGGAAGAAGGTCCTGGAAATGGACTGACCTGAACCCCCACACCCTGCGCCCCTTGCACCGTTGGTGGGAGGGAGAGAGGGGTGGAGATTGAAAAGAACGGTGTCTTTTAAAGGTTTATTTTACTTCTCATATCCTCCTTCTAACTCAGGTAGTAATAAATTTCACTTTGCAACTTAAGTGAGCCTGGTTTGTCCTTGGAGCATTTTCTCCTGGTTCCTTATCTCAACTCATGGACCCTTGTGTTAATTTTTTTTCCCCTCTCCTTTCCTCCTCTGCCCAGCTGTGGCAGGGGAGGGAATAAGTGAGTGGCTGCTGTGGGTGCCTGGCACTTGGCCAGGGTCAAACCATGATAGCTGTTTTCCTGCATTTTTATGGCCCACTGATCTTCCAGGGGAATGACATTTTAATTGCCGTGTATTCGTTTTCTTTTCCTGTCACCTCTCCAAAGGAAGCTGCTGCTACTTTGCCTAATGAATTTCAGTCTCTGTTGTCACAGTTCCTTACCTGCCCAGTCCCGGTGTCCTCTCTGCCGGTGGGAGGTGTCCCTGCTGAGTGCCAGTGGTGCTCAAGTAAATCAGCTCCGAGGGAGCTGGGCTGAGCTGCAGGAAACCAGCTCAAGCATTTGCATCTGTGCCATGGTTAATCTGTAAATATTAATTTGGGTATGAAGGGAAATGTTTGCATGGAGAATGCATCACCTGCCACATGTGAAGTGACATTGGGGAAGTGTCAGGGAAAGGGCAGTATTTTTGATTTCTTTGAAGTGATCCAAATCTTTAAGTGAGGGTTTTCCTTCCAGTTCTACCTTCTTCTCTGTTACCCTTGAGAAAGACAACATGGAACTTCTGATAGGTAAACCAGAAAGTAACAGCAAAAAACATGTTGGATTTTTTTTTGTTTAGGATGATGACTTTCACTGAAAGTATCAGCCCAGTTTTAGGGGTTTGAGTGGGTGACATCAGTTATAAAACTTCTCTTTTACATGTTTTTAATTCTGAAATGTTTATTTTTTTCCACAGTTACTCTCTTTGTGCATTTTTCCCCCCCATTCTTTTCTATTTTTATCCATGGCATGAAGTGTTACTGGTTACCTTTTCACTTGTAAGCCCTGCTAGTGCAGAGCTATATATTGAAATATTGCACTGTAGCTGCAAGACTGTGGTGGATTTATATCTGTCCTCTTGCCTGAGCTACCTGAGTCAGTAAGAAGCAGCTGGGAAAAGTTTACTTTTCCTTTCCTTCAGAGCAGTGTCATTCCAGGGACTTCTCTCGACCTTACTGACAGCAGGTTTGCCTGACTGGTGGTGTGGTCTTGAAACAAGCTACTTGATTCATACCTGGACCTAGCAATACAAAAAAATCTGAATTCTTTAAATTACCTTTTTTTTTTTTTTCTTTAAAAAGGACATTGATTTTGGGAAAAGTATTGTTGGCGGTTGGGCAAAACTGCTTCTCCTTCCACAAGTCCTTTGACATGTGTAAGACAACAAATGGACAGAATATAGCCTAGGAATAAGCTGCTCCTGTCACTCACTGTCTATCACAGCTTTGGCCTATTTTCCTTGTATTTTGCTGTTTGTCAATTCCTATGAAAGATGGCTCAGTATAGTCTATACAGCCCTTCCTCCGGTTTGTAACACTTAAGAATTAGATGAAAGTATATGGAATATCACCTTTGATTGATTGCAGTAAAGAGCTGCTTTAAAGCCAATAGTCTTTTGATAGTAAGATAGCAAAGTAAAGCGTGTCTGCTTTGGGAAAGACACCCTATTTATGTGCTGTCATTAATCATGCAGGGAATAATGAGCTGTGAGGAACTAACGAAAAATATTTTGGAGATTCTTTGTGTACAAATGAGAAGCTTTGCAGGATAACACAAAGATAAAGCTAATTTCATAAAGCATCTCACAGTCTGAATAAATAGTTGTAACTCAGCTGCAGTGCTGAGCAGAGGCAATAACTACACAAACCCTTCTCATCAGATACTGAGAACTGATTTCTTTATTTTACTTTTAAAGTTTTAACATCTGTAATAAATTTGTGGACTCATAGAAAAACACTTATGGAAAGGAGTACCAGGCATCTAGTCAATGAAGATGGGGCTTGTGGCCAAATAATTAAATGTTGTTTTAAAAAGTAGTAACAAAATCAAACCTAAGGAAAATGGGGAAGAAGTTGGGACACAGTGTCTGAGGTGACCTTTCAAATCAAGGGAAGAGAGGAGGAAAAGCCACCATCAGGCAAAGCGCAATCAACCTGCACAGTGTGGTGGTCAGAGAAGAGGAGATAAAAGTCAGTGATCAAAACAGTTATTTCTTCCCATCCACTGCCTTTGGGCAAAGGGAATTCTTTTACTGTTCTTAATGGTAGGAAGTTTGTAGATGTTTTATATCTTTTGCCTTGCATCTATCTTCTTTCTTTTGCAGCTGTACCTATGGCTGTTCCCCGCTCGTGTCCCACCCATCCTGGACATGGAGAGCTGCTCATTCCCACAGCCTGGTACTTAACGGAGCTGCTGCAGTGTCCTCTCCTCTCACTGCTCCTCAGGCCAAGCAGGCCCAGTTCTGCCATTTCTGACCTTCCCAGCCCTCTGTGCACGTACTGCACAGGGACATGTCCTTCCCACCGGGAGTAATCCTGGAGCTGTGTGTGTGTATGGCAGACGTATGGACTGTGGGGTTATATCCAGTGTCTTTCACAGCAAGCAACGATAGAGATTCAGGAGTTCAGCATTTGTTTTTGATGCAGACCTAAGGGACAAGTTGCTCTTGCAGTGTTTCCCCAAACACAAACATACCCTTCTCCATTCAGCCCATGCACACAGCCCTGTGCTTGGTGCTGAATGTCCTTGCTGCAGGAAAAGCCATTCCTTGCCAGCGGAGTCAGGACAGTATCCCTGCTGCAGGAAAAGCCATTCCTTGCCAGCGGAGTCAGGACAGTGTCCCTGCTGCAGGAAAAGCCATTCCTTGCCAGCAGAGTCAGGACAGTGTCCCTGCTGCAGGAAAAGCCATTCCTTGCCAGCAGAGTCAGGACAGTGTCCCTGCTGCAGGAAAAGCCATTCCTTGCCAGCGGAGTCAGGACAGTGTCCCTGCAGTGCTGGCACAGCATCCCAGAAGCTCCGTTTGACATTGCCTCTGTGATATGCAGGACCATGGCTCTGAAATACAATGACGCTTTACTATAAAGTCACCTTGCCTCCTGGTCACTGAAGTTCTTCCATGGAGAGTGTGATAAGTTAGATTTAATGTTTGTTCATTTAAACTGGTCATGAGAGAACAGAGAGTGATCAGAGTAGCCTGTGTCCCCTTTACATGCTGTTTATAGTTAAGATTCCTTCACAAGCTGTCTATAGTTAGAAATGCACTGGAAGATATGATAAAAGTTTGTTAATGAGACTGTTCAGGTTGCTTGAATGCTTTGTGTAAATCACTGACCTTGCGGGAGCCGGGAAGAATGTTATCACACCGGCAGCTGAAAGGAGAAACAATGTACCCCCGCCGGTTGCGTAAGACCCAGAAGACAAGAAAAGTATAAAGGCTGAGACTTTTCGGGGCCGGGGTGTGCACCGTTTGGTGGAGCAGAGACTCCCACAGGCACCCCGTGCGGATTTTGCTTTCTGCTGCTTGCTAATAAATCTTAAATTAATTGTAATTGGGCTCTGGCCAGTTTTTTCGCCGCAATTACTTATAACAGAGAGGAGTGTCCGAAGGAAAAAGGGATTTTTCAGAAGTAGATGTGTTTTTGTTTCACTTGAGCAACGCAGTGGTACCTTTTACAATTTCGGTTTCTGTTCTGAGGGTGTTACTTGCACCTGGAGCTGTGTCCAACACTGAGTTGTTACGTGCTCATAAATATTCTGGAACTGCCAATGTTGCTGAGATATTGCTGGAACCTTCTCAAGAATATCCATCTAATAACAGTTTCTTTGGATGGAAGTCCTTTCAGAAGCCTGCCAGGGTCTGTTTAACGGGAAAGATTTAATAACATGGAGCAACTGGTGAGGCAGCCAAATTAACAATGTGCATGAATTTGTATTTGCATGCTAAGTATGTGCCAACATTAAAATCCCTTAACAATAAGCTTGTTTTTCCACCTTCATAAAGCCAATTATTACCCACATTATGTTGCACTGAACTCTCAGTTCCCAGACAACCTTACACTTGCTGAATGCTTCTGTTATTTAAAGACCTGAAAATTTCTGATAATTTTGTGCCAGGAAAAAATGGGAAATGTCTGGTCGTATACAAAACTTTTGTGCTTTTGGTGTAGTAACGTTGTTTAACACATGAAAATAGTGTCTGATAACTCCAAACAGGAATAGTGTTTCTGTGATCTTAACCAGGAGTAAAATTTTATCTCTTCTGGTGCTGTCACAGCAACAAATTATCCTACGAAGAAGTGGAGCAAGTTCATCATTGTCGATTCAATTGTTTAAACTTGTTTTGCTGCTAAAATTTTGGGATTAGGAATGAAGGGAGAACAAGTAGAGCATTAGGAAAATAAACTCCCTTGAGCTGTTTGCCATGAGATTAGAAGATAGGTCATGGAACAGGGGAAGGGAAGCATACAGAGTAGGTCTGTGCTCCCTTGTAAAACTGATGGTTTCAAAACCCGGTAAATCCAGCAATTGTTTCTATCTACATGTGTATGATATTTTAATTTAGACAACAAATTTGCTTGTAGCTTCTAAGGGTCCTTTACAGAAGTTTCACATCACTAAGAATGCTCTTGATTTTAAGTGTTTCTTCCTACTGAGCTATCTGTTGTTTCCACAGAAGTAAATTATTTAGCAGCTTATCTTCAGGGTAGGTAAAAGGGCAGAGAGGTAAGTTCATCTATTGGGCACAGTGATGCTCTGCAGATGGATGGAAACAACCTTTGTGGCATTTCTGTGGCTCAGGGTTTCCTGGCACAGATGGGCTGGAGCAGGAGTGCTGCTCTTGCTGGCCAGGAGCAGCATCGGGCATTGACTGACCTGTCATTCCCGAGCAGCACTGAAGCTTTCCTGGGTGCCCTGGAGCAGAGCACTCCTTGTAATGTCACACTTCAGAGAGTCTTTACCTGTCTTTTGGCAGGGCTGCCCTTGACAGGGCTCCTTGAAGCACCTCTCTGTCTGCCCTTTCTGCCTCATGCTGGCGGCTGCGGCTGCTGAGGGCCTTTGGGGATTCCCCTGCCACAAACAGGCCAAGTTCAGATACATCCCTGGAGGGCTGACTCGGCCCCTTTCATGATGTACTGGGAATAAAGTCCTGCTTTTTGCTTTTGAGTATCACATGAAATGCTTGTGGTGTCCAGGGCACATCAACCTCCTTTCTTCCATGCCAGGGCTGCCCTGGGTGTCAGAGCGTCATGGCTCACTCTGCCTGTGTGCAGTGAGCAAGCCTGGGGGCAGGGCTGGTGCCTCACCTGCTCAGGTGTCCCCCTTGGCTCGGCAGAGAGCCCGTGTTTGGCTGCTGAGCACATTGAGCAGTGCTGGGGCATCCTCAGGCAGGATGGTGAACCCAGCCCCTGCTGCTTGACCTGGGGCTTTTGTTTGAACGTTTGGCTCCAGACACTCCAGCAGCTGACAGAATTCCAAACTAAAACTGGCAGCTGGCATCCAGCTCCTCAGCTGTGTCAGGCTGGGACACCCCACTGATGTGCATGTAGCAGTGAGACTCAGACGTTTCACTCCCTTCATCAACCTCCCCTCGTTTCTGTCATTTTCAGGAACTCTGCCTGCCTCTTACAGCTACAAGTTCTGATGCTGTATTTACCTGCTCCTTATTTAAATGCTTCTAGGAGGAAGCGGTCCCTGAAGCCCACTTTCCCTCTTTATAATATAACTGGATTAAAAGCCTAGACAAAGCATCCTCCCTCAGCCTTTTTTCCCCAGCGGAAGCAACTCTCAAACCCTAGTGCATCTCTGTTGATGATTTTACAGCTTAGAGCAATGTTTTTTCGTATTTCTCTACAGTTTTTTTCTAGAACACTTACTTAATTATTTTGCCTTCTGCAGACACTTCTGGTTTTGCATTTGAACTCCACAGGTCTTGTAGTGTTCATCCTGTGGGAATATGCTCAGCCCTACTGGTAAGAGTTATTTCTACTTGAGATTTTGTTCCTTACAAGGTTTTTTCACTTTTTTGGACATGCTGTTTCTTGTTGCAGAGGTGTCAGTGATATATCCTATTTTTTCACATTGGCAGGAAAAAGAAAAAAAATACATCCTTAAAAAAAAAAAAAGATTTGCAGGGATGTTTTTTGGAAGAAGTTTGTATGTGTTCAGCCATCTTATTCAATGGATTTTATCGACGGAGATAAGGAATTTTGTGCTATGGTAAATCCCAACTGGATGGGAACTTTTGTGTTCAGAACCAGCACGTTCAATGGTAAAGTAACTGCAGGAAATCCTGAAGGATGTTACAGGTTTTGTGGTATGAATGTGTAGCCAGAATCTAATCTGGTCTTCTAAAGGTTTGAATGATCAGTAGATAAGAGCAAAGCAGAAAAATACTAATGTGATGAATCAGATTTGAAATGAAATAAAGCTGAAACATCAGTTCATTTCTACACACCCCCCACGCCCCCCACCTTACACATACAAAAATGCTTTAAATTGGAAGAACATCCAGGTCTTTGATCCTTTTCTCTTGCCAGAGAAAAGTAGTTTGGGACTGATCTGTGTCCAGGTAAAGCCCCTGAGCCAAAGGCCGTCCTTGAGATCTTTCACACTTGAGCATTTGCATTGCTCCTATAATTCCCAATCTACATTTCTTCCTTTATCTTTCTACAACACTAATAATGATATTATATCTTCTACTACACCCTAAGAACAAAAATTATCCTTATCTGGCTGACTTGGTAAGCTCATTTTGTCTTCAAGGGTTCTTGAACCTCAAAGCTCTCCAGCAGTTTTAATGAGGGATTGTAGATGGCAACACATTGTCAGATTTTGCAGCCACATTTAATCCTTAGTTTACCCCCTCACTAAATTTTAGACACATTGAAAAGATATCTCTAGCATTTATTTGGATAAATGGGCAGATGTTCAGCTGCAGTAAATTGGCACAGTTTTGTTTCAATGGGTGCATTTACCCTGTGTGAATGCTGAGCTCCAATAATTAGCTTAAACCATGTTTAACTGTTAAGGTAACCTTGGATTTGGTTTCCTTGCAGAAAATTGAATTCCTGTTAGCTGAAATGTTAGTGGCAAAAGTGCTCCAAAGAGTATGAATATGAATTTGATTCTGCTTATATAGACCTTACATAAATTCCTTATGTAAATTACATCTATCTGCTAAGGGAGTAGATAAAATACTGTGTGACCCTGAAGACAGTGCAGATGGCACATTACAGACGGCAACGATTTGAAATATCAGTTCTGGTCAAAAAAATTGCAGGCAGAACATATGCTGAGCTGTGTTCCAGTAAAATTCTGGGTAACGAGCCTGGTGAGAAAGTTTGCGAGTAGCCAGGAGGCGCAGCATTTCTCAGGATGGTGAGATCATTCAGTCAGGACTTCATTAATATCTTTTGCAAAAGTAATACACTCCTTTTACCAATCTGATATTGCCCTGGTTACATTTCAAATAAAAACAGTTCGAGTGCTGTTCTGCAAGGTAATTACTGATTCACACCTGGCAAGGCTCCTAAGGACTCCTCGGCATATGGATTCTGTTTTATGGGGTGCAGGATCTTTCTTTTATTAGCACTCAATGAAGTTAATCACTTCCTAATACCCATTTAAGTGTTGACCTTTGTCCTCTCGCTTTTTCTTATGATTGATTTCTGCTTTGCAAAACTTCCTTTTTAGAGGGTTATGGCCCAGGGTAATGACAACACCAAAATTAGGAATGTGAGATCTTTGGGGCTCTGGGTTTTAGTGTGCAGGACACTAATAGGACGTGTTGTTGCAGGGTCAGAAGGAGTCGGGGTATCTAATACAGCACAGCTGGGAAATACAGGCAAGAAGGGAGCATGGACAGAATAAGTACCAAAAAAGAAAGAATAGAAGAACAACTGCCTCTACAGTTCTCTCTAGAGAGGACACTGCTGGTATTTCTGCAAAAGGAGATGCAGGAGGTGAATTACAACAAGTGTGAGATGAGCAGGAGGAAGAGGCTTAGGCAGCAAAAGAAAGCAACTGCTTGGGTTTTGGGGAGCTCTTTTTGCTGTAGGCCAGGGGCTGAGTGCCTCAGGGTCTCTGAGAGACAGGGAAAGGATGCTGGGGGCTGTGTGTCAACAATCAAGGCTGGAGCAAATGAAGAAGGTATGGCAGCAAAGGTTCTTCTCAAATTGTTTGAATAATTTCATGCTTGCACTGGAGTTTCCATGCAAGTCTTTTCTTGGAGAAAGGGACCCATTTACTCATAGGTTACAGACAGACACAGATACAAATATGTCTATTTTTTTATTGTTAAAAGATCTAAAATGTTTTATATTTCATAAGAGTTTTATTTTTTTCATGAGGTCATTTAGTATTTGGAGGAAATTAGTATTTGAAAGTTAAGACATTTCAGCTAAAAATGATTTTTGGCAGATTTTCTTGGAATACTAAATAATTCTTTCATATCATCATTGACTTCTCAGAACAAAGATTAAGTAATATAAAAGGCTTGTAGAAGCATAATTTTTTCTGTTATTTTTTGGGGGCAGATTGTTTGCTAGCAAGAATCCCTGGAATCATCAGCTTCTCTGCTCTGAGGTGAATTCTTACACAAAGAAGTCAGCAGGATTGGGTAGACTCAGTGGTCCAGAAAAGCTATTAGCTGGAGAAGATAGCTTGATTATATTTTTCAGCTTCAGTACACTTCTGAAAAATTTTGGAAATGGAAGAAAATGGGATGTTTGGATTCTTTGCATACAGGGATGCCAGTAGCTCTTGCTGGGTGTTATCCACAGAGATAACTGGGAGAAAATGTCTGAAAAAAGGAACCTTGGAGGCTTCTTGGAACAGGTGTTGCCATGTTGGGTGTTCCATGTGAAATAATTCCTCAGAGGGTATTCCTTGGGAAGGGTGTTAGCAGTCACGGGCAGAGTGAGCTGGGAGTGTCCCCGTGTCCCTTGCCAAGACATGGAGAGCTCAGCCTTTGAACAGAAAACAGGAGCCACCTTCCCTCCGTGCTGGCATCTGCATATTCCAGTGAACCTGTGACAGTAACACACAGTGTCCACGTGCTGTGGCAGTCATTTAATCACAGAGTGAGGGCTTCCCTGTGCATAAACTGGAAAAGCAGGAAAGCAGTAGGCGGAGGGAGAGGCTTGGGGGAAGAAGTGACCTTGTGTATCAGTCTCCAAAGCAGAACCCCAGCAACCTGTGCCTGTGAAGGTGCCCTCAGCCCAGGGAAGGCAGCTGGCTCCTGCCCAGAGCTCAGGGAACTTCCTGCTGCCCTGAACGGCCTGCACAGTCCTTGAGCGAGTCTTCATCATTTCCTCTAAACACAATTTTACTGCTTTGAATTCCTTCAGCTCTCGGCACCTGGCCATTGGTGTGCAGTTCCCAGCCCTGGGTCTCCTGTGTCCCACTTTTAAGGCCACATTTATCATCTTGTTCATTTATGTCTGCTCTGCATCCTTGCCCCAGTTTTCCTGCTCTCAGCACTATTCCATGCTCCTGTTTCTCTGCCCCACATCATCAGGCTGGCACTGTTAATGGTCCTCCTGCACAGGATAACTGCTCCCTATCACTGTCCAGAGCAAAGTTATGGTTGCACCACATGATTATACAATGCAAGCAAAGCATAAAAAGCCACTTAGTCATTAAAAAATTGCTGTTACAGCGAAAGAAACTAAAATAATGCTCCAGGCAGGCCTGGAAAGACCTGGAGAAATCAAGTTTCTGTCGTCAGGCTTTGCAGTGACCCTGTAGCTGGGGACTGCTGATGGCAATCCTGTATGGACGGGGTAAGAGGCTCCCTTGCCTCTGGGCATCTCCATCAGGAACCACTCCCATGGCTGCTGGTGTTTAAAAAAGAGAGGCTCTTTCCCTTTTGGTCAGTCCTTTCCCTGTGAGTGCTGGGGAACCGTGTATCTCTCAAGGTTTGCAACAAGACATCTTCCCAGTTTTTGTGCATTGTATAAAACAGGGACTCTTTCAGCATTTTTTGGTAAAGAAAGATCAACCTTTTGTCACTGATCTTTTTTATGTTCAAAATGGGGAGCATCACTCCATTAAACCTTACAAAACAAGAGAAGCTCTTACAAGGTGCCTGCTCTGTACTCAGTGAATTGGACAACAAAATGTTTCCTCCTTCAGCTCCTTCATCCCATTTGCCCACATCCATCACTGATACCCTTTGCCCTAGCCCTGGGACCACAATGGACACTTCTCTGATTGCACAAGTGTTTTACAGGTCCTAGGGCTGTGCAAAGGTTTGTTGTAGCATTACCTATGTCTGTGCTTACACTGCACATCCACTAAAACCATAATTTGCTGTCATTGTTTCTTTTAGAGGGAAGTGCTTGTAAATCCCACAGGCCTGTGAGGTCACATTGGGCGGAGATGCCCACAGTTCCCAGAGTAAGTGAGAAGTTTTCTTGTATGGAAGTTCAGTGTCCTGCACAGAGAAAGGAGGTTTGGGTTCCAAACCTGACCAGTCTTTCATCAGCTCCTGTCCCTAGGGCAGAATATGAATAAATCCAGACAAATATATATGTTACATCCTGCTAGCCTGAATGAGATCAGAAACGAGCTCAACAAGATGCACAGCTACAGAAACCGGCAACCACCTGTAAACATTTTGTCAGTTCAGAATGAGTCAAAATTTACTTGCAAATTCTTTGTTTTGTGAAATGCATTTGTTTTACCTCAGCAGAAAAGAATGTCTTAAATCAATGTGATGCTTTGATTCTACCGTGGGTCTAACTGGAGATTTGATTTCAAGATCTCCCTTAAAAAGAAAGTTAGTTGGAGACAGCTTTAATTTCCAATACCTAGCAGGTAGGAAATTGTGAACTTGGATACCATTATAATGATGTGGATAAAAATCAAATTATTTTTTTCAGAATTGAAAGACAATGTTATGGCATCAGCTGGATCTTTTTACCTAACATGGGGAGGAAAAATTAAGATTTTTGTCTTTAGATGAGAAATAAAGCTACTGAAAGACAAATGATGGAAGAAGGAAGTTTTCCTGCTTGTGTTTTTTTCCCAGTTTTGTGATTTTTTAATGGTGGAATGGAATTAGATCATTTAGGACATACTGCACTTGACTTTAACCCAATTATATTTCAGAAGGCTACATAATACAGTTATTCCCATAAAGCAGGGGAACAGTATTAAGTATTCTGTGGGTGAGGTTTTTGCTTTCAGGCCCTCCTATATTAGCCACAGAGGAACCCCTGTTCAGTCAAGAACTGTAGAAGCAGCATCCTGAATGCTTCACCTGGTGGTGGTGTTATTAATGCATCACCCGTGGCTGTAGCCAAGTTCATGGTGATATGGACACTGAGAATGGAAGGGACACAAGTGTAATTAATGTTGCTAATTACATTTATATGACAGTCTGGGAAAGCGTTAGCAATTGGAACTGCTACCCCAGAGCCTGGAGGGATGTATTGAATGGCTGAAGAATGCAGTGGGAATGTAAGGCAGAGAAGAAGGAGGATTGGGAAAGAAGTTGGTTCTCACCTGGGAAAGGGCAGGAGAGAGTCTCAGGTCCAGCAGGTGCCAATACTCGGCTGCAGAGAGCTGCCCCTCCCAAAGGCAGCCCAGGCTCTGCACACCTCGGGCAAGTAACTGGGAGAGCTGGGGAAGGGATCAGAACAGCTGCTGCTGCCCCAGCTGAGTCGCTGAGGGGAGGCCTTCTCCTTCATCTGTTTTCTTTCTAAAATTTGCTTCCAGTTTCAATGAAATCAATTACTTTGCACATTATGGGAATAAGTGTGGCTGCCTCATTTCCTTGGCCCTGCCTGGAAGTGTCAGTGATCCCAGTGGGATGTAGCAGGGGGTGGGCACGCTGTCCCTGAGGGGCTGTTGGTTCGGTGCCCATGGTGTGTGGCAGTGTGACACTGCATTGTGCCTCACTTCAGAGCTGTTCAGGTGCTAGATCTGAAGCAAGAAACTTCAGATTTGCTCCCCTGAATGTTTTTTTTTTTTTTTTTTCAACAGACTATAACAAAACTGCTGCTATACAGGTGTTGCTCTGCAGCCAGAGGCACGAGTGTGGATGCACCTGTATCAGCATGGAGGTGCCTTATTTTGCTGGAATTTCTCTTGCTCACCAGACAGGAGACATTGCCTCAATGACTGTTTCAGTGCACAAGGATGGTACCTACGTGCTGATCAGGTGGTGGTTCTGCCTGTTTGATTCTGTGTAAAGAAGTAGAGCTTGACAGCACAGGCAAACCATTTGTTGTGAGAAAGAGTGACTTTGTGTCTTCATAATACTGTGCTTACTCTAAAAATATTCATCTGGACTGCTTTGTAATCTTCATGTGTAAAGAAATTGCTTCCTTTCCTACTGCAGGGCTGTCTGCTTCCCTCTGGGTGAATGCAGGAGCAGCTCCCCCGTGATTCATCATTCCACACAAACCCATTGTGCCCTCACACCGTGCAGGATATGTCCCTACGAGGAAAGGCAGCAGAGCCCCCTACATACATAGAAACCATGGGAATAGAAAAAGCTGGAAGCACTTTACTTCAATAGTATCTCTATTTTTTTTTTTTAAGGCAGAATAAGTTCTATGTTTTTCGGCAATCAATTGGTTATACAGACCTGAAATGTATAACTGTTCTGAAAACCTAAATATTATGCTATGGCTGAACTTAAACTGACTTTTATTGCTCATGGGATTGCCCTCAAAACATCAATTTTGTCCAGCACTGATTTTACATCTGTCCATCTATGTGATTTCTTTAAGCTGTGAGCCAAATTGAGGCCAACACATGTATCATAATCAGCAGTGCTTTTAATTCTGCTCCTCATTTACCTTCAGTTTCATGTGCTCCTAGCCCTCTACAAGCACTCTGCTATCTATATATTTCAGAGAAAATGTTATAAATCTGTGATGGACAATCTGCAGAAAACAAATCTTTATAAAGTAATAACTCAACAGAAGCTACGTCTCGAAGAGGCCATCCTGCAGCCAGAGTTAATGCAACAGCGAGGAGGAATATTGCTCCACTTCAGCAATGGATGAGAGGATCATCAAGTAAATCAGGTCTCAATAAACAAGAAGCTGGTTAAAAGCCTCATAAACAATGCATGAATGAGAAGAAGATTGCTGTGGAGCAAACAATTTACCAGAGACAGAGCAGAAAAGTAGTTAATGACACAGGCATAATAATCATGATTTCTAATGACAACAAAATCAGGAAGACAATACTATCTTCCCATGAAGTGAGACATTCTGGCATGGAAATGTTTGGAATTATATTGTATTATTTTAATACAGAATTTTTAGAGTAGAGCCCAGTTGTGCAAGGATCTTTCTCTGCTGTTATGATAGCAAAAAGAAAAAAAGAAAAAATCCAAATTTCAAAAGCAGCAACCCTCCCCCCCCCATTCATTTACCAGAAATATGGAAAGGTAAATCCCCAGTGAGTGCCTTTCTCCTGACCTCTTTTCTGTCCAATATACCGGGTTTCTTACATGTCCCCTTAGTTATATTTTATAAAATTAAAAATAAATAAAAATATATATGCTTATTTTAAACCTAGCTCAGAAGGGTTTCATGAGACAGGAATATCAATAACAGTTTAAATTCTGATGGCTTGGAATGCTGTATGGAAATTCATGCATATCCTTCAAAGGAAATGGTAAGCAAATAAACAATAACAATAATAATAACAATAATAATGACAAGAAAACCAATATTAATATAACGTTTTTGTTGTTATTATTATTTCATATGTGTTATTCTGGGAGGGAGAAACAGCTTTTCTGGCTCCTAGAGGTGTGCTCCTGGTGCAGGTGTGTACAGTGATTTCACCCCAAATGTATGTGCCACAAGCACAGTTATCTTTTAAAATATAAATTAAAGAGACATTGTAAATACAGGTAGATTCCCTTGGAGAGGAAACTGGGATTTTAAAATCTCAATTGGCTTAAGCATAAGAAAAATTAGATCTTTTTAAAAGCCACTCACCCTCTCTGGGAACGGCCAGTCAAATTCACAAATCAACCCATTATGAGGATTCTGAGACTTGGGCTGAGGATGTCTGGGATTAGAGTAGTGAGAGTTTTATTGCTACCTCTGGCCTTTCCCCTGACTCTTTCCCATTTTGGCCATGAAGACTGACCTTGCTAATGAGGGTGAATATGGCTGTGCATACAACTCCTTGGTGTCCTGCAGAACTGGCTGAATTGCAGAAGTGTCCCAGGCATTTGGAAGAATCCAGGATGGAATATGTGTGACAGAATACACGTGGTGAGTCTGTCCGACTGGGGAACATTGATTTTTATGGAGTGAGGAAGAAATGGAAGCGTGTTGGGGTCCTGGTGTGTTTTTAACCAGCGATCATGATTATTCTTTAACTGCATGGGTGGTGTATTGGGCAGGAGGGACAGATCAGCAGGATAGGGGAGATCCACTGGTTTTTAAAACTGCTGGATTCTCTGATCTCTGGCTTCTGTGCAGGATGAAATATGGGAGGTTCGTGTTCAAAACACCACAGCTCCTGAGCATTCCGCAGCAAATATTCCTGTCTGGCTTTGGGGGGAAAAAGAGCTAACTAAGGTTGAAGTGCTTGTGGGGGTCACCCAAACACAACTTTTAGGATTTGATTTACTTTGTGGGTGCACCTGGAAGCTCCTGTGTGGAACTTTATGGAGTTTCACAGTGAGAGGTACTGGTTTGCTGAGGGTACAAATAGAATCCAAATGAATGTGAGACAATTCTGGCTCTGAAAAGGTTATCAGTCTATTGAGATATCAGTACCACTGCCTCTTCTAAAATACCTCATGGAAAATGATACTTCCTGCCAGCAGCAGCACTTACAAGGACTGATGGGGGGATTTGCAGATTCCTTAAAAAGAGGCATCATTAAAAGGATTCATCTGCCTTTTAATGCACTTGTGTGTCCAGTGAAGAAGTCTGCTTGTTTTAGAATTGTTTGCTGGTGTTTGAATGGCAACACAGATCCAGTAACAGCTGCAGTACTTAATATTGGAAAATTAACAGCCATGGATAGTAGTACTAGATACAAAAGGTATGTTCTTTATGGTTCCCTTACAGGAGGAGGACAAAGAGGAATTGTCTTTTCCCTGGGAAGGTGTAAAGTATCCCTTTAACAGGCTCCCTCAGGGGTACAAACCTTCACTGCAGCTCTTGCTGCACTTGCTGAGTTACCATCTCACTCCTCCCAGATGTGAAACTCTGCCAACATATGGATGACATCTCATTGGAGGAGATTCCCGTGGAAAGGTGGGGAAGGCAGCAGCAGCCATATGGGAAACATTGTATGAAGGAGAAATTGAAATTCCACCTGAAGAATGCCAAGGACCAAGTAAGGAAGTAACATTTTGGTACTTTGATAGCAGGCAGTGCAGTAGTTCCTCCAGACACTTTAAAGACAATAGAACAAATACAGATGCCCCAATCTAAGACAGAATTAACAGGCAATGGGAGCTTTAGGGTACCAGAGAAAACATGTACTTGGCTTTTCTATCATTGCTCTTTACTCTGAGCAGTGCAACAAGCTGAGAAGATACATCAGGAACAAACTGTACAGTCTGTACAAACCAGAGAACCGTTTAATTTTCTGGAATCTATTTTACAGGGGTCTGCTCTCCCAGAAGGAATTGCACAAAAATCCGCAGTCAGGAAATGGAATGCCTCTGTAATGGCAGCTGCAGGAGGAATAGATTAACAGAAGGGCCAACTGAAGTTTTCAAATTACAAATGACCATCAGTGCAGATCCATTAGCACTACAACAACCTTTCAAACCCTCACCACTTTTAGATGCACCTCCCCTTACTGAAGGGATGCCAACAGAAGATATTTGGTTCACTGATGTCTCGGCAAAGAGGGCAAGTGGTAAATGGCAGTACAAGGCTGTTGCATTAAACATCAACACCAACAAGTAATAGAAGAGGGTGAAGGTAGTGTATGAGTAGGAGAGTTAAGAGCAGCTGTTTGAGCAGCTCAGAATGGAGCAAAAATGATCTATGGGGTCTCCTGTGCTGCTGGGGCTGGTGCTACCCAGTGGGTCTGCCAATAGGAATTACTAAATTGGGAAGTAAATAAATCTCCCATCTGGAGATCTCAAGACTGGCAATTATTATTAGATATAGCCAGAAAAATGTGATTCAGAATAGGATGGCTCAAAGCCCATGCCAAGGATAACAAACCAGCCACAAACCGGAATCGAAAGTTGGATGAATTAAGTAAAATCAGGCAAATAGAGATAAGAGACTCATCAGATCAGGAATGGTATTGATTGGGAAAATAGTAACATCAGAAATTAGGGCACACTGGTAAAGAAGCACTTTGCTTTGCTGCACAGAGCAAAGGTTGGCCCCTAAACAGGAAAACCTGTGAAACCATTCTTACAGCATGCCCTCAGCATAGATTGAAATTACAATTAGAACACCCTGCTAAAGCACCACCCCGACATATCAGTAAAGGCAAAGCTCTGTGGTCCACATGGGGCCACTCAGGCCCTCTGCAGGACACGATCCATTCTCACAGGTGTGGGACGAGTCTTGGGCTGCTCATGGCAGTCAAATGCTAAAGGGCTGAAGGGCAGAGCACAGTAAGGGGACTGTCATTGTGGTTCTCAAATTTGCCTGCTCCTGATACCATCCAAAGTGATAATGGCTCACATTTCTCCTGTAAGGAGGTACAAGAACGGGCCAAACAGGAAGGAATTCAATGGGTATTCCACACCCCATACAACCCCAGTGCAATGGAATCATGGAAAGAACCAATGGCTTATTGAAAAAGAGCATTAAACCACACACCTGGCTGGGATTCTCAACTCCCCAAAATGCTTCAGTATCTAAATAATTGGTATGGACATACTGGGAGCCCTGGAAGCTAAGGATTCTTTGCAAAACCTGAGTCAGGTGACCCAGCTTCCATCAAAGGGGAACATCTGACAAGACTACAACCAAGACAGCCTGTTACGGTAAAATTACCCCAAACTGTAACTTTGCCTAGGACTGACTAAACCTTGTGGCCCACCTGCTTGGGAAGCTACTGGAAACAGTGCTACAAAACTTGGAATTAGTGCACGGTGGATTTTTCTTTCTTTCTAATGGGGTAACTTGTCTGAGCAAACCCTGCTGAGACTTGTTTTATATTACTTTTTCAGAAAATAATCTTGGGAATGATGCCAGCACATCTCCACTGAAGATCAAGTTATTCTTCCCCCAGAAGGAATCAGTGCCAGAATGAGCCAGGCTGGGCACACACATAACCAAGCCCAGCCCACAGGAGGGAGACAGACCCTCACTTTTCCTATCTGTAATGGTCACTATGGCAACAGTTGTACCCATGCTTGAGCCTGAATGCATTTCAATGACAATTGCTGGTAAAACAAGTTATAATTGGACAAATCTAGGAGCTTGAATTTGGCAGAGGGAAATTTCACTATAATACATGAAACACAACCTCCAACCACTGAAGGGGAAATCTGCTTACTCAGTTTCCAATATATGGCCTTCAAAAACCAGAGCAGATGTTACAAGACAAGTAGCTGCTCAGAGCATTACATGGAAACTATAAATGGAAATGGAGGTGGTAACACACGGAGGTGTAATGTATCCACAACAGTAACCGGACTCATGTATTTTGGCACAACACAACCCTCCCAATGCATTCCACTGCCTCCCAGGCTCCTGATAAGCCTGGTGAAACCTTATCTCCACAAGTTGCTCAAACTGGACCCTATGCCACATACAGGTCAGCAACAAGTGCTCTTTAATCTTTCTGGTCCCTCAAACGAGTGGGATGCCCAATGCAGATCAGTATCTCTGCAATCAAAGCCTTGCTCGCCATTCCCAGCTCCATCTGTGCAGGGTGGGGGGCACGCTTGCATGGCTGGACCCTCACCTCTCCTACATGATCAGAGAGAGACGTGACTGGTATCCTGGGGACAGTATTAGGAGTGTTAAACACCATGGATGCTGAAGTCCTAACAAACAAAGTAAACTCCCTAACAAGTGATTTATACCAATTGAAACATCCATTGCAATCTTCCCTATCACCACTGGTAACGAATCAATGGCTCTTTCAGATCTATTACCTCACTGGGAAAGAAGGGATGAAAAGGATCACCAGGTGATACGGAGTGCCCTCAAAACAACACCTTCCATGCTCTCAGCTGCATCCAGTTGCATTATTTGCATCATGTGTCAATTCTGGATACAATTTACTACATCAGCAATTTTAAGGGAGGAGCCAGGGAGGTCCATAGCCCAGTGACATTTGAAAGGTAATCTGCGATAATGCAAACAAATTTAAAAGATAAGTTCAGTCTTGGTGGCATCTACTTAACTTCACCTGTGACCCTAGAGCAGCAAACCCCCAGCTTTGGTTTTAAGCCTTCGCAGCCCTGGGTTAAATCTCCAAGGAACTCTCCTGCATCCCATACAGCAGGGGGTGGGTCCAACAAACGGGAACAAAATGGGAACTGCTGATGGTGATATCTGGGGCTGCTGCGGGGCTGGTCCAGGGCAGGGAGCTGTACCCTTGGTGATTTACTTGGAATGGGCTTTAGGGTCCATTTCCACTGAAAAAGTATCCTGGAAGCCCAGGAAAACACGGGTGAGTCTTGGGCTTTGTCTGTGGATCAAAACTACAGTTTTCTTATTTTCAGCTCTGGAACAGTGAGCAGCAAACAGAGTGAAACCAATTTCCAGGGCTTTTCCAGCTCTCTGGTTATTGGCATTTTCTATTGATGTTATCAAGCAAGCTGCTTGAACACCTGACAGGTTTCTCCTGGGAATTTCGAAGCCCAGATTCATCCTTGCTACTGCATTTTGGGAACAGGGGGAAAAATAAATTCAGCAAAGTCAATAAGTTTCCATAAAATGTTTTTGCTTCAGGTAGGTATTCCTTCTGACAAAACTGAATTTCCTGGAGGATGCTCTGCCCTGCTCTGCCTTTGAGGTGACCAGAATTCCTCTTTTTTAGAAAATGCGATCACTGGTTATTTTTGACTGCTAATACATACCAGCTGAAGAAGGGGGATTTTTGCCAGTTCAAATTAGTCTCAGCCTTGCTCTTAAAATGATGAACTAGAAATAAAATTAATTAAGATGAGGACTAAAAAATAAGATTTAAGTTCAAATTTTGAGATGAAATCGTAAGACCTACTAAAGCCAGAGCCCAGTGATGCTGAGGTGTCGCTGTTGTACAAGTCACAGAGCTGGACTCACAGACACAGAGCAAGTTCAAGGAGTGAGAGAGAGTGTTTATTATAACTTTTTTTATATGTGCTAAGAAATTTATAGGTGATTGCTTGAAGTCCTGCAACACTTAATTCCCAACACGCCGTGTCTTGAATCAAAAGAGACTTTGGGAAAGCAGCAGGTGTTCAGATACTGTTACAAAAACTATCTTATTGTTTTCATAGTCTGCATGGGAAAGGAGAGATTGTCACAAACTCCTGCCAGAAGCAGGGAAAACCTTCTGCTAGCAGCTTTTCAGCATCCACACTGGGGCACTAGGGACAGACTTTTTGTCAGGTAAAGAAAAGTGTTCTACAACTGCCCTCACTTGAAGTTTGATGTGTTCTAGAGAGTAAAGTAAATGTATCACCCCAGTAAAATGCTGGATTCTCGTGTCAAACCTGGAATGATGCTGAACACCATCAAGGCCTAGGTGTAACCTCATTTCATGTGTTTTTGTGAGCTGAGAGCCAGAACAGAGCTGCTCATGGTGGGGATTGGGATTGGGCTCAGAAAAAACTCCTGTGCTGCAGTTTGCTGGTTTGAAGTGAGGCTCCTGTTGGAGTCAGTGTGGCCACATCAGGGAATACAGGAGAGATGGTTCATTTGCTCACCACTGTTATGTGACCTTTCCTCATGGTGTAAAGATGCATTTCTCAAACTTGTTTTTACTAAAATGCAGATCTGGTTGTAAAGTCACATATATAAATATATATTTTTAAAATTATATCTCGAAACACTTCAGCAAAGTGCTTACCACTGGCTGGTGCTGAGAGCTGAAACCTGAGAGAGGAATGGATGCCTGTTAAGAGGTTGATCTGCTTGTTCTCCATAGGTTTTTGTGTCCCTTGCCACTTACAGAGATCCCAGAATTTAATGAAATTATTTTTTTTCTAACTATTACCTAATGGGACCTGGCTAGTCCCCAACAAGCAATCCTGCTGAACTTTCTCCAAAATTCTGGCCTGAATCTGCTTTCTCTCGCTGCAGGAACTGTGTTCTTAGTTTCAGTTTGTAATTGTAATTTTTCACTGAAATCACCCACGTTTGTGCATGATCTGTGGGAAGAGAAGTAAAAGGCGGAAAGTTTCTATTTATTTATTTAACTGTGCTATTTGGATATAACAGTGAATATATGGAAGGAACTGCTCAAATGATGGCACTGAGACCACGTTCACCGAGCTTCACCTCAGAGAATATTGTTGCAAAATGTGCTAAATTACAGCCTGGTTAAAATAGAACACAATATTCATTTTAGGCCATTTCCAGAGCTTGCTGCTCTCCGGAACCTTTGGATATTTCAGGTAGAGTAAATTTTTTTGCTCTTCATTGTACCATCCTCCCAGTCTCTTACCATTTAGAAGAGAAACCTCTGCCTCGAAATGGATGAGGATCCTGGGGTATTGTGGAACTCGCCATGTTGGTCAGTGTGTGTCTCTTCAGGGTGTGTGTTTGCTTTTCTCAGCAGTGGTTTCTACAGCGACAGAATATCAATGGTTTGTATTTCCAGAGCCACCTTCTGAAAGGTTAAAACAAGTTTCCTACAAATTCTCTTTAGAACAATTAAAAGCAGTAGTGTTAGATCTCCTAACGAGAAAGCCTTGCCTATTTAAACTAATTCTGAGGCTTTTCAAATTGAAGTTTCTCTGAAAAACTATTTTTGGTGCCTGCCTATCTATTATTGAAAAGTCCCCATTATAATACATGGCTTAAATTCTCATTATTTTTAAAGTGATCTGGCTTGCTCCTTGTCTCTTCCCATAGAAGCCAATGCTGTTCAGCTTTTCCTAGATAAGGATTTCCCAGGTATGTTGAACTCAGGAACTTGCTGTGTCCAGAATTTCCCTGTTCATTGCTGCGTTGGCACAGCACGTCCTGCTCACAGGAGGTGGCAGTGCCACGCAATGCCACACGCATGAGGCTTTGCACCTCTTCTCCTGAGGCCTTTCCCCGTGGCCTCCAGGGGGCTGGCTTTTGCATTTTGTATCCCAGTGGAGGCTTTGTTCTCTGTTAATCAAATGTAAGATGTTCAAACACTTGTCCATTTTTAAAATTTTGGTTTTTTTTTTTCCCTGAAAGGATGACCAAAAGCCATTGAATTTATAACAGTTCTGTGACACCAGCAAACGATTCTATTTAAAAAAAGAAATAACAAAAAACCCACCCTTGTTATTTCAGCCTCTGATGGAAGGGTTGCCAAGTTCCTCCTTTAGCAGTTCCTGCTAAAACAGGGAGTTGCACCAATGCAGTGCTGTGTGCAGACAGAGGAGAGGGATTGAGTCCAGAAGAAACAGAGAGCAGAATCCATCAGAATTAATTCTTGATTGATTCTGTCTTTTGATTTGAATACTATGTGGATTGGGTCTGTTTGCTGCTAGGGGTTTTTTTTAGTTGTTTTTTGTTTGTTTGTTTGTTTGCGGTTTGGGGGATTTTTTGTGGAGTTGTTTGTTTGTTTTGTGTTTTGGTTTGGTTTTTTTTTGTTTCCCACCCTCCAACCTTTTGTCTGGAAGGAGAAAAACTGGAAGGCACTCAACTCACATTAGGGGAAGAGTTCATCGAGTTAAATACCATCAGGACCATCTCAGCCATCAGGACTGTCGTTTCCTATTTTGATTCACAGTGATTTTTGCTGTAGACATGTGAACAGAGGAGTGTTTAAACATGAATATTTCACTGTGTATCTGCATGCTTCTTGATTCTGTGACAGTGATCACCTGCCCTGTGGTCACTGTGAACACTAAGGCAATTAATCCTTAACTCAGGCATCTTTAGATAGATAAATCTTATTTTCCAGAGTTTTAACCCAGTTACTTAAGTGGGTTTTGGTAAAACTGGCTATTTCCAAGTTGAAGTGGCCAGGTTGGTTGGAGCTTGAAGCAGCCTGGTCTAGTGGAAGGTGTCTCTGCCCATGGCAGGAGGTTGGAACAAGATGACCTTCAAGGTCCCTTCCAACACAAACTGTGAATTCATGATTACTGAAACTCAGAAACATACAGGGGAAAAAATAGTATTTATTAAAAATATAGTATGATTTATGTGTTTAAAGTACTCGCAACAAAGAAAAGGTTGAAAATGTCTATGTGCTGCAGCAGTGGCTGCTGTGCAATGGGGCTGGGAGGGATCTGGGCTGAACACGGGTGTTTTCAGCTCTTTTGCAACCTGATGTACGAAGGAGAAAGCTTTCCTCTGACCTCGAGGCCATGGGGAACAGCATCACTGAGCAACACCACCAACCTGCTCTGTTTCACAGCTGCCAAGTCAGCATGCAGGGGATGCAGGTTAAAGAACTGAACCTCTCTCTCAAGAGAGAGTTCCAAGTTTAAATAAATATAGAGTTTCTGCGAATTTGTCATGAATGTCAGTAAATACTGGAATAGGGGAATGCCACAGAGGTACTCTTTCAGTTCTGTTAAGGGATTTTTCCATATCTGGATTCATGCAGAAGTAGAAACGCTAAAGAAGCCACTTCCCTGTTACACTCAGTGGAGAATAATGTGTCAGTGAGCCTGTCTGGTAACAGAGTCATGGGGAAACAGCCGTGCAAGGTGTACGGGCACATCCAGGGATAACTTTGAACTCAACAATTCCAGTATTTGGGAGGTCAGTTTGAAGTGTCCTGTTCTCCTTATTTTCAGCTGCCTACCCAATTTTGGGTATTGTTAGCAATAATAGAAATCTTTGATATGTTCTGTGATAGCTCTACAGAAGAGCTGTTCTGGCTGGTCCTGACAATATTGTTTTCTGGAAGGGAAATGTTGTGTTCAAGTTGATCTACTCTGTCTGAAGTCACAGTGTCCTGTCTGGTTTGCACACAGCTCCAGCCCTCTCCTGGCCCTGGAATCTCCAGCTGCCAAGCTGCTGCTTTAGTCTTCCCTGGCTAAGGAATACTGCCAGCTTTCCCTGCCCAGTACCTGGGATGTGACACATTCTAAAAGGTACAGACTCCTTCACGCTGTCATATGCTGCAATGGCCAGTTGCAAAAGATAAGAATCATTCCAGTTACCTCAACATCAATCCTGATTGAACCCCCTTAATTCCGAAATGAATTGTTTTAGCTAATCGCTCCTTTTTTCTCCCATAAATGTTTCTAGTGGCTGTTTGGACCTTTTGAAGGCTTGTGGTTTTAATTCAGTCCTTCTGAAGTTGGTTACAAGCAGCTAGCAATCCTGGCCAAGCCCTTTTAAATAAATGAGTTAGAAAAGCATTTACTGTGCTCCAGCGATGTTGAATTACTGTTTAAATAGAGCAAATTAGATCCAAGACTTAATCTCTCATCAGTATCCTCCCACGTGACAGTGTCAACTCAGGATTGCTTTAGTCATTGCAATTTCAGTAACACTTGTATTTGGCAAGAAAGGCTCTGTTTCTTTGACAGAAGAGTTCAGAGAGTTGGGTTCCCTTTATCAATTGGTCCATTTGCATATAAACTTGGTGCTCTTGGTAATTCTAAGCCCCAAGGAAAGGTGGTTTGGCTGCAAGATCAACTCTCTTGATAGATGGGATGCTTTGTTGTCACAACAAAATAAATGAGCCCTTAAAGAGAAATGTGTTTACGCACCTAAAGAATTAGGTGGCATAAAATAAATTATGAGGATCATTCAGAAAGCAATTCCGTGGAGCACACTTCAGATTTTCCCCAAACTTTAAGCAGCCACTCTCCTGTTCCTAGTCACTGGCTGTATTTCTGAAATAGAAGACAGGCAGGAGTGTTGTCCCTTTGGTTAAATTTTTGTGGCATTGTGGTTTTGCTGAAGCAAGGGGGGCCAAGAAAGCAGGCAGGTTGTATGTTCATCCTGATGTGATTTAGGAATGCTCCCACCCATATTCTCAGAAGTGTTGCAAATCAGGGAAGATCTGGAAGACATAGAGGCAAAAAGCTATCAGATCATTCACCTTGATGCGTCCTTTGCTGTGAACATTACCAGATTTCTGACATTTTGTGGGAAATTTCAGGTGATGGCCAGAAATAAACTGAGTGTTCATGTATGGGAGCAGAAATTTCTGTAAATCAAGGAGATGAGAAACCTCTAGGCAGATGCAATGGCAGCTCCTTAGGTCCTTTCTTCCATCATTTAATGACCAGCAACTGTGTAGGAGAAAAGGAAGCCCAGCAGGTTGGACAGAAGCTTCATCTCGAACACCTTCTGTTGCAAAACACCCCTCTAAGTCCTGCATCAAATCTGTGGCGCAAGAGCAAAAGCCCGGTTTGGATGTTTGTGCCCTGCATGGGAAACAGAAGAGACGAAGGATGTTACCGATGTCATGGGCAGCTGCACAGCAGGGATGTGTGAGGCAGGATTCCTGGTTGATCCCCAGTGGCCTGTACAACAGAGGCAAATAAAACCCTTTTAGCATTTCTGCCAGTTCTTAATTCCACACCCCAGAGGACAAATTTATTCTTGGGAGCATGGACAAGATAACCTACCCAAACACCTGAGGACGTGCTGTCTTGGTTTCAAAGACAGGTGTCTGTTAAGGAAGGCAGGAGCCTCCCTTGGAATGGAAAATGTAACCCAGTTCCCTCTGAATTATTATAATTTTGAAATTAAGGGGCTTTCTGGCAATGATATGAGAAAAGGAATAACAGTTCTCTACTAATATATATATATAAAATGGGATATATATATATATATATGTAATGAGACAGACAAACAACAACAGTGGTACCCACAACACATAAGAACAGATAAACCCACGGACAGTCTCTTCCCGCTCTGTTGGCAGTTCCCCTTTGGTGCAGTCACGGTCACAGCCGGCAGGGGCGCTGGTGCTCCCGGTGAGCAGGGAGGGTGCGATGACTCCCCGCGGCTGCAGGGGTGCTGTGGTGCGGCTCCGGCCGCGTGTGCGATGGCGGCTGCAACCGGCAGGAAGGGATGGAGAAAGAACTCCCTGCACGAGCTCCCAGGGGCAGCTGGTCCCAGTGCCCTCTTTGGATAGCAGGAGGAGCTGTAACAGGAGCCTCAGGGTAGCAAGCTGGGAAAGGGGGATGAGCAAAGTCCCGGAGTGGTAGGTGAGGTGAACTAGAACTCAGCAGCTGCTGCTGGAACCGTGGCATGTCCTGGCAGGCAGGGGGTGAGAGGGGCTACAATGCAGCAAAAGCCCTGAAGCTGTAGCAGAGTTGCAGCAGGGCTGTGATACGCGGAAAGACTCCACAACTCAATGAAGTTGTAAAGTAGGTATATTTTGCCAGTGCTGTGACACATGGGACAATAATTTCTCCAAATCCCTGTGTGCCGTCAGTGGCATTCGGTTCGGTATATATCTGGTTACAGGTTACACATGCATTGGATCACACAATGCGCCTATACATCTTCATTGTTTTATCCCCGCTTTGTAATATAATTAGCCCAAAAGTCATTAGCATTCTAGTACGCCTGCGCACTGCCACTTAGTGATGAAGTAAAGGTCTTCCTCATATGAAGTAAGTGGTCTCCCTCAGATGAAGTAAGTCGTCTTCCTCAGATGAACTTTTTACCTTTCTTCCCTGCGCATGCTCTCTAAGTTCCTAGTCCAAGTCCGAAGCCCAGAGCTGGTCTGGGCTGGTTTCAGGGCTCGAAAACAGGATCCTTGGTCCTGGTTTCCCTTCCTTATCAATGGCCATACATCCTTTCCCTTCTGCTTGGTGAGCATAATAAGTGTTGAGCAAGCGATATACATTGTCTAGTAAGCAGTTGCAAAATTTTAACAGTACCAGTAGTACCCACAATCAGCAATTAGCCCTTAAGACCTAAACTTTCTGTATCAGCTGGGCAGCGCAGCCCAGGCCCTGAACACGGCCGGGAAAGGCTGGCTCCCTGGGAGGGGAAGTGGGCTCGAGAATCCCGGTTTTTTCCCGGTAGAAGCAAGCAGCGGGAGACAGAACCCCACACTGGTGGTGAATTCTCCCCGGAGCAACTGCAGCCTCCTTCCTCCTCTGAATGCCAAGGGCAAGAGAGAACTAGGAGCTGTGCCTGGGCCCCTCTGCTGCCCAATTCTCTCGGTATTTCTACCCCTCCGAGAGAAAGCCTCAGATAAGACAGAGCTAGCTGCAAGCTGCGTGGGGCAAGTTCTTTTGTCTGTCCTAAGTACCCTTGTTATGATTTCTCAGCAACAAAATGGGGGAAAATTCCGTGAAAGAAAAGAAATAAACGACCAATCCTAAACCCCAACACGTGCCTACAGGGTGGAGACTCAGCCAGTCTCCTGGAAAGGAAAAGTTAAGCAGCCCAAACCAGCCATGGCAAGCAAATTACACAGCAGAGGGGATGGTAGGAAATGGAGCAGAGGTGAAGAGGAAATAAAGGGAATGTCTCTAGCCTTTATTTGGCTAAGGGCCTTTTTCCTGCTGATAGGGACATGTGTTGGACTTGGATCAGAACGGTTTCCTGCTGTTCCTGCCCCTCTTCTACTCCACTTCTTGTGCAAGTTTGTGCCAGTTTTGCGTTACCTTTTTACGATGCCCTGGCCACTGCTGGCTGTCATGTCAGTAATCTGCTTCTGAATAGATGCACTTTGTTTAAGGAGCAAAACCCCACAGGAAGTGGATTTGCTTGGACCAAATAAGCTGTCACTGAAAGACTGAACAGAAGCAAGAACTGGTAGGAAAGGAGAACATCTCTCCAGCAGCAGCAAAAGGGAATGTTTGTTTCTTTCCTTGTTTGTGTGTCCAGATTTGCTGTTTCTTCTGCTTTGTGCTCCCCTTTAGGCCTTTCTGTCTGCAGCCTGTAGTGCCCAGCATGGCACATCCCTGGCTCTGAGAGGAGAGCACAGGACCTGCTGCTGGAATTTGTTGCCTGTCACTCTGTTGTGCTTTTCCTTCGCTAAAAGAGGGAGATGCTCTCTGAGTGGCCGAGCAGAGCAGTCTGATACTCTGGCTACTCTATCAGACTATAAACTGGGCCTTTTAAAGCACTAGTTAGTCTCTGTTGTTTGTTTTTATTTTCTCCTTTAAGTGGAGGCAAACACGCGGATCTCCACAAGCAGTACAGCGGCACAGCAGAGACTTATTCTGATAATGGCATCTGCCACAGCTTGCTGGGATCTTGCCAGATGGATTTTCAAGGTACTAAATCAAATTGTGTCTTTTGGTTGTCCCACACATGCAGGATCAGTCAATCAGTCATTTCACTCGAAGAGAGAAATATTTCACTTCAGTTTCTAACCCATATAAAACAAATGTAACTGAGTGTTTGCAAAATATCTATGTTGGACTCAGGCTGAGGAAAAAAGAATTTAAAGTGTTCTAGGATTGGAGAACTTCACAGTCACCTAACAAACAATCTTTTCACAAAAAAACCTCTCTCAAGGCAGAATTCACTTACTAATTAGTCACAGAGCTCTAGTATAATTATGCCTCTGTGGGAACAGTGTGGGTAATGAATTGATCATGTGAGGCTTTTTTGCCTTGATATATCATCTAATGGGTTTGTCCTGCAAGTTGTTGCTCTCAAGGACTGATGAAAGCAGTAATGTCGGGCACTGAAATTGATAAACCAATTTGCACCGTGGAAGGAATAACAGATTTCCATTGAGTTAATGGTTAATTATCTGAGATCTTTTGTTCATTATTTCCTGTAACTGAATTGGTTTGTCACTTCTGTTTATTAATTAGACAAAATAAAAAATATCGTCAAGAGCCCTATTGCTCAAATTAGTGTCAGATGTGGAATTAGTACATGGTTTATTGCCCCATGAACACATGCAAGGCCAGCATGGGCTCAGAAGCTGAGCCACTGCCAGCTCTGAGGAGAGAGGAAATGAGCCTTTTCAGGCTTGGGCAGCTCAGGTATCCCTGCCTGTCTCCAGCTGGAGAGAAGTCCTGTTCCTTTAGCCCTGTGACCTTAAATACATCAGCATTGGGAAGTGTCTTGGCAGTGACTACACTCAACTTTAAAGGGACTTATTTTGGGTTTGGGTGCCAGTGGTGATGTGTTGCCAAGGTTACCAGGAGCCCTCAGTGATGTGCGCTGACATTCACATAGGAGGAAGCAACAAACTGAGTAACGAAAACAGTTTTGGAAAATGGACTTTCAAATGTATTTGGATGATGATTTTCTTACCTTGCTTCCTTGACACTTGGGACCTCCCTAACAGCAATTTAGGAGATTACTTCCCCCGGACACAGTAGGCTGGGTGCACATCCTTCTCTCTCCCCATCCACCTTACCGTTAGGAGGGATGTTCTGTTGTGAAAAAACATGGTTGGAGTGCAGATAAGACATTGTTGTATTTTAATCTAGTCTGTAGGAAACGTCTTTTTCTTTGAACCTTCTTCTCCTTGAGTGATAAGGATGCAGAGCATGAGATGGAGATGTGGGAACCGGACCCCACCTCCTCTCTGCTCCCAGCCTCAGATTATTCCTCCTTTGCCTCCAAAAGCCTGGGGGAAGGAGCCCCAAGGGGCAGTGGGGAATGATGGGCTTGTTTGGGCTCCACTCCATTCTCATTTGGGCTCTAAAACTGTCTGGTCCAGTTAAGTGGATTCACTGTTTTCCTTTTGGAAAGGAGGGGGAGCTGAGCTGGCTTGGTGAGTGTCTGTTTTGTACAGCTGTGATGGAAAGGCTCTAGAGGGATGGCAGCCCTCCTGTGCATCGAGGAAAATAGCAATGCTACTACTCCAGATCCCTATAGACGACTGAATTCCTGCCAATTTTATAGGACATAATGCCAAAAAAGGAGGCAGATGCTTGCAGTGTCTTTTCCCATAGCCCTCAAAGTGTGTCTAAGCCTGCTCCTGAATGCTAATGGTGGGATCTCTTTAATGTATGGAAATAGCAGAGACAGTGCAAGGCAGCATGGGAGAGTCTGCTGGCAAGGCTTGTGGATAAACAGTATCCTGGGGTTTTGGGGGAACTTTTATAGCCCCCTGATTTTCAGCTTCATTCCTCTGCCTGTCAGTTTGTGTAATGCTTATGGGAAATAACAGTGGATTTACTTATTTTCTTTTTTTTCCTTTGAAAATAGGAATGTTAGGAAAAATAATAGGGTGCATCCCATTTTCTTAAGTGTTTGTTGTTTAATGAATGGGAGCATAAAACAGAAACCCAGACACGATTCTCAGTAAATAGGTACCACTGTGGTGTGAGTAGTATGGTTGCAGTCAGGCTCTGTACCCACCATTTACAGAAATGATGGGAAACAGGAAAGTTTAAAATGTTAACTAAAACATGGGAATACACAGCAAGGTTTAAGAAAGAAGATGGTAAAGCATGGAAGGAGAATCCCACTGAATCAAATAGCTTTTCTGAACGAGTATTCTGAAAAGAATACATAGCTGCTGTATTCAGAAATTTTCTTAACATTGTCTTTAGAAGCCTTGTTCCAACTTAGAACAGGGTGCATTTTTAGGTCTTTGAATAAACCTCACTGCTAGGCCTCTGGATTATTCTCCTGGATACATAATATATTATATTTCACCTTTGAAAAGAAACCTTGGACTAAGCCTTTTATTGTTTTTCAAGTATTACTACAGCTACTCATCGACAAACCATGGTGTTAAAATCATGCCAGTGCAGTAATATCCTTCTCTCTTTTTATTTTTTATTCTTTGACTCTGTTCAATTTTTTTCCTTCATATTTATTTTTCTCCCTCCTGGTCTTGGTTCCACAGCTGTTTCAGGAGGGTTTGTAGTGATTTCAGGTGCACTCATGGTACAGAAAGCACCAGCCTTGATCCTTAGCGAAGCGTGTCAGACCAGTGTGAGCCTGGCAGTAAAAATGCTCTTGGGCTTGCTGAGACTGAGATATCCAGGTAGTTTAATATCACTAGCTGTATTTATTTGTTATGAACTTGTCCAGCTCTGCTTTTCAGCAGTTTTAGCTGTCCTGGAATCAAAGCTCCTTGTTTGCTTCATTCCCGGTGACAGTTTAGAGAGAGGGAAATGTCGATAGTGTGGTCCTGCCAATCGATTATGCAAATGGAGCTGAAAACCGAAGTGGGATAGGTGGCCAGGCCTCTAAGTGGAGGCAGGGAGAGCCTTGCTGTTCTGGAGATACACATAAACTGGGAGTTAGGGACTGTCCATCTCTTCTCTATACCAGGCAGGGCAATGGGGTGGGATCCATGATGAGCAGGTAGCAGAGGTGCTACAGGTACTAAACTGAGGGAGACAGTTTGCTTTTTCTTGCCAGTGCAGGTTGATGAGGTATTCTCGTGCCTGGTACAACATTGTTTGCAGGCTCAGGGAAAAGGTGGCCCAGGAGGCTCTGCTTCCTGAGACAGACAGGCAGACGCCTCTGGGGAAGGGTTTTCACCTGCACTGCTCAGGTGCTACCTGGTCTCTAATGCCTGCTCTTCCTGCTGCTGCAGGAGGCTGCCAGAGGGAATGGGCTTGGGACTGGGAAGAAAGGTGTTGGGGGCTGTACTGGGTTTGTGTGGCCTGGTTTTGGTGGTGGGAGGGCGACTACAGGAGTGGCTTCTGTGAGCAGCTGCCAGAAGCTTCCTCCACGTCCGGCAGAGCCAATCCCCGGTGGCTCCAAAGGCAGAGGTGCAGCTGGCCAAGGCTGGGCCAGTTGGAAATGGTGGTGCTGCCTCTGGGATAACAGAGTGGAGAGAAAAGGAAACAAAAGTTATTGCACAGATGTAAGAGTGGGGTGAGAACATGGGAGAGGAGCAGCTCTGCAGACACCCAGGGCAGGGCAGGAGGAGGAGCAGGAGCTGCTCCAGGCACCGGAGCTGAGATTCCTCTGCAGCCCGTGGGGAGGAGCATGGGGAGGCAGCTGTGGCTGTGCAGCCCCTGGGGAT
>VYZT01005934.1:34728-99524 GCA_013400735.1 Pomatostomus ruficeps
CCCCCCCCCAGCCCCTGGAGATCCCCGGGGATGCAGAGATTCCCCACCCAGCCTCTGGAGATCCCCGGGGATGCAGAGATCCCCCCACAGCCCCCGGAGGAGCCCTGGGGATGCAGAGATCCCCCCGCAGCCCCTGAGGAGCCCCACGGGAGTCAGGGGATGCCTGAGGAGAGGCTGTGACCCCGTGGGAGCCCCGTGGCCAGAGGGGCCCCGCTGGAGCCGCCTGTCCTGGCAGGACTGACCCCGTGGCAGAGTGACCCATGCCCAGCAGTGTGAGGGGGCTGCTGCCCGTGGGATGGGCGCAGGTTGGAGAAGTTACTGAGAAGTCTCCCGTGGGAGGGACCCCAGGGTGCAGCAGGGGTCCCTGAGCAGCGGGAGAAGCCACAGGGGATGAACTGACCATGGTCCCCATTCCCATCTCCCTGCACACTGCGGGAGAAGGTGGAGCTGGGAAGGAGGGAAGGCTGGGGGGGAAGGTATTTCTAAGGGTTTATTTTACTTCTCATTATCCTGCTCTGATTTTATAAGTAATAAATTCACTTCCTAAGTCTAGAACCTGTTTTGCCCATGATGGTATTTGATGAGGGCTCTCTCCTGGTCTTTAACCCATTAACTTCATTAAATTTTCTCTTCTCTGTTCAGCTGTGGAGGGGAGTGAGAGAGAGGCTTTGGTGGGTGCCTCATATCCAGCCAGTGCCAACCCACAACAGCAGCTAAAGCAGTTCATTCCTCCATTACATGGTTCTGAAATTTTGTGTGTGCCATCACAGGATCTGTACTAGAAGGGATCCTGGCTGCCTGCCAGGTGTGTGCAGTATCTGTGCTGTGCTGAGATGCCATGGAAAGATATGTATGTGCTGCAGGTACGCAAGCTGTGAGTTGGGTCTTCCCTCCAAGCCCTCCATGCTCAGGGGGAGGATTTTCCTCTCAATTAATGTAGCAGCTTCACACAATTGCACTTTCACTAATTTCAGTGGGTTTTCTTATGACATACTAGTGTCAAGTCAGATTCAGCACTCACTGGTTTTGCAAAACTAAGCTGAAATAAAGTAAGAAAAAAAGGTTTTTTAACAACATTTATAGTTTCTCATTTGCAGCTTGGAACTTAATGCACTGTGAAAACTTTTATCTTGCGGTTTTCTTAGTAGTACTCTGATGCTTCTGCAGAGAAAAATAAGGTGAAGAATTACACAGAAATGAAAACTGAGAAGCAAAATATAGAGTGTTCATGCTCCTTTTGGGAGCTTTACAGAGATGTCACTTTTTCAGTGGTTTGTGATGTGTGACTGTGTCCATGTCCTGGTCTCAGCTGTGGTATTGCAGCTGGCTTCAAAACCTGAAGGGATTTGGGGCCCTTCATAGGTCACAGAAATCTAAAACAGTATTATTAAGTTGGTGACAAGTTGCATTCGAAATATCTTGCATGTAGTTTTTGAGATGAAAGTCTTGACAACAGCGGTGACTGGTGAAACGAATCCAGAGTTCACATATGCTGAGAGTATCAAATTTTTATTTTATGAATAATTCTGACAACAAAAGTAACATTTTCAATTGTAACTGAAATATGCATGTATTTTTAGGCACACATTAGCTGTCTCTAAATTGTCTTTCTCTCTTCTCCTAGTAAGATAATGAATGCCTTAGGGCATTTTGCATTCTGCTGGAAGCCAGGTTGGCATGGCAGTGGTTCAGGGATTTGCTGCGTGCTTTGCTCAGGGATATGCATAGCAGCTTTGTTCAGATTACAAATAAAAAGATATTTTTCAGGTTATTATTGCAGCACGTGACTTGTTAACTGAGAACGGAGCTATGCTCTCCCTGCTCAGCACCAGGCTGTCCTGGGCTGCCAGCACTGCCTGCAGGGCTCTGGTGCCTGACTCAGCTGCTGATGGCACAGCCCCTCTCCAGCTGCGGCAGCAGCTGGGGCACCCATGCCTGGGGGTGCTCCTGCAGCTTTCCCCCGTCCTACCAGGGCATGTAAGCAGCGCCTCTGCTCTGCAGAGCCAGCCCTGGCACTGCCTGCTCTATTCCCTCCGGGCTGGGAGGACAGGCGGTGCTGGCAAGGTGACAGATCCCTTCGGGGCTGGGTTACCTGGCTCTGCACTAGAGGAACAACAGTGCGAGAATGAGAACACGTCCCGTGGCTCCCAGAGGTGCCTCTCTCCGCTCACATGGGCTCCTCTCATCTCCCAAAGTGTCCCTGCTGGCAAGGAGTGCTTTCCTCTGAGAAGATTTTTCCTTTTAACAGGTATCACACCATTAGCTGGTTGGCTCTCGGCTGTGATCTTTGTTGCAGTATTTGTCAGGAACAAAATCAATGCCCTGCCTGCCTGCCATTGTCAGAAGTTTAGTTGTTTGTCTCTCCAGCTCTCAGCTTGAGCTGTCAGCACTGGCAGTCACAAAGTCAGCCTCTTCTGGGTGATTAGAGGAGATCAGAGCATCAGCAAACAGGACACTCTGATGTCACTTTAGCTGCAGGTGCTGGTAACAGAAATACAGAAATCCTGCCCTCCAGGAAGATGGGAATCCCAACGAAACAGAAATTCAAAATTGCCTTTTTCAAAAAAAATTTTAATTGCCTCTAATGTGTTGGACCTTTCAGCAGCAGTCGTGTAAGTTGCTATTTCCTGATACGCTTTTGCCTCTGCCTGCCAGACAATATGTTAGTTTGAGGCTGCAGAAATGCAATGTAGTTTCTGGTTGCCTGAAAATATGGGCATAGAAGCTCAGGTGTGCCTGCTGAAGGTGATGCTGGCATGCCACAGAGTAGAGTTTCTGACACGGAGAGATTTCACTTTTGTTCAGATCTCTGCGTGTGGCAATGGGTAATATCAAGAATTATTATTATTATTATTATTGTTGTTGTTGTTGTTGTTGTTGTTATTGTTATTATTGTTATTGAGGTGTGAGACTGACAAGAATCTATTAAAGTGTGCCAGGAGCATCACTGCCTACAAAGGTTTCCAGTCTAAGGGAGCAAGGCACAGCAGCCAAGGCAAGGAGCTGAGCCAGCAGGGAAAGGGATGCACTTGGCCAGGCCCTCAGCTGCAGGAGTGAGGAAGGAGAGAGCTCTGTGAGGTCATGCAAAGAGGTGGGGATAGGTCAGAGTGGCAGAAAGGGGAGTGCTGCAGGCCTGGCTGTGTTAGGAGTTCTGGTGTGATGGGAATAGAAGGTTCACAGATGTATTGGCCATTTTGCTGCCCAGAGCTCTGAGTCGTGGTGTCACCGAAAAACCAGGAAGAAAATAAAAACCCTCTAACAGTATATTTGAAGTGATAGAGAATTAGGCATTACTTTATTCTGGCCAGGATGTGCCCAGGAAGAATATTCCCAACACACACGTCTCTCCCGAAGTTTCTCTTAGATTTTATACACTCAAAACCCATAGGAACACATTATTTCAAAGCTTATTGGTACAAAATGAGGTAAACCCCAGTATCCACGTTCTCATTGGGTCTGAGTTTCTTCGTCTTCGGTGTTGATTAAATTTCCATTTTGTGATACTTCTTATCAGCCCTGTCCCAGAATAGGTGGTTTTGCTCTGCTCGGGGCATTGTCTTGGGTTGATGGTTCATTATCAGCCTCTGATGGTCCTTGATGTTCTTTGCATATCTCCCGTGCATCGTCCCAGCCTGATGAGATATTAAACCTATCTTTCTAAAACAAAACGGAGGAAATTCCTTCCCAAAGCAAGATCTAGCTAATTCTTACTAAAGAAACAGAAATAGAAATTTTTAAAAGAGACATAGTTTCCAACAGTGGGACATGGCTCAAAGAGGCAATTCCGTGTTTGCTGGCGTTTGCTGCTTGGTTGATCAGCGGAGTTGTAATCCAAGCTGCCAAAACTCCCGTGGCCAAAGATCCTGGAGAATCCGAGTCTGCCAGAGAGGCCCAAACACAGTCTGCAGACAGGTAGATCTATGAAGAGCTAATGCTGTAATGCTCAGTTTGACAAGCAGAATCAAAGAGAAACTTCTGGGGTTAATACTCAAGACAGAGATTCTGTTTTGTATCAACAGGAAGATTTTGCACAATGCAAACTGTTCCCTGGGTAAGTGTCTTCAGTGATGATCTAAAGTGTGCGCTGGAGGATGATTGTCTTGCACCACACATAGAGATCATTCAGCCATGAGACTGCAATCATGTTTCTAATAATTACAAGTATGTACCTTCTTTTGTGCTTGGATATCCTGTTCTGGCCTGTGATTAAACTGTTCAGTATTAGGACATTAATTTTTGACTCATTCCAGCAAGCATTTGTGTAAAATCTCGCCTCTGGAAGATGTACATCCCATTCTTCATTACCTTGTGTAATGAGCCAGGCCCATAACTTTCTGGGTGGTGTATGAAAAGAACAGTGGCATTGGAGAGGGTGATCTCTGCTATTGCTAGTGATTGGGTGACATTTGCAGAAGTGTTGAGACTTGAGACAGTCATCTCGGAAATTTCAAGGAAGACAATTTTCTGCCTACTGTAAGATATTTACTGGTGGGAAGTACTTGTGTCAAATCACTGTTATAATAACAGTCGTCAAGTGCTGATCTAGGCTTTTGGATGTCCTTTCCAATCCAAGTTTTCTTGGGTTTTGGTTGGTTGGTTGGTTGGTTTTGGGGGTATTTTTTCTTTTTTTTTCTTTTTTTTTCTTTTCTTTTTTTTTTTTTTTTTTATTTTTTTTTTTTTTTTTTAGTTTGTTTAGTTTTGTTTTGGTTTTGGTTTTTTTTTAGTTCTGTCTTCAAAAATCCTCACCAGGATGGAAATCAGAAATCTGTCCTAGCAAAACAATAGCAAAACAAATTGGGCCACTTACTATTCTGCAGCATTCCTAAATTTTACAGGACATCAAAAAATCTACTGAGTAAGAAATTGTGTAGTAAAGGGTACAAATTCTGCAGAGGTTCCTGGCAAACCCCAGAAGGCTTAGGCTGGGCAACTCACTGCCTGTCCTGTCCAGCCATGATGTTCTGATGGTCTTTAAGTGATTGAAAATGTCAAATACTATAGTGCTTAAAATAAATGAACAATTCCCTAAGAAATAAGGTCACAGGGAATCTCAGAATGAGTTACAGAAGGTGGAATATGGCCCAGTGATGTGGGATTTGCTGCAAGTCACAAGCTCTAGCTGACTGCACCAACACAGTCTGTGCCCTTGGAAGAGTACCAGAAGATGCAGAAATGGGCTTTCACCCTCTTTCGCCTCCTTGTTTTTGGTTTTTGTTGGCAGGGAGAGCATTGGCTGGGCAGCCTGTGCTGGAGTGCTCAGTGTGTGCAGCAGCACCGAGCCAGGCTGAGCCGTGGGGCAGAGTAATTGCCCTCGGAGAGCTCTAAGTGACAAGCTACATTTCAGGACATGCACCCTGCATTATTTACATCCATCTCTCCAGGCCTGATACAGAGCATGGCACATCTCGGAGTCATGCTGCAAATTAGAATGTAATTGCCAACTGAAATTGATACTCGCTTGTCTTATCAAGGAGACGGTGACATACACAGGTGTATCAGATGTAGCTCATCACCTTGCAAACATGCATAACTTCCCACTTTTTTTCCCCCAGCTCTTCTCAGGAAAATACAGCTCTGAACAGGGGTTTGGTTTATGCTCATTTCTCTTGAGTCCCTGCTGTTTGTGAGTTGCTTCTCTTGAGGAGAAGCATATATGCAGAGGTTTGTTAATTAAATTCAGGGAGGAATCCTGGGGCTGTGCAGTCTCTCCTGTGGTGTGGTCCTGGATGGACACAGTGCCTTTACACCCTGGGACGGGGTGAAGGGAGGCTGCTGCCTGGGTTTTGTCCCACTGCTCTGCCGTGGATCCCATCTCCCTTTCGACTGAAGATCTCCCCTTGTTTTTTGAAACCCAGCAGTGAGGACAGCTTGAGAAGAACTGCCTGGCTGAGCTGAAGCTGTAGTTCCTACAAAACACAGTGCTGCAACATGCAGGTTGTCCTCTGTACCTTGCCTAATTCTGTCCAGATCGCTAAAAACTTCTGTGCCTGCTGTAACCCACCCAATGCCTGAGCCTCTTCCATCTGCTCCCAGGACCCCGATTCCCTTCTGCACTGCCTTGGTGTGTGTGTGGAGCCCCACCCGCTCACTGATTCTTGTATTTTGGCCTAGTTCCTTGCCACAGGGTCTGCGTGCCAATAAATCCCATTTATTAGACCTCTTTACTTTCAGTTTAGTGTATTTTTGTGCAGTGGAGGCTGCATTATTCTGGGGGGTGCTCTGGCACTTCTCTAGCCCTGTTTCAAGGCTGGTTTATTGCTGCGCTCAGGGCTCCCCCGAGGAGGGAACCTGTGCCTGCAGCATCCTCTTACTGGGATGATAAACTTTGATAGCAGTTGATAAAGTTACAGGTGGGCAATAGTGCAACAGCCTTCAAGAATTATCTTTTTAAAGAAGCTATAATTAACTTTACCGATGAAACTCATCTTTCCGCTGGCAGCTTAAATACCAGCCTCGTGGCAAAGTCCCATCTCTTAAATATAAGCAAGGACCCTAATAGATACCTGTAAACTTACAGAGATTTAGCCTTAATGTTTCAGCTGCAGAACTTTTTGTTGTTGGTTTTTTTTTTCCCAATTAATTTTTAATTCCTACTTTTCTCTATGGATAAAAAAAATTACAGCAAGAATTATTTTAGGATTCAGCCCTGTTACTTTTTAGACTTGCTTTATTATGCTATTGCTTTTTTACTTTTTAAAATTAAAATACTGCAGAATCTTGACTGATTATGTTCTATTTGAAAGCCAGTGATATAGTAGCACCTGGAATTCCTAAATCTCCACCGTGAATTCCTAAATCCTCAGAGATACCACATTTGATTGTTCAGATATGCAGCTGTTGATCTTGTGCAACAATAGGTTTTCCCATATGGTTTTAGAAAATATCAGATAAACCACAAGTGGGGAGCGTATTATGAGGGGTGCAAACTCACAGTTTTGTATTTATAAATAGTTATGAATTTTGTTATTTTCAAGCAATGACAGTAGCTGCCATCCTCCACGGCGTGATGTTCGCTTACTAGTGAAACCAGGAATATTCAGGAAAGCACAGAGGTAATGATGGGACTAAAGAAATCCAAATATATGTTCGGCTGTTGTTTGCTTTAGTTTGTGGCACGAAAGGTTTGCGGCGTATCCTCGGTTCTCGATAGGCACAAGATCTCTGGTGTTGTTGGGGTCACACTCCTTGGTGACCCAGGCATGGGCTGCCCTGGGCTTTGCTCTTTGTTCCTGTACTTTGGGTGCAGAGCTCCCAGCTTTTTATATCCCTCTCTTCAGGCAGGGGCTCGGGGTGTATTTGGGGCGTCTCTTATAGTGGTGTGCACTCAAATGTAGTCAGGTATCACCTTACATGGCATCATAAATCCCACCTTAGGTTCCAACCAGATTAATTTTTTGGATTTACTGATGCCTGCACTCTGGAGGAGGTGGTAAAGCAGAATGAATGTGTCATTCCACTAGAGCACCCTGGTTAGAATTGCCTCTTTTACAGGGAAATCCAAGATAACTATCTCTGTAATTAAATGTGCTCCTGCTTTCTTAATAGCTGTAAACCAGCCACTTGGCTGGTGTAATTGCTGAGCAGCATTTAAGAATGCTCTGTGTTATCACCCGATGGGCATCTTTGGGAGAGTTATATTAGGAAGGAAAACAAAAACCAAGTTACTGTTAAACCATAATAAATACAAGTATTAAGTTTGTGGTTGTCTTTCTTAGAACTGTTTCCTAGAAAATGAAAGCAAAACTCCAGAAATATTAATGCCAAATACACAATGCTCCAAAGAAGATCCAGCAGTAGGAAGAATTATTTTAAAAGACTTACTTTTCCTCTCATTTTTCTCCTTACTGTGGTTGCTTGCCAGTATCAAAACAGGTCCATTCTATCCACAAAAATATAGTTTCATTTTTCTGACATGTATACAACTGCATTTCTCTCCAAGAGAACCACAATGGTTTGCCTGTATGACCTTTTTTTTTGTTCAGTTTTCAAGTACAGACTTTATTCCTTTGGCTGCTCTTGATTCCCAAGTGAAGGCAAAGATGCTGCTGCTTGTTGGCTGTGGCTTGTCATATTGAAGGTTGCTGTATGCTACAATACATTTAATTGTGTAGCACAGCAAAGTGTTTGGCTGTTCTTATGTAGTCATTTTAGGCAGTAAATATTCCTTCTGGCCTGATAAATACTACTTCTTCTGCATGATTTGAGTTTCCTTTCAAGATCCTGTCTCTGTTTTCAGTGACTGAATAGCAAAGCTTTGTTAATAATTTTTTTTGTCACTTTTGCTCTTTCAATTTTGACTCACAATAGTCTCTGTTAGTATACGTGTAGATCATTTTCTCAGCAGGCTGATTCCTTTTTGTTCCTTCTGTGATGTAAAATATTATGTTTTCCCATAAATAAGTCTCTTATCCCTTGATATTTTGTTAATCGCTTTGAAGCAGCCTCTCAGTTGTTTTTGTTGGTTGGTTGGTTGGTTGGTTGGTTTGGGTTTGTTTTGAAAAGCTTCATATATTAAAGGTCTAATTCTGCTCCCGGTGATGCTTTCACATATTTTTCCTTTGACTATATTGGTGGTGTAAACCCTGAGCCTTCAGCATTTGTACTGCTAAAATGTGTGGTTTTTTCATATGGGCCTAAATGCAGGTTGTACTTAAGAGTACACTCTAGGTATACAGGGCATAAAGGCATAAAAACAAGGCAGACAGGGAAAAGCCTGTAAGGGAACACAAAGCAAACACCTCACTTTTCTGAGATGCGAGGGAAGAGGCAATCTGCCAGGGAAACCAGAGAATAAATAGGTGATTGGTACGAAACCAAACCAAGCTAATAAAAGGCCAGACCACCCTGTCAATGATTTCTGCTCTTTGGTTCACTGAGGAGGACCTTGAGGACAGTTTCTGTCCCGGAACCTTTCTTTAGGACGAGGATTCCTTATGGCAATGAGTGTAGGAAGAAATGGTAGTAATAAATTCCCATAGACAGGCCATTGGTAGCCAGGGTAACCCAGTGGCCTGTGGTGGGATGTGTGCTGCTCAGTGTGCCCCCGGTGACCCAAAAGGAGCAGGGAGGTGGCAGGTTTCACTGCAGATACTGCACTTCTCAGCACAGGGAGACTGAGGGCTGACTGAAGGGCTACATAAAAAAAATCCAGTGCTGATCATCTGAGTGATAAATGTGACTGGTGAAATGCAGAAAAATGCAATGTGAGGTACATGCGGGTGGTGGGAGGAGGAATAATCCTGAGCTCCTCTTTGAGCTGAGCATTATAACTCAGGAGCAAGGTTTGGGGTAAGAAAGATTAGCTGAATTCTCCATAGGCTTCAAGAAAAAAACTGGCTCTGCTTGGGTTTAGAAAGAGGAATGAAAATAAACCAGAAAACATCATTATGACACTGCATGATGGTGCTTCTGCATCTTGAATATTGCAGGTAGCTCTGGCCCCATCTTCATAAAGCTACAACAGAATTGGAAAAGGCTCATAAAAGTGCAGCCTGAATGATCAAATGTACTGAACAGGCTCCATAAAGGAAACAAATGGGACTCTCTCTCCTGAACAAATGCCTGAAGAGGTCTAGGAAACTGGGAGGTGAATATTTCTTCCTGGTCAGCAACCAGCAGGAACCAAATGAAACTCAAGGGCTCTGGGTCAAAACAGAAAGGTTGTTCTTCACTAAGTTGGTAGTAAAACTCTGGAATACCACAAGATATTTTAGATGCCAGAAGTTTCCAATTGTTAAAAAACCCAACAAACTAGCTGGTTATGGTAAAAATTCTTTCACATATTAAACAGAAATAGACTGTGTGTGGTTCAGGAGGTCCTTTCCAATCCCTGTGGAGGCTGGAAAAGTGCCTCAGGGAAGGGCTAGTTGATGATCCCGGGATTAGCCTGTTTTCCCATGCTTCCCTAGGCAGCTGCTCCTGGACATTGCAGTGTCAGGCTGTTGGGATGGATAGACCTTGTTCTTTTTTATGCTATTTTGTGGCAGGGACAACTTTTTGTCCTCCTGTATTTAACAATGTGTGCTTTGAGGGGTGTGTTTATTAAGCAGTGTTTTGCCACATTATGGAAGTGCATGTGACCATATATATATTTTAATATATATTTGGCTTGAAATATATTAATGGCTTGAAATCCATGTGTCCCAAAAGACAGGAGGAGATTCCCTGGAGTTACACAGCTAAGCTACCTCCCATATGGGCTGTGGCTGCTGCAACTGGCCAAATACTGAGTAAACTCTCCTGAAAGCAGGGAGGATTAGTAAGATTGCTTCACAGGAAGCTTTCTGTTCCTGGTTTCCATGAGCGTGCAGAAATAAATGGAGACGGCAAAAATGTTTTTACAAGAAGGACAGGTAGTAAAGGCAAAAACCAGCAAACCCCTTGGCCTAAAGGGTGTATTTGTGTTCGCTGCTGCATGTGGCAGAGGAGCGAACACGGGGGTGTGGCATCACTCTCACACCTGAACTCTGACTTACCTTGGCAGGTTCCAAACTGTGTTTCACCTTTCTGATTGTACTCGCATCTTCTTGGCCTCTTCAGAGGGACTGCTGCAGTACAGGTGGGCAGCAGACTTTGTCCTTGGAGAGGAATGCACTGGAAATGCAACCTTGAAACACCAGAGGAGATTATTGCTCACACCCTGGTAGTCAGTGGAACACCTGCCCCTGAATGGGAGCAATCACTGCTCTGCTGGGATGAGGGTGGTTCTGAGCTCAAGGCTTTGGTCCAATCCCATTGGCATAAGTGCAAGTCCCACTGGTGGGGTGAGTCCTGTGACTGCAGTGCCCTGTTGGATGGTTACAGGCTCTCCAGGAGGGAGAGGCAGGGCAGGAGAGGTGGAGGGCTGACACTGAAAAGGAGGGGTGGAATGTCTGGAGTTCATGGCTGAGAGCCTCTGATTAAGAATCGAGGGACAAATAAATAATGTGGGTACGGCATAACCTCATTTTTGTACAATGTTGTTTTCTTTGCACACACTGGTAGTTTATGATCTGTAGATAAAGATTATGTCCAGACTACAGCTGCTGCTGGCTGCAGTACAGTTCTTTCTCAGGTGATTCCGTTTGCTGAAGTTGAAACAGTGTTATACAGTTCACGCTTAATTGAATGGCATTGAGAAAAGTTCTTCCTTTTTCTGGAGGATGTTGTGTATCTAACATTTAGAGACCCTGATAGTCTTGATATCACTCTTTTGCTGGAAGACTTTGGGAAGCTCTTCATCAGTTGACCGTTTAGGAGGTGTTAGCCTGGCTGAACAAGCACGATAGCCTCAACCACCTTCTGGTGCAGGTACCAGTCCCTGGAGCTGCACAGATGTGCACCAGCAGATGAGCTGTTTACAGCCTGGCTGTTGGTGAGGTTCACTGACTCTGCAGCTGAGTTCAGCTGTGAGGAAAAGCCCAGAGAGGATGGAAGTTGTAACCCTCAGTAATTTTGATTTCACCTCTTCTGTGGCTTCTTTTCATCAGCTCACTTAAAGATTAAAAGGAGAGTTAATTCAAATGGCAACATCTCCCTTCATAAGAGAATCTGAGGTCAGGACAGCTGCTCCTGCTCACCTCTCAGCTCCCAGGCTTTTCTTATTGGCAGCAGATCGTGGCCACTGGGAAGTGGGCTGTCTTCTTGCAGGAGACAAGGACCCCACAGGACAGAAATGAAGATGCCATAACCTATCCATTAGATGATGTTTGAAAATTCCTAGAAAGATCTGTTTGGATGCAGAGATTATCATGCTGCTAATTTGAGAATGAGATTGCAAGTGGAACTTGTGTTTAATCTCTTAATTCCAGAAGACAATTTGATTTTATTCTTGAAGTGTTTTGTGCTGTTACGAAAGGCCGGAAATATTTAGAATTGTGGAATGGTTTGGGTTGTGAGGGACCTTTAAAGGTCATCTAGTTCATCCCCATCCTGCAGTGAGTAGGGACACTTTCAGTTTACCTCTACCCAGCTTCCTCTGGTGGCCCTGAGAGCCAGAGTTCTCAGGTGAGAACTCTTGTGATGGGAAACCAGGTTTAGTGCCTCTTCTTGACTCAGTGGCCCCATCACAGGCACCAGATCAATTCTAAAATGAGGAGTTAACTCCTTAAAGGCAAAGTCAGTCAATCACCAGGGAATAACATCTTGGAAGAGACTGTCTGTAAAACAAATTGGCATTTATAAATCATCTGGATTGCAGAAAGTAGATCGCTTCAGCCAGGATATGATTTCGACAAAGTCCTTCTCAATCAGAGAGCTTACCCACTAAATACATTTTGGTTTTAAACACAAGGCCTCTCTTAGGCTCTGTCTTTCCCAGCGAGTCATTAGAATGTCTGTCTGATTTCTCCTGTGTTCTTCAGGAAATGAAGGTCTGCAGGGCCTCCTTGGGAACAGCAGTGTCTGGCAGATGTTCGTTCTGCTGGGGGCTCCCTCGTCTTTCTCACATGCACTGAGAACTTTCAGCACCTGCTGACCATTGATGTTCTGTCCAAGGAGAGATGCAAATAAACACAAAGGTTAACCCTTTCCTTCCCCTTAGTGTCTAGGGAGGAAGAAAAACTGAGTCACCTACAATGGATGTGTGATATCAAAGTTTTCCAGGGCATTACAAGCATCCCAGTGTCTGATCTATGACAGCTCCAGCCATCTTTCCTTGGGTTTTGTGCATTGGAAACCAGGAATGCAATCCTGTATTAATTAATTAATTAATTAAACCAGCTTGCATTTAGTTAGCTTTCTGTGTGTTCACTTATTTTATATCAAGGACAAAGGTGTAGATTTTTATTCTCCATGTTGTAAACACTTACATTTCAGAATTTCTCCAAGCAGCAGTTCACTTAAAGAAAAACTAAGAGATCTATAGATATAGATATAGACACACATTTCATGCCCTCTCTCCTCGACACCCTGTGTCTTCTACAGGTTTAGATTCATGGCTGTATTTCACCAGTGCTCTACTGTGTTATACTTGTCAAAGCCATGATTTTGGATAAAAATAGATTAGAAACAAGCCTGTGCAAGCCTTCATCTCTTACAATGCTGGGAGAAGGGTTGACTGGAGTCATGACAGTTATCACTGGCACCACAAGACAGCAGCTATCACAGCACTGGAAACATCAGGCTTGCTATGAAGTCAACCCTTGGGGGCATCTTTTTTCATGTTTTTTATAGCTGGTGTATGAGAAAAGCTGGAATATTTGCAGAGAGAGTAATAGAGGGAGAGAGCTGATTATTAACTCCATTAAACAAGGTCTAGTTTTGGTTTTTCTTTTAGATTTTCAGAAAAAAAATCCCAAAGCTCTTGTATGAGGTATTTTTTCATTGCAGTGATTTATAATGATTTGGGGAAAGGATTAAAGTATTGAAATCTCATGCTATGAAAAAGATTTTTCAAGTATCTGTTACGATCCAGTCATAAAAATTCTTAGAGATGCCTCTGCCCAAATTAATACGCAAATGACACCATATGCCAAATTCAATAGCATGGATTTTATGTAACAGTAAATGAGAGAGAGAAGTAGGAAACGAGCTGCGGGGAGAGAAAGAGAAGTGGCAGAGACAGATTAAGTAGAAAATATCACCGCTAGGTGGATCCCAGTGACGTCCTGTTGATCCTCTCCATCAGATCTTTTTGGTGGTGAGGGTCCCCCCAAAACACAGAGGTCAATGGATTAATCCATGTTTGGGCCAGGTGAGAAGCCCAGATACCTCCTCTGTCAGGGGGAGTCTGACACAGTCTCTTGCAGCAGACTCTGGATCTGTTGCATCTCTTTGCATCACAAGCAGTGCTCTGCTGCAAGGCCTCAGCAATGAGCCTGGGGCACTTTGGGGGTCTCTGATGGTTTATGACCCTCCCTCAGCTGCCCCCCGTGTGAATGTCCTTTGTGTGTGGCCTTCCCGGGTCTGGGGGTTTACGCTGAGCCAGTTTGTGTGAGGGAGGGTGGGTGTTCACTGCCTCTGGCCACAGGTTAGGGCACAGCCCCAAAGCCTCCTCCTCCTCCCGTCCTGGTTCTGCGGCAGCGTGTGCAAACCTGGCCTCAGCACAGGAGCCTGTGGGCTCCCCCACCCCGTGGAGCCCAGCCAGAGCTGATTTTCAGGACAGCTGCTGAGTTTGGCTTTCTTGTGGATACATTCTTCTCCCTCAGCCTTGTTTACTTCTCCCTAGACCTGACTGACCCAGTGGTCAGAGAGATCTCAGGGTCCCTTAGGTGGCGTAACTCAGTCCAAAGTTCATCAGGCATGTTCAGGGAGGGGTGGGCTTCGGTGGGCACAGCTTCTTTATACAGTTTTGCCATAACGGGCAAAAAGTCCTTCACAACAGTGTTTGAGCCATTAACCAAAACATTTCAATCTCTCAAAGTAAGTGAAAAGCGTTTTTTGAAGGACGTGTGTTTCCAAGCAGTGCTAGCAGGGGCTCTGCTGCTCCTCCTTAGCCACACAGACCCAGAACCCCCCCTTCACTCGCCAGGGGCTTTGCTCCTGGTGGGTGCAGAAAGCAGCTTCTGTGTCTGCAGGCTCCTGCACAGAAGATGTGGTAATGTGTGTGCTTTCTTTTGCTTGTCTGTCTTTCCTTTCCTGAAGATTTTTGTTATTTCAAGGCTTAAAAAACACAAACAAAACAACAAAACACCTTACCTGGAGCCCCGGGATTCTTCTGTAGAAAGCCCAAACCACAGCTTTTAAACAGTGGTTCATCCCCTGCCTAAGGAGGGCGCCTGCAGTTGTATTGTTCACCCTCTGCGTTTGAGCAGAGCTCTCACTCCCTTATTGCATGTCCAAGCACACACAAAATCAGCCTCCTCTGGCCTTCTCCTGGACAGTCCCTTGGTTGCTGCAGTGTTTGTTTGATGTGCTGTGGGTCAAGGATGGGCTTCAGCACTGCAGGAATGTCCGCAGGCTCTGTAGTTCTGCCACAAGCTGTGGAGAGTTCTGTGATCCCACTCCCACCTGGGGATCCCGACTGCTAAGACCACACCAGTGCCATAGTTTCTATTCCATCTATGCAGAATTGCTTCTGATTTAAAACATTTATCCTGTATCCAAGAATTTAATTCTTGGTTGCTATCACCATGTGCATAATGAATTTCCTGATGTCATGAAGGTATTTTCCCTCTGTGCAGGTGTTGAGGTATCCCGTGAACCTGACATGTACAGCTTGATATACAACTTGCATGTCATTGAATTCCTCCTAAAACCTGTTGAGAAACAATAACCTTCTTATTCAAAGAGAAGGGCTGATGAAAAACTGCATGATCCCGAGACTTTGGGCAGTGCTTTCCTTCCAAAGCCATCTCCTCCTGAGCAGGATGCAGCACCTGCAGTGGAGCGGTTGGTCTGGGCACTCACATCTGCACTGCTGTGCTCATTCTTTCATTGAATTTATTCACATTCTTTGTTTCCAGCCTGCCCCCTTCTTGGCTGAGCTAGCGCACTGAATGCACAAGAGACTCCTTTCCTTTAATGAAGACTTCCTTTTCAGTTAAAAAAGATGTTATTCAAATTCCTTCTTTTGCGAAAAAATTAGATATTGCAGTCTCAGCATGGAAAAGCCTGTGTTCTACCCTCAGATCTCACACTGGCTGGAAGAGATCTTAATTCTCTTCCCACTTTCCTCATATTTGATGGCTTCAAAAGTTGGACTCCTTGGGTGAAATTATCCTGATCTTTCTTTTCTCATCTTACAATGCAAAAGTGAGGTGGTACCTTGTTCTCGTATCACCAGTGTGGTGGGTGGAGATTTCAGTAAGCTTTCACCACTAAATAGATTTAAAAATTAAACAGATTTATTGCACCATGTTTTGTAGTAAGAAAGGGAGCTATTAAGTAGACTGAGAAGAAATTTTATCACCACAAAGAATGTCATTTTCACTGCAGCTTCTCCCATTCTTTCCTTTCTGTGTTAAACCAGCTCTTCAATTACTTGTAAACCTACAGCATCAAGCATCAAATGAATGATGTGAAGCCCTCTCAGGGTGTAGCTGTGGCTGCAGGTTTCATGTTCTCCCCTCTGGTTCAGTTATTCACCATTTCAGCATGTTCCTGCTTCTAAGTGAGGTATTTGTATGTGCAAGGTACCCCCAGGAGTGCTGGTGCTCAGGAGCGTAGAGAGGCCTATAAGTTCTTTCTCCAGGGATTTATTGCGTGGAAGGTCACTGCTGGTGACACTGGAAGGCCACTGCTGGTGACACGGGAAGGCACAACATTGGTGTCTCACACTCTGAAGCTGCAGTGAAAGCCCCCACAAACTACTGGGGGAAGCAAAGCCGTGGAGGGAGAGTGCTGTGCCCTGACACCCCAGGGCTGTGTGACACACTGGATGCTGTCAGCAGAAAGGGGGTTATGCTGTCAGCTTACCTGACAATGCAGCAGCAGTTTGGAGTCCTCTGGAGCCTTTAACAAAAAGATAAAATTTATACGGTACTTGAAAAGGAAGGGAATTGTCTGACTTACAGACTGGAGTTCTCCCTCCCTTTCAAGTCATCTCTTACCTGCAGTATAGACACCTCTTTTAAAAGATGGGAAAAGAGATGGAGAACAAGGGCAAACAAAGTTAAAAAGAATTCAAATTGTCACATAGGTTCTGAACTGCAGTGACTCCCCTGGCGAGAAAGATGACCCACAACATGATTTGATTCTTCCATGTGCTGCCAGGGGCCTGGCCCTGAGATCAGAAGCAGAGGTCTTTGGTCTACATATAGAGAATAAGAAAAGATTGATGTAGAAAGCCAAACCTACTGGCCCTGCATGGGTTTTTACTGGCTTTTGAAAGATGTTTAGATCATTACGAGAGCGTTCACACCTCTCTGCTGGCTTAGGCCAAAGGTCTGTAGCCTGTTACGCTCTTTACAACGCAGGCAAAGCAGAGTGGAAGAATAGGGAAGGCATGTAGTTATTATACCTTAAGATCCTGGATTATCTCCTGAAAATTTGTGCTTCAGGCACTTCTGAACCAAATATTGTGTCTCTTTACTCAATAGACCTCAAGGGGTTTTCCTTCCTTTCATTTGTAGGATATATTTTGAAGCTCTGTCAGTTTTTGACAGCCACAGCATCCTGTGGTAAAGAGTTTTGCAGCTTCACTGTGCACAGTATAGAGAATTTTTCCTTGTGTTTTAATCCTGTGATTTTAAAATGTATTTCTATTGTATAATGTCTCACTCTTGGAAAAGAGAGCGAACACTTTCGTTGGTTATATTAAAATTGTTCTCACATAACCTGTTGGTCAGCTTTTTCCCCAGATGGAAAGGTTTGCCTGTTCAGTTATCCGTCACACAAAATCCATTCCACGCCTTTGATCAGACTTGTTGTTTGCCCCTTGCTCTTTCCAAGTCCATGGTATGTTGTTGCAGATAGGTGCTTTGGAATTGCAAACAGCACTCGTGGTGCAGGTGCACTGCATATTGGTGTGAGGAATTGTGGTGTTTTCTCTGTTCTCTTCTGCCCCTTTCCTAATAACCTGGAGCACTCAATTGCCTCTTCTGATCTTTACAGAGCACCAAGTTCTCAAGGAGCAGCATACACGACATATTCTCATCCCAGTGTCTCAGCTCAGAACCTGCCATTGCATACATAGATTTAGGATTACATTTTGGCACAATGTAACATTCATCTGTGGAGAGTTTCTTCTGCTCCTCCTTCCCACACCCACTCAGTGCTGCAGAACTGGGGTGCTGGAGTTCCCAGCCGTGTCCCATTGCTGACACTCTGGTGTTCTCAGCCAGCTGTGTCGCTCAGTGCTGCAGAATTGCTGTGCTGGAGTTCCCAGCCGTGTCCCATCGCTGACACGCCAGTGTTCTCAGCTGGCTGTGTCACTCAGTGCTGCAGAATTGCTGTGCTGGAGTTCCCAGCCGTGTCCCATCGCTGACACGCCAGTGTTCTCAGCTGGCTGTGTCACTCAGTGCTGCAGAATTGCTGTGCTGGAGTTCCCAGCCATGTCCCATTGTTGACATCCTGGTGTTCTCAGCTGGCCGTGTCACTCAGTGCTGCAGGATAGCTGTGCTGCAGTTCCCAGCCATGTCCCATCGCTGACACGCCAGTGTTCTCAGCTGGCTGTGTCACTCAGTGCTGCAGAATTGGGGTGCTGGAGTTCCCAGCCGTGTCCCATCGCTGACATTCCAGCATTCTCAGCAGGCTGTGTCACTCAGTGCTGCAGGATAGCTGTGCTGCAGTTCCCAGCCATGTCCCATCGCTGACACGCCAGTGTTCTCAGCTGGCCGTGTCACTCAGTGCTGCAGAATTGTAGTGCTGGAGTTCCCAGCCGTGCCCCATCACAGAATTCCAGTGTTCTCAGCTGGCTGCGTCACTCTCTGCTGCTCACCCTGTGTGCCACGGGGTGTGGTGACCTCCCACCCTGTATTTCCCAGTGCTCACCTTCCTGACAGCTCCTTACCTAGGGGAAAACCTTCAGTCCCATGCAGTGTTTACTCTGTGAGCTTTGGGGTAAAACATGGGAGTTGTGATTATTTTTTATTAAGGGAAAGTCTTTTAGTTTCACTGCTTACCACAGTACTATTTAGTTCACCTTTAAGCATTGCATTAAAAGGCACCTGAATAACTCCCTTTTCTTTTCCTGATCTCTTGCTTCCAGGCAGTGCTTTCGCGTTCTAGGAAGAAGTGAGCACCCTGTAAGTTATTGCCACTCGTAGTCTGTGGACAAACCAGGAGTGTGCAGGCACAATGTGGGACCCAGCAGCATGGGAGGGGCCTGCCTTGCACAGGCATTTTGCAATAGTTGCTCATAACCCTGGTCTGCTTTCCCAGAGCCTGTCTTGTCATTACAGTCAGAAAGTACTTGCCCTTTTGATAGCAGTCACTTGATTACAAAATTACAAAGTTAAGATAAACAGGACATGAGTTGTCAAACCAGTGGCAGGTTCCCGAAGTGGACTGCATACTGAAAAACAGGGCAGCAGTGACCATGTTGTGATAACGGTTCTGTTGTCGTCCCTGTGTTGGTGTTTTAGCATGCAGCAAAGGTCAGTTCCACTCTGGGAATGACATTGAAATGTTCATCACTGGAATGGCGCCTGCACATCACTGAGGAAGGGCTGCATACAAAACTTCAACCCATGCAATAAACAGTCCCTTCTCTCATCTCCAGTGGCAACTCTGAGCAGAGCTGGGATTCATGCTCTGTGCGCCGTGGAAAGACTCTGCATTCACGAAGGAGATGGAGAAGGGGACCAATGATCAGGGCTCTCTTTGCAGCGGGTGTTCTGAAGGGTGACACCATATTCTCCTGATCTGTGGTGGAGGACTTGGTAGGTGCTTTTAGAGTTTACAGCTCACTGGGATGTGGGAGTTGTTGTTCATCTTTCTCCATTGTGGATGAAATGAAGGCAGTGATGGAAAAGTCACATTGCAGTTTATCACAGGAACTGTGAGGCTGCCCTGGCACAAAGGGGCGTTTTCAGCAGCCCTCCCTGGAGCAGAGTGTGGGGATGGAGCAGGGACAGAGCTGCGACCTGGAAACCCTTTCAGAAATCAGAAATCACATCGGCTGAGCATAGGAGGTTTCATAGCAAATCCAAGAGCCAGGGAGTGGGATCAGGCCCTCTGCAAAGACAGGTTTGTCCGAGCAGGGAGCTGACACTGGGAGCTGGTGGTACGGAATGGCTGGAAAGGTGTCTTGTAGAGGTTGCTTTTTAGTAAAGACTGCTTTTCCTGTACCATGTTCGAGGGAGAAAGGAAATTGTCAGAGAAAATATATCCCTGTACAATGAATATTTAGTACAAGAAGGCATCTGCTGTGCTAAGAATTTGCCAGAAAGAATTTCCAGACTATCTTTATAAAACAGTTACGTAACAGTTTTTATGGTCATTGACAGCTGGAACTCTGTAAGTTTTCTTGTCTAATCATGATGTTTACTAAATATTAAGTACTTGTCCTGTACTGTGATTTCTTTGCTCTGAATCACTCTCATTGTAAATATTTGTGTAAGCAAGAACCCTGCCCTGTGCTTAACTTTTAATTTTATTATTTAAAGACTTCATGAATTCTAATTAGAAGTTATATTGAAATTCTGGATGCTTGCTGGCAGGAGTTGTTTATTTGAATAGGTGTACTAATATTACATAATATTCCTTGAAAATGTAAGAGATCAAGGTTTCAAAAAGATTCGAGTAAAACCAGAATTGAAAACCCAGAAAAATCAGTGCTGGGGAAGTGAGGAAGATCAAAGACAGCCAAAAAACCTGGAAGTTTCATTATGGTTCACTTCTATTATTTTAGTACAGGTCTTAGACTATTTAGAGCTTTCTCTGAATGCTCCACTTCCTGGAATCCTGTGATTAGCGGAAAAGGAGATCTTAATTAAAAGTACTCAGGACCTCATTGATTGAGAAAAATGAAATCACAGGAAAAGATGTTTCAATAGCGTGCATGTGAAGATGGAGGTGCTAGAAGGCAAATAATGTATTGCTTCTCGAAAGGTGACTTGAAAGGTGTCAGTGCTTGCTTTTAAATATATTTCAGACTTGTTTTGACTGACAATTTTTGCTTAAACTTACAGTTTTCTTGGAGAAACTCTCAATGTTTTGTTTACTGTTTTAAGTTTCTTGAAATTTTACATTAACAGCTCTATAAATACCTGAATGCCCGAGTGGTTAGATTCTTTCATTGAGTTAGAGAAATTTTTGCCAGTAAAATGAATACAAGAACATTTAGGCAATACTCTATGAATGTCTGCAGGTGAAAGCATAAGCAAGTGAGAAGGACTCCTAAGATCACTGAGTAATTCCAAAGCCCAGTGACAGGACACGAGGAGCTTGGTTACCAGCTTGGTTACTGTGTTGGCTTTTCACAGGAAGGATGTTGATGCTCTGTCTCTGAAGTTCTCCTTCATGCTTTTCCATGCTTGCTTCTAACTCAGGGAAAGAGGTCTTCCTAAACTCCTCCCGTGTCCTATGAAGAGAGGGCAGTTTAAAGAAGGAGCAAAATTTATCATTCCCTGGGGAAAGCAGAGTTCCCTCTCTCATGTCAAGAGGGACAGTAGCTTCCCCCTGTGCAAAGCACACAGACCTCATCATCTGAGGGCTGCAGGGGTTCGTGAGGATAAAGGTGCTTGTCTGCAGTGATATCACCCCGTTACCTGAGCTGGGCTTCTGCCTTTGGCACTCGGAGAATGCTGCAAGTCTAAGAGCTCAGTCTTTCTTCCCAAATTACCTTCTGTTGTCCTTTTGTTGGCTCCTCAAGGAGGACAGTGAGGCCCTGGCACAGGGTGCCCAGGGAAGCTGTGGCTGCCCCATCCCTGGCAGTGTCCAAGGCCAGGCTGGACTGGGCTTGGAGCTGCCTGGTCTAGGGGAAGGTGTTTCTGCCCATCGCAGGGGTGGCACTGGATGGGCTTTAAGGACCTTTCCAACCAAAACCATTCTGGGATTCTACAATCATTCTTTCTGTTTATCTAAAGGTTTTTCTGAAGTTGAGGTGAAGGTACTTGCATAGATTGGCAGAAAATATTTTGTTGTAAATCATCCTATGTCACCCTGCATTGGCCAACTGTGTCTGCATCAGAGGAGCCTTAAGCCCTGCTAGCTCCAAACCCAAACAGCAGAAGCGGGCAGTGACCTCAAAGCTGTCACAGCCTGAAGGATCTGTCCTTTACTGCAGAGGAAAGAGCTCCATTATTTTCTGCAGCAGGTCCCTTACAACTTCCATTTTACTCATTGCCTATTGATTTGATCAAATGCAAACTCCAGTCTGTGTTATGGTTAATTCATTAATTGGCTGTGGCTTTCATTCAAATCTTAATTTGGTTAGCAGGGTTCAATTTTAGTCAGTCTTGTGCTCTCTCTTTATGCAATTACCTACTAATTTTCAGTCGAAATCACAAGGAGATGCAAACCTTCTTTTCTCTCAGTCACAAGAACTGGCTATGCTGAGAAGGTCAGGGGGAGTCCAAGGGAGGTGTCTGAGAGCTTCTGGCTCCCCACTTCTCTCTGTCATTTGGAACAGTTAACCTGTGACTCAGAAAATCAGCATGTCATGGGCATGACACATATGGAGGTGGAATATTTGACTCCCAGCTTGAAATAGAAACACATCCCATCAGGTTCTGTACATACAGATGCATCGTGGGAGAATAAGTGACCATAATCCAAGTACGAGGGAGAAAAGAAGGGCCATTCCTGGCAAATCTCCCCCTTCATTCAGCAGTTTTCTCATACTTCTGAGAAGCTGCAGTGAGTGAGTTTATCTCCCTGCGAGCCCTTCTCCCTGTGCTTTTGCTTCTTAATGTGCCAACTGTCTCAATTCTCACTGCAGCACAGGCAAAGTAACAGAGGAGTAAATAGCAAGATATGCTGCAGACAGAGCCAAAGTCACAGATCCTATGGAGGAAGCAGTTTTTCATTTTAAGCAGTGGGAAATTTTCATTGACATGAATGAGGTCACAAATTAACTCTACAAATCTATACCTGCTTAACCTCCCAAATCTCCATCTACTCAGAATGGTCCTATGTAATTTTTTTAGAAATGACTGATCTGTGGTATTCTAAGGTCTCCTTGAGTGGAATACAGCCCTGTGTAGTGCATAGCAGTGGGAATGGGTGGGGAAAGGTGTCCTTCAGCAGTGCTATTTCCCACTTGATTCAATTAATTTTTACAGTGAACTTGACAAAAAGCTTTGTATTTCTTTAGAGCACTTATATGCACAGAGCTAAAAGGAACCTCATCCAGTTTGCTTCAGACTGTCCCGGGAATATGTGTTGATCTTGGTGGTTTTAATTAAAGCAGAAGAGTTGTTTTGTGTAACAATTCAAGTGCCTGCCTGTTTCTTCCTGGGTTTCTGCAGTGGTGCCCTGGGTTGCAGGTGGGAGGAAGGACAGAAGCGTTTGCAGAATAAGCCTCTCTGTTATTTACTTAAATTGTTGGGGTCACTCCAGAGGCTACACGAAGCTGACACGGGAGTCAGTGCCTGTGGAAGTGAGGGATTATGCAGGACAGGAAGGATCAGGCTGAAATTCAGAAGGGAAGGCTCTGGGGAAGAGTCGAGGGATTTTCAAGCGAAAAGGTCTGCTTGATTGCACCTCTGAGGAGAGATGGAATGAAAAGGAGCAGCAGCAGAGGCTGGAAATGGCAGCAGGAGGAGCACAGACGTGTTCTCCACCCGTGCCTTGGAGGGTCCCACAAGGGCTGGGAGCACATCTGGCTGCTGTAAGGGGCAGTGGGGTGGAGACACTTCGGTGAGAGTGAGGAGGGGCTGAGGGGAGAATCGTGATCTGGTTTCATTTCTCACTGTTGTGATGGAAAAGGCTGTCTGTCCTCGGAGCCACTGCCTGTGCAGGCTGGCCTGGTGGATGGTGGCAAAGAGCTCTGAACAGACAGCGCCCAATGCCTTTGCTGCCAGCCAGGGCTCCCGGAGGCAGCAGCCAGGAGCAAGGGGGAAGTGAGCTGGCACTCAGCTTTAATCTGGGAAAAGCAGGGGGTTCTGAGCTGGTGAGTGCTGCTCTGAGCTGGTGGTGCTGCTCAGGCAGCAGGTGTGCAAAGGCTGCTGCAGGACAAGAACAGCCTGTGACACGAGGGGCTGGGTTCACCCAGTGCTGCAAAGGTGGAAGGAACTAAAGGCATTTCACGAAAACTCATCACCTACTGAGCAAGCAGCATCCTCGAAGCAAACACACACAGGATTTTGTAGCCAATGGAATGCCTAAACTTTAATGGCAGAATGATATTTCAGTGTTAATTGACATTTTTCTTGGTCTTTGCTGGCACAGGGTCTCTGATCAATGAGAAAATGGAAGGCAGCAGGAAAGAGAAAGGAATATCTTTGGTAACAACTGCAAAAGTTTTTCCTGCTTTTTATTAGCAGTATCTCTCTACAGCAAAATATGAACTTTTTAGATGTCTTGGGTTTTTTTTTTTTAATTTATGCTCTATATATTTTGCATCCCAAATCAACTTTTCTGTGGTTAATGCTAGTCAGAAACTTTACAGAGGATAAGGTCTTTATCCTGTTGTTTTATACGGTCACGCTGCTCAGGGAAACAGGATGTCGAGGCAAGAGCACAGAAGAGATACAATTAATATTATTTCAGAATATTTGAGATACTATGCAATAATTTGAGATATAGATCTTTTATGTATCTCTTTACAAGAAAATAAAGACTATTGGCTAAACAAAAGAGTCTTTAAAATACTGGGGAAAATAAAATGTGTAAATACTTGAAGGCTTGCAAAACATGGATTTATTGATGAGACTAGAAACATGAATCTATGAACACTAATAAATGAAATAGTTTAGCTTTTGTACTGTTGAAAAAATACTGTAAAACTCAAAGACCTGACAGACTGATGAAAGGCAGGTACTATGTTAATTTTCAACAACAATTAAAAAAACAAAACCAAGGCAGAAAATGAACCCCAAAGCAAAACAAACAACAAACACAGGAAGAAAATTAGGCCTGATAGTTGCTCTCTTACTAATTAAAAAAGGTTTGAAAGGTTTTATGGTACAAGAAAGATGTCATGAATATTTCAAAGGCATAAATTAGAGCATTATTTATAACTAAGAAATACTGGAATTAACATACATGTTCTTATTAACAGAATTGCCAAAATGCTTTTGAAGAATGAGCGTATGAACTTGTTTTGCGCTGAATCAAAATTGATTTGTTAGCTGTAGAAGAAATCCTACCTTTTAAAATTTAAACAACTTTAAACCTCCAGTAATAAAGCTTGCTACAAGGACATGAGCTTGCTGACTTCTAAAAAATCTTTGAAATACTACACAACACCTAGATGTAATTAAATGCAGTGACTGGTGTGGAGCTGTTGTTCATCCATTTGATTTTTCTGTATTTTGGATAAAGGGGAGAAGGCATTAAAAAAAGACCTAGGTGTGTCTGGGCACTTGTTGACTAACATAGAATTGTAAAAGTCCCTTTGTGTTCAGGCTAATCTATCTGTTTTCTTGGCCAAGGATAAATGATTCTGATTTTATAATGCAGGAGAATTAATTTGAAAAAAACCCCAACAAATTTTTTTTAAGAACAGCCCTAAGTATTGCAAAAAGAGCTCTTTGAATTCACTGTTTTTGCTCTTGGCTGGCATTATTTTCCTGTGAGACATAATCATGACCTGGTTTGTAGGCTTTGATGCAATATACAGTTCATTGCCATGGAACTGAAGGTTTTCCTCACATATCCCTGTAATATTTCAGCCTCAAAATTAGCAGCCATTCTGTAACTGGCCTTAGAAAAGTCCTTCGGTCTGCTGTCAAAATCCTCCTGGAAATGCAGAATATTCAGTGTGGCCTTATGCAGTGATAAGACATAGGAGCATTATCTGAGTTTCATCAGGACTTGAGAGAAATACTTCCAGGTATGGCGGAGAGTTACGGAAACCAGAAAGGATTAAAGTGGTACTGGAGGTAAAACTTTAGATCAGAAATCATGCACTTATGTATAACAAACGCTTTTCAATCAGTGCTGCAAGACTAAATTACACTGCAAAGCATTTCTAAGGGGTTTTTTTCCCATGTATTTTTTTCTGACTACTTCTGTTTCAATAGTATGCCAATCTCTCCTTGTTGTGGTGTGACAAACGCTCCTGGTGAGCTATTAGAGGTCTCATTTCTCTTTCTTCTTATTTCCTGCCCACTGCCTGCTCCAACCTGAACTCGGTCATTAAGTGGTGGTCAGTTTTCTTCACTGTGGTGGTCAGTAATTTTTCTTGGTATCCCTTGCCCTTTATCAGTTGGAAATTGTGTCATCTATGCCTTCTCATGCAATCTGGTGTGCTGTTTCAGCACCAACAAACAGCAACCAGGAGCCATGGCAGACAGACAGATCCCCCGGTTCACCCTGGTGAGCAGAGTTATTTCTCGGGTGGAATAACATTGGTATTCCCCACAGAGAAGGTCTTCCTGCAGGGCTGGGACAGGGGAAATACCCTCTCGAGATCCTTTGAGTGAGGCTGCAGAGGAAGGGAAATCCTGCACCTGACTAAAGCCTTCCCTTGCCAGGCAGCTTTGGGTTGGCACTGACCCCACGTTGTGTCCTGTGTCACTGCAGCCATTTGGTTCAGGAATCACCTTGCTTCCTGCCACAACAAGGATCTTCTATAGTTGGGTGTTTTGTGGTAGTTCTTAAACTGCAGGATAAGCAAAGAGCACCTTTTTCCTGCAAGCTAGTGCAGTGAGCTAATTTTGATGTTAATTTGAAGAAGTTTGTAAAAGGCAGTTAATCAATATGGTTTGTACTGAGTAACAGAGCTGACAGTGACAACCGGTGCTGTATGGAATGCTAGATTTTCTTTTAATTACATATTTATTTCCTGTGTTCCGTGAAACAGGCTTTACGGGCTTGCTTCCTTGGCTTAATTCCCTGTGGATGAAGAAAAATCAATACAAATGAAGGCCCAGTTTTGCAAATACCTGTATTTGGGGTCAGTGTAGGTACTCAAATTTCTGATAATTTGGAAGAGCAGATCTTCATGTAAAAAGAGAGAATAGATAATTTATTTTTATCTCAGCAAAAGCACACTAGGCGTCATTGCCTATGAATACCACAGCCGTGATGAAGTATTAATTGAACCGCTGGAGGTAACTGCGGGGGGTAAGAGGCTTGAAGGATTGGCTCTTCAGCAAAAGCAGTGTTTTATGTATGGCATATTTATTATGAAAAAGATTCTTCTAGAACAAGCCTTTCAGAGAGAAACCGCTCCAAAACAAGGTTTCTTTAGTTTGGTATTTGTAAAGGAAACCACATTGTTTTTGTTTATACTATTAGTTTTCCTTCTATATTCTGGTACATTGTTTTAGAAAGTGGCAGTTTTAGGATTCAGAAATCAGGTTGAATCAATCTTCAATTGTGGCATATCACCACAGGTAAGTTCTAGTCACCGTGTTGTGAAACCTCTTGTTTTATTTTGAATAGTCACTGAGTGGGAACACCTGCAGAATGCCAGGATCTGGTAGAGCTGTAGGAACTTGGGTGAAATCAAGTAGGCTGTGATGAGTCCTGAGCTTTTCTTTGGCTGTGACTGGTCCTGAGCTTTTGCCTGGGATCATTCTGCTCAGCGTGTAACGCTCCGGAGGCTGTGGGCCTGCTGGAAATCGGTGCTGACGTTTATAGCTCTCTGGAAACAATCATCTCTAAAAGCCCAGATCCGGGGAGGTGCAACAGCACTTAAACAACACATGGTGGTCAGACCATGGCTCACTGCTTCACATCTGCATTGCAAAAGGAAGCCTGAACAGTTGGTGGTGCCCTGCTGTGCTCACTGTTGATATTCTGTGACCGTGTTCTCTGTGCTCGCTTTTGGTGGTACTGGGATCATCCTGTAGATGGTGAGAAAGTTAATGGTGAAATACGCGGAATGCCAAACCTGCACTTCGTTTTCTGGAAGCTGATTTTGAAGGACTTCCTTGTTGTCCCTGAGGTCACCACCTTTACGTAATAGGTAGGAGCGGTGATTGAGAGAGGTCCCGGCCTTCCCAAGATGGTGCTGTGCAAAGATGTTCATTGCACAATGAAAAACCCTTATCTACCATCACACAGACACGAAATAACTCTGCACCCCAGTGTGCCCCAATCCCCAATTCTGATTCACAGTATCACCTTTGATGGGAACAGGAACAGGTAACCAGTGCCTTTGAAGGTCACAAACAGTGTTTGTCAGCTCTGATAGCTCCAGCAGGTCACAAACCCACAATGCTCTCCTACCACTGCCCTGTGGTGACCCAGGGTGTGTTTCATGGGTTCTTCCTGAGGTCACTTTGGCTTTCCAGGCCTGTTCCTCTGTCACCTGCATTCTGTAATACCACAGGCAGGTAAATGATGTCAGGGAGAAGAGAGGCATGTTCAGTCTCACAGACAACATCACAAGACATTGAACTACTACAAGTTCAGGCCAAATGTAATACATTGCTATAAGTATTTGAAGAGAAGGTAACAAAGGAAGACATTTCTGAGGGTTTATTTAGGTTTGCAGTTGAAAATTGCCACTTGCCCTGCCAATGAGCTGCTTCGATGGCAGCAGAAGTTCCTGGTTTGCAAGTGTCCATGGGGGAGTGTTGTGAGCAGTGCTCAGGGGGCTTCCCGTGTTCGTGTGACCCCCCTACGATGTTCCGCAGCTTGGAATGCTGCAGCTCCCGGTGACCTGGCTGCCACCAAGGTCCCGTGTGAAATGTCAGCACGTTTGGTATCACCCTGGTCTGAGGAGGGGGATTAACCCACGTGCTACCTCCAGGGACCATAGAAGCTGCTGTGAGTATTATTCATTTAACTTTGAGGAACTTTCACTTGGATTAATAGACTTTTACAAGGTAAAAGAAGTCACCGTTTTCCTGAAAGTACCAAACAGTATGTTTCCTGTTGGCATTTGTGAGGATTTTAATGAGCTCAAACCATGCAGTATTCTTCAATTAGCTTTGATTATACTTCTGTATAATTTATTTTGAACAATAACTGGAAAATTAGTTTTCATTCAGGAAACAATTGGAGCTCACCATGTCTTGACCTCCTATACGCTTATGTAATTTTAATGAAGACAGGATTGAATTTTATTAGTGATGAGATGAATGCCCTTGGAAACAGAATCTGTCTTTCCTAACCAAAAATGGCAGCAAGAATGAGGATGATGAAAGTAGACAATAACAATGGAAACTGAATATTTTCATTATTATAGTATTTTATTTAAGAGTAAGCACACAGAATTTAATAGAAATAGAAACCTTTGGAGGCATCTGTGCTATGCGGTAGTATTTTATCACATATCACATTTTCTTGTATGCCTGATAGACAGAATTAGTTTCTGTGCTGCTGGGGAAGAGCAAGGACAGCTGGAATGGCAAATAATAGAAGAAGGGATGGTGTTTTCTCAGGGTTCTGATGCTCAGTGCAGCATGTCTGGTCCACTGAGGTCATTCAGAGATATGTGTAATAAAAGTCTCTAGAATGTGCACAGCTTTCAGCAGGTGTTTGCATTCACTATTTTATTGCAGTTACTGCTGTTCTGTTTCTTAGGAGAGCTTCAGATTCTTTGAGTTCCACTTGAGCTTCTCTGGTCTTGTTAGCGCTGTAGGGGCTGATGTCCATCACAGTCAGTGGGCATTTTGTCAGGGTTTGAGACACTTTTTTCTTTTGTTTGTCTCTCTGTCTTGGAATTTTCCCCCATTCTAGTTGCTGGGGGGAATAATGGGCAAGTGATTAGTTGCTGGGAAACCATAATGGCTGGATGATTAAGAAGGGACAAAGAGTTGGCTCTGAGATGGGTGCGGCTGGCTAGCCCTTCTCTGGGATTCCCTGATAGCTGGGATTTCCCCCTCAGAGTGGGGCAGAGATACTGGGAGACTGGGACTAGTTAAAAAGAGCCAAGCACAGCTGGAGGGTACCTTCTTCGCTCCTGGACACCGAGAGAAGAGGGAGAGAGACTGCTTGGAGCTCCAGGAAGAATCTTCCTCCACCATGGGCTTCTGTTTCCAGCTGCGTGTTTCTACCAACTCTCCACCGTCCACTCCAGTGTCTCGAGGGAAGGAAACTTGGGATCCCTGAGCCCCCTTTCCCCGCTCAGGGGAGTCATCGCACCCTCCCTGTGCCCCGGGAGCACCAGTGCCCCTGCCAGCTGTGACTATGACTGCACCAAAGAGGAATTGCCAACAGAGCGGGAAGAGACTGTCCGTGGGTTTATCTGTTCTTATTTGTGGTGGTTACCATTGTTGTTGTTTTGTCTGTCCCATTATATATATATACATATAAATATATTAGTAAAGGACTGTTATTCCTCTTTTCTCATACCATTGCCTGAAAACCCCTTGATTTCAAAATTTTGCCAATTCGGAGGGAAGGGGGTTACATTCTCCTATTCTAAAGGAGGCTTCTGCCTTCTTTAGCAAATACCTGTCTTTGAAACCAAGACAGATTTGCACACCCAAAACTTCTCTAAAATACACTTTTGTTTTTTTAAAATCTTTTTTCCCCTCTCATTAGGAAAGATTCTAAGACACAAGGAATGAATTTCTCATCAGAGACAGTATAAGCCTCCAAAATATCTGAATGCTTTTTATGTGGAAAGCAACTGAGTAGTGAAAGAGATGTCATAGTGTGTTTGGTACACGCACTTTGGGGACAAAGCTGTGTTTTGATAAGTGATTTATAGCTCTGGGAGAAGGGAAGAGACAAGGGAGGTTGAAAAAGATGCCGTGTGTCATTCCTGAGAGGGAGAGTAGTGTTTCCTATAGTGTGTAAATTTGCTCTAGATCTTTTTGTGCTATTATAATGGGAAAAAGGTGCTTTTATGCAGAGGTTTAAAAATTTTTAAAAGCCCTTTACAATGTCTCCATTCTGAAGGGCTGTTTTAGATTTTAAGACTGTTACATTGGTCATCTCAGGTCTAAGCTTATCTCTTGGGGTGTGTGTTTGATTTTTAATTAATTGTACACCATAGCTTAACCCATTGATTCAAACTCAGAACAAAGTATGTCACCAGCCTCAGACCTTGCAATGTGAAATGGTTTTCCAGCTGTACTTTGCACAGTGGGAAGCTGCAGGTTGCCTCTGGACTCACTTCAGATGAGCTCCTGCGAAGGCAAGTAGCAGCTCCTGGGAGGGTCTGGTGCAGAGACACAGCATTTATTTCAGTCTGTTGACCCAAAAAAAAAAAAAAAAAAAATCAATTGTAACAATAACGAACTTGCACGTGGGGCCCTAGAGAGTGGTGTGGTAAAAAGGTGTGCCGTGCCTTATCCTTAATTTCATGGAGTGGTTGTGAATTTTGGACCATCTAGGCCTGAGTTCTTGTTGAAATATATGAAATTGGGTGCTGATATTCTTTCTAAGGCAATATGGGTGCTTTTTCAGGATATGCTATCCAATCCCAGAGGCACATTTGCAGGAGAATCTTTCTCACTGCTGCATTACAAGACAAATTTCCAGCAATTCCTTTGGAAAGCATACATCAGATGTTGGAATGCTGCTCTTTAACAGCAGTCTGTCAATCTGGTGGCCTGTGAGCCTCTTGGAATGCAGGGTTGGCAATCACCATGTCCTTTGCAGCTGGCCTCAGGAACTTGCCTGCAGTGCATCAGGTAAGTCAGAAGTGTTGGGGAAGCTGGAATAGGGAAACCGTATAGATATGATTACCTGGCAAAAGCTATAAGTGAGATTGAAATGAAGACAAGCTTTGAGTTACCCAACCCCAGTTACTGAACAACTGGAAGACAATGGTATAGCCGGCTGGAGGTAATCCCCATTTGATTGAACAATGCCTTCAGCTTGCAAACAGGTCCAGGGGTCAGAGAAGACCCTGCAAACCCATCAGAGGGTCCAAAAGGCAAGTTTTAGAGTTTAAAGTGTAACGCCATAGGCTGATGCAATGATTCTTATAGGCTGTAGGCAAATGTTGTAAGATTTGCAGCATATTGGTCAATGGAAATCAGAATATTCAACACAGAAGATGATTTATTGTATTGTAAATGCGCATTCTGGGCATTCTATTCTATGCTGCTCTCTTCATTGCATTCTATTCTGCATTCTGTTCTGCTCTCTTCCTTCTCTTCTCCCTCACTTCTCTGGCCTGCTTGGAGCTGCGTCCTGCAGCTCCTTGTAAGCCTTTCTCTCCCCACGCCTTCTACAGTAAACCTCATGTTCTAAAACCCAAACATAGAGATCTCCGTTTGTCCCGACCATTCACCAACTGCATCCTACGGACACCATGAATCCCACAAGAAGGAAGCAGAATGCCCAGCTGGAGAGCAGAGGGGATACGTGGCCTTTTTCAGCAGTGTGCTGCTGTTTAAAGGCTGTGTGGTCTTAGTGGACAGTAGATTTCTGTTATAAATGTGATGACTTAAAAAGATAATTAGTTGTCTAGTAGGAGCTTGGAATTGTCCCCGACTTTGGGGAGAAGGGTGATTATTATAGCATTTAGTTTAGACAGCTTCCTGCCTTATTTTCCCTTACTCTGACATGTGCTCCCTCCCAGTCACTGCAAGCACAAATGTCATCTTTGGGAGAGGGACTTGGGATCCTTTTGCTTGTGTTTCAGAATGTCTCAGTGGAAGGAACTGAGGAAGAGGCCAATGGTCAGTGCAAGAAGAGCATTTTCCCCGCCGTGAAAAAGAAGTCTATTTTCCGTTAGCGTGCGTGAGGCATTTGGATGATGCCTTAAGAACATACTTTGACTTGAATTGGCCAGACCAGGTCATGTTGGACGAAATGATCACTTGCAGGTCCCTTCCAACTAAAATAGCAGTAGCTTTTCTTTCTTCTCAGTAGCAATATGATTATTTTGCGTTCCTATTGCAAAAAATGTTGTTTATTTACTTAAATGTAATGAACATACATGTCAGTAACAACTCTAAACAAAATCTGCATTTATCCAGTGTTAGTAATATGGTTTGCTCTTGTCTACACTCCTTCTACCTGCCTCTAAGGTATAGCAAATAGTCAACTTCTTTTGCTGACTATCTGCTATACCTTAGAGTTCTAACTAAAACAGTTCTTTTAAACCAGCTGGGTTGCTAGATTCAACTTCCTTTGGCTACAGCAAATGATTCTTGCCTTCTTGGTATCTCCCTTTAATTTAGATTTCTTGTTTTTTGCAAGATGGGGTGACAGAATACAGGCCAATGGAAGATTTGGTTTCTGAAACTGTCCCAAGCTGTTCCCTCTCTCACCCTGCCTGCCACAGAACCCAGAATGGTTTGGGATGGAAGGGACATTAAAGATCATCTCATTCCAACAGCTCTGCCATGGCAGGGACACCTCCAGCCAGACCAGGCTGCTCCAATCCCCATCCAACCTGGCCTTGAATACCCCTCACAGGGACTGCATTGAAGGGAGATGTGTCCTAAAGAAGCTGGGGGGGAGCATGGCTGGGACAGCTGAGCTGAAGTGGCTGGAGGGATATTCTGTGCCACAGAACATCCTGCCCAGTATAGAAACTGTGGGGAGCTGGCCGAGGCGGGGCTGCTGGCAGGGTGACAGAGCCAACCAGGATGCCCTGCAGAGAGGGTTGGTCCCTGTAGAGCTGAAAAATTGCCCTGTGGCAAATGAGAAATCTCTATGGCAGCACTCGGGGCATTTCAGCATCCCCACCAGAGCCCTCCCACAGTGTTTCATCTCATCCACTGCCTGCCAGGGCAAGGTTTCCCTGCTTGGGGCAGGTCCCTCTTTCCCTGCCCTCTGGCAGCCAGACCAAGTGGGAAGCTCAGCACGTGCCCAGTGCCGCACTCCCTGCTCCTGGTGACTCTGTGGTGCCTGTCCTGCTGCTTGGTGCTCTGAGGCCTCTGACCAATGTGGTTTCCCCCACAGGTGCCCAGCGCCTGGAGCGATGTCCCCATAGCCATCCTCTCAGTCACCATCCCCAGCCCAGCCTGGCCCCACAGGGGTGGGCAGAGGCTGCCCTGAGGCATCACCCCCTCCTGCTGTGAATATGACCCCAGGTAGAGAGAGGAGCTGCAGAACGAGTCTTTAATGACTAAATGGGGCTGAGGACTGGAGGAGAGGGCTGGGGGTCTGGGTGTGGGTCACTAGCTTGGGGTATCTTCTGGCCTGGGTGCTGCATCATTGCTGTCATCTTTTTCTCGCTGCCTGGGCCATGGTCCTGCGGGGAGGTCTCCTGGCTCGTGGAGGTGCTGGCCGGCGCAGCACTCTTGGCCTGGCTGCTGCCAGTGCCCTTGCTCTGGGGCGCACCCGGATAGTGGCAATGCTTGGCGGCTGCCTCTGCACTGCCTGCTCCTCCCTCTGGACCGTGTGGGGCGAGCGAGGCCGAGGGGCAGTGGGTGGGCTGGCAGCGGGGGCCAGGCTGGGGATGGCAGGGATGGCATCCTGGCTGTTCCTTTGCTGTGCCTCCACCACTGGCTTCTTGGGATGGTCATCTTCCAGCAGGCATTCACAGAATTCAAGGAACTCATCGAAGTCCTCAGCAGTCAAGCTGGGGACATTGGCGGCCAAGATGGCGTCCTCGTTGTCCTCTTGCTGTGCCAGCTCCGCTTGCTTGTCAAGACAGCCACTGTCCTCCAGGTACTCAGAGAGTTCTTCCAGGAGAGCATCCAAGGTGGAGCTGTTGGGGCTGTCGAGGGCAATGTCCTCGCTCACTGCAGTGTCGGGCCAGGCAAACAGGTGGGTGTTGGTGCTGTCCTCTGCCTGCTCAGGAATGGCCTCTGTGGCTGGTCCCTCCCCAGGCCGATCCGTGGTCACCACTGCTGAAAATGGAACCCCAAGAGATTGAGGCTTTCCTCAGCTTGTCTGCCTGTGTGTGGTCTTTGCTGCCCCCCAAAACTCACCTTCGGCCTCCATCGTAGTTGTGCCAGCGGGTAGAGCCAGGGCAGGCTGCTGCTGGATGTGGAACACACTAGAGCCTATGTGATAAAGGGCCTCTTCCTGGACCGCAGCTCTTGGCTGCTGGGGCATCAGGGTCCCCATCACTGCCTGCTGCACCCAGCCATAGGCAGGGGGACAGAGAGCAGCCCCGAGGGGCAGCTGTACCAGCTGGGGAAGATGTACCACAGAGGAAAGTGGCACCACCTTCCCCAGGGTCTCTTGGACCCCCTGCCTGGTGGTGACTGGGACCAGCTGGTGGGTGCTGGTGTGGAGCTGGACAGGCCCAGAGGACAGGGGCAGCCTGGGGACAGAGGGCAGCTCCCAGGCAGCTCCCAAGGCAGGGAAGCTCATGCCAGGCACCTTCACAACTGTCAACTGGAGAGGGAGCCTCTCTGTTGGGGGAAGCAGAGGGGGGTGATGGGGTGAGATACTGGCAGGCAGAGCCAGTTGGGGGTACCTGGAGGGCAGGAGCCCCAGGAAGAGCAGGAGCCTGCAGCTGTACCTGCCATGGTGCTTGGGCAGCCTGGGGGTCACCCAGGACAAGCACCACTCAGGGGGTTCTGTTGCCAAGGTGACTGTTGTGGCAAACAGCATTCCAGGGGTTCCATTGCTGTAATTGTTGTTCCCACCAACACCTGCTGTGGCCAGCATAGCAATGGAATGAGAGCTGCTCCCCCATTAGTGCCCACAGCCTAGGCATGACGGTGATGGAGTGATGGAGGAGATGGGGGTGTGCCCTGGGATGGCCAGGAGCTCCCGTTCCCTGCCAGGCCTGTCCCCACGGCCAGTGCCAAAGCTCCGAAGCAGGCCCCTGGGAATGCCCTGTTGTTCCCAAAGGGAACTGTTCCCCGTGGGACAGCCCAGGCCCACCCAGGCCCCCTCTGGGCCTGGCACAGGGAGAGCTGCCCCTTCCCTGCTCACCTGCCAGGCTCCAGCGGCAGTTCTGGCAGTTGCCCAGTTCCAGTCCCACATCCAGGGCGGTTGGAGAGCCCAGCCCCACTGGGGCCCCACAGCCTGGCCTCCCCAAACACCAAGGCACCTGCAACACATGCGACATGGCTCCTGCTCCACGGCTCCTGCTCCACAGCTCCTGCTCCACCGCTCCTGCTCCGCAGCTCCTGCTTCACCACTCCTGCTCCACGGCTCCTACTCTGCAGCTCCTGCTCCGCCACTCCTGCTCCACAGCTCCTGCTCCACCACTCCTGCTCCACGGCTCCTGCTCCACCACTCCTGCTCCACAGCTCCTGCTCCACCACTCCTGCTCCACGGCTCCTGCTCCACAGCTCCTGCTCCACCACTCCTGTTCTACTGCTCCTGCTCTGCAGCTCCTGTTCCACTGCTCCTGCTCCACGGCTCCTGCTCCACCACTCCTGTTCTACCGCTCCTGCTCTGCAGCTCCTGTTCCACTGCTCCTGCTCCACCGCTCCTGCTCCACTGCTCCTGCTCCATGGCCGCTGCTCGGGAACGTGAGAATGGCTCCAGGCCCAGGGCCACTGAGTGCAGTCAGGAGCTTCCAAATCCATCTGTCCTTTCCCTCCTGGGGTTCACGTGCAGCTGGGCAGGGGCTGACATAGGGGTGGTTTTGTTCTTAAAATGATCCAAAAGAGGATTTTCCTGTGGGAACAGTGATCACTATGGAATTGGTGGAGGGTACTGAGAGGAATGGGACTCAGGTCCAAACACATCTCTGCCCAGTTTTTAGAGCTGCTGAACACAATTCTGCCTGAAGTTAAACACAGGCTTTGGTGGTCTATCGCTCCTGCCGGCTTTCTTAGGACACTTTCCCGGATAACTGTTTCCCGAAGCCGGAGCGATCCTAGTGCCCCAGACCTCCTTTGTAGCGGGGGTGGTGACACCAGGAGGGCACACGTAGGCCCCACCGGTGGGAGCTGGGTTTAGCGTGGAGTGGGGGGGTGGCGAAAGTCGTAGGAGATCCGAAGACAAAAGGAGGGACTCCAGGTTTGAACGCACAGTGGTTTATTATGCCACCATGCTCTCCTCAGGGACCGGAGCCCCAAATAGCTCGGGACATGGGGTCTTAAGGTGAACAAACAGCCAATTAGGTGAGGGTACAGGGGAAGGGTTAGGGAGGGTCCAGGGTTACAGAGCCAGTAACTTGAGGAATGTGAAGGACAGGAGGATGAGCAAGGAGGGAAGAACAAATCATTAACTGAATAACGGAGAACTTACTAGACTTAGGGAGTATACAAAAATTAATAGACAACTGTGTATCCAATGGGTAGACTCAGAGGTGGATTTGTTATAGTTTGGGTTACACCATCGTGATGTCTGTTTCCCGGGGGAGTCCTCCAGCTCTGGGAGTTCTCCACCAGAGCTCCTTTTCGTGGGTGGTACATTCTGGGGCCTTCAGGCCTTTATTATTAATACGTATCACCCCGACAGTGGTCAATTCCTCTAAAGAAACTGCAGACCTGGTAACAGCTCTCATTATGTGCTAGGCGGTCGCTGTCTGAAATTAGGTTTAAAGTAGTGTGGAAGGGCGTTTCAACATCTTTCTGCAAACATTTGAGCAAAATGCAGTGGTATATTATGATAAAGTAAGTTCTGTTTTATTTATGTCTTAACATCATACCTTAATGGAATTAATTTTGAAATGGACCTCAAGGTTTAAATCACTCAAAGTGTGATTCATCACAGCCAGAATATAGCAGGTTTTTGGTCTGATCTGCCATTTAAAAAAATGGAGGACAAGCTATAAAATAGTCAGTGTAGTATAGATAATTTTGTTTTTTCCTATTCTGGATGGTGAATTGGATAAATCCTGCAGTGGTTTGGTGCAGAAGCCCAAGTTCAGATTTCTGCTGTACCTCTGAAGTCACAGGATGGTTTGATGTTTTTATTTCATGACAGTAAAGGAGTTTTGTCTATTTGGTGTGTTCTAGAGAGTTTTTAAAAATGTATTTTTATTTTAATTCTTTATTACTTTTAAACCTTGCAGCTTTTTCAAGAGGCTGCAGTAGACTAGTCTAGATCAGCTGCACGTGCCAGCGGGCAGGGCAGAGCCCTGCAGTGCCTGGTGTGAGGATTCTGGCCCCGTGTGAGCTCTGGGATTTGTCTCACAGTGGTGGGCCATGGTGGAGAGCTGCTTTCGAGTCCTGCCTTGGGGTGCTGCGGTGGCTGCTGAGTGTTTCCCGTGCCTGAGGGCTCCCTGCCCCTCTGCCTGCAGAGACCTGCGGGGATTCTCTGTGTGCATGGCAGGGTGAGGGCTGCGCTGCTGCAGCCCAGCAGCGTCCCAGAGCAGCACATCTCACCCCTGGCTGCTGCAGGCTCTGGACAGCACCAGAGCCAAATGCTTTGAAAATTGTGGTGTCCATATCTTCTTAATTACTAGTAGCTGTCTGTGCTTAATGGCTAACAAGTGTCAAAACTTGGCTACCGACCACTTGCCAAGTATGCAGGAAAACACGGAGAACATTTTGGAGTAGGTTTTGTGCAGCTGTGGGTCTCTGGGTTTCTTAAATTTTATTTTCTTACCTTTTGATTTTGCTTTTGTTGTTTTCTTATAGCCAAAGCTCTGTAAAAAGGGACTGGAGCACAAGTCTTACGAGGGAGCTGGGCAAGGGGCTGAGCCTGGAGCAAAGGAGGCTCAGGGGGCCCTTCTGGCTCTGCACAACTCCCTGCCAGGAGGGGGCAGCCGGGGGGGGTCAGGCTCTGCTCCCAGGGAACAGGGACAGGACAGGGGGAAATGGCCTGAGGCTGGGCCAGGGGAGGCTCAGGTTGAATATTAGGGAACTTTTTTCTTGTGGCGAGGGTTGTAAAGCATTTGCATGGGCTACCCAGGGCGGTGGTGGAGTCACCATGCCTGGAAGTGGGCCAGAAAACGTGTGGATGTGGCACTTGGGGACATGGTTTGGTGGTAAACATGGTGGTGCTGGTTGATGGTTGGACTTGATGACCTGAAAGGTCTTTTCCAGCCTTAAGGATTCTGTGATGATTCTAAAAAGATAGTCAGTGCTACCACTGTACCAAAACAACGTTTGGATGGCTTAGAGTTATTCTTGGAAACACTTCCTTTGATTTGCAGAGGTGAGGAGTGGGAAGTGCTCAAATGTCTTTGAAACCCAAACCTGGCAGTTTGAATATCATCAGAAATTACTCTGATTTTCCAATATCTCATAACAAATTCCCTGGATTTCCTAACTGAAAATGCTGTAAAAGTCCATCATGAAGACACAGCCTTGCAGGGATACTCATCTATTCGTTTCACTGAGTTGTACATCGAAATTTGTAACTGTCAAAAACAAAACTGTGAACCACAGAACTTACTCTCACATCAGGTAGTGAGCCGAAATATATCCAAATGCCATATACTTTTTCTGGGAATGAAAAAAAAAAGGCTGCCTGCTGCATTTTGCAAAGATCATCTTCGATGATGATGAACTCACAGTGAGATTGTGTATGTGTATGAAATATTGGACTTAAGGATGTCTTTTCCTAGTGTTGAAGAAAACAACGACATAAAAACTGTGTTTGAAGAGTTGCAAGTTTTGGAGGAGAAATTATGTTAAATTATGTTAAATTATAAAGCAAGTTGATAAGGAAATTATGAAAATTTTGAACATCAGACTCTACAACACAACCTTTAGATTGAGTTTATAATTTAGGATTTAGGAATGTGAATATAGTATAATTTTTCTTTCCTACCTAGATCTCTGCCTTCTCCTTCAATTCCAATGTTGGAATTGTTTAGGAGCCTCTAAAGATCCTGTTTAAAAATTTGACCTTCTGGGCCAGCTCCAGGAAAAGACTTGGCTGTGAAGCTGCAAAATGGATTGAATAAACTAAAGTATCTCTAAAAGAACAAAATGAATACTCAGTCAAACAGACATGCAGCAGGAAGTGCTGTTTAACAGCCCATCATCAAGTTTGGCAAATTAAATATTTTATTCTTTTTTCTTCTCACCTCCAAGGAGGCTTTATCCTTCCCCTTTGTTTCCCTTCTCTGATTTTTCACATCAGTGTTAAAGGCTCTTTGCATCAGCTCTGATTCCGTGTTGTGTGCCAGATCATCTCCATGACATTGAGGCAGACAGTTCTAAATAGCGTAGATGCCTGAGAGATGGAGGCTCCCTAGAACAGAGGCTAAACAAGATTAAGTGAATAAAATGGGTATTTATTGCAGGGCCTTCAACAGGTACACCTCGGGCAGACAAAAGCCCTCTCTAGGAGAGGCCACACCCAAGATGGACCCCGAGTCACGAGTTTTCTACATTTTTATAAGTTTCGATCGATTTACATATCAGGGTTAATTGTTCAATTACAGTTTCAGATGATGATGTAATTCACCCCAAGTCTGTCCCCCCTTTTAGAGCTTTAGTTTCCATACTTTGGGGCCTGGAACAGCAAGGTGTCCTTGAGTCCAGGCCTAGAGAGGATTTGTTATGTCTGACTAGAATGTGAGAACAGGAGTTAACAGACTAGATGGAGTTTCAGAGCTACACTAAAGCAGTACAGAGTCTAAGAAATATAAAAACTAAATCTTAAGGCATCAGAACACTGGTGTGTAACAAACACGTCTTACGTGAGTGGCCTTCACTGTGGTGGGGGGATTTCAAGTTTTGTAGACTTGTAACAGTTAGCAGAGCAAGGCCCTAATTAAATACACTCACAAATATAAAAGGGATAAAGAAAGTTATTTGGCAGACATAATATTGTGTGTTGTTCGCAGATGGCTTCTTACAAGGAAAAAAATGAGTAACTTAAAGTTACAGCCTCCAGGCTTGCCTGTTTCTTCTGAAAAGACAAGTACTGTTGTGGTTCAGTCAGCTGCAGATAGGTTTTTATTTGGTAAATAAACTGAAGTGTATCCAAAACTCTAGTTCAAAGAACAAGCAAGCCAAAAAAAACCCCAAAAACCAAACCCAAACAAAGAGATTCATGAACACTTGCTAGGAAACCATTAATAATATTTTTTTTGCACTGTAATTTCTACAAATATTTTGATTATTGCAGCGCCTGGATACTAGTTTTCCAAATGTAAATTTTATGCATTAATTAGGCACCATTAAGCATTTCTTCCCAAACACACAGATTAAGCATTTCAATGTGCTTTTCTAATTGCATTAAAAAAAAAAAAAATCAAGCTGTTAAACTGCCTGGAGTCAGTTCTGTGTGTACCCACACATGTAGCTCTCATTAATGTCAGTGAGAGTTAAATGTAGAGGGAAAGAGATTTAGAACTGGGATACACTTTACTAAATGTGTGTAGGTGTTTAAACTTAAATCTGTGCTGGTTAGTGGAGAAATGCCTAAAGAATAGGGTCTGGTGTAGCTCCAAGGCACAATAATAATTTCCCAAACTCGCCATGTGTGGGATTCATCCTCCCTCCCTTCAGGTGTGTTCACAGGAGGCTGATCAAGTGGCTTCCAGTCTCCTTTTCCCCTTGGGATGTGTCTGCCCAGGAACTGGAGCAGCAGGGCCCTGGCACAGGGGGTGTCCCCTGGCAGCCTGGGGCAGGTGGGCTCACTTCCTAGCCAGGGGCATTGCTCCTTGCCCAGACTGTGACCAGCTTTGCCTGGATGTTGTTCAACGTCTCCCTGTTACATCTGTGCTCAGGGGAGGTGCTGACTGTGCACTGCAGCAGGGGAAAGAAATCACCGATTCCATGCAGAAGCTGCAAGGCGGGTCCTCAGAGACAAAGGGCGGCTTCAGCTCCCACGTCAGTGGGATCTGAGAACCCAAAATCATTGCTGGGGAGCCTGTGCTGGTGGTGTCATCTTGTGAATGCAGTGGGTCACAGGTTGTGTGTGTTCTGTAATACCTCTACCAGTGAGGCTTTTGAATCCTCACTAGATTCTTTAAAAACAAGTGTGATAAATAAGGGAGTAATAAATGTTGGCTCTCATCTACCAACAATCATGTAGTATGTATAAATAAAACTTTGCATGCATGAATACAACATTTATAAGTGAATATGTAACAATAATAAATGATAACGTAGAAATAGTGTTAAGATAGAAAATAGTAGAAACAAGGTTAAGGGGGCATGTAACTTGAAAATAGTTATAACATGGTAGGGAAATGTAGTAATTGCATGGTAAGAAATGTCATCTAAGCTGATACAGCACAGCAGCACAGCACCAGAGATCAAGACATCTTAAGGAAGACAAAGAAAATAAACCTCATGCATTCAGAAAGCTGCTATCTTATCGGAAAGTCACACCTCCCCGATCAGTCGCCAGCTACAGATTTTAGGATGTGTCTGAGGAGGCGCCAGCCTCCAACTCCAAGAATTTCCAGAATGAAGAGGGGGCAAAAGATCAAGGAAAGGAGAGTGAGTGAAGTGTAGATCAGCCCCTGACCTTTATGAATATGTAACAGTAGAGAAGATACTTAAGTTGATTGTAAATTGAATGGAATTTGTGCCTCTGGCAGGATTGCCAAGTGCCCAGCGCTGTGTTTGCCTTTGTCCTATTAAAAAATATTCAATATTTCATAGCTAAAATCTCTGCTCATGATTTCATCTATAACACAAGAAGTTATTAGACAGGATTGGGTTTGCAAATTCAGAATCAGGGGTTCTGTCTGTCAGAGTAAGACTTGCTGCAGGTAGTAAGCTGAGTGAGCCAACTAAAGATCAGAAAGGAGCCTATAACAGGATTGAGAGCTGTGCCAAGAATTTTGGTTATTGGAAAAAATAATTGCACTTTACCAAAGTAGTTAGAATTTGTCACACAAGAAAATAACCAGTTCAGAAAGAAGCTAAAGAAAGATAAACTTTTACAAGGAATCCAGATTTTCTCCTTTTCACAAGGAGTCCAGAATGCTGTCTGTCTTCCTCAGGCTTGTTGGGGTAAGTGAAGTGGGAGTTCAGAGGTGGCACCCAAAGCTCTTCAGCAAACATGGAATGTGTATCCCAGCATCTTGGCAGAGCTGTGCAGAGTGCAAAGGGTGAATGCAATGCCTGACACAGCTCGATGTTAGAACTTGCAAAAAGTACAGGCAAAGAGAGTTAGGCTAGCATCAGGAACAGGCTGGAAGGAACAGGCTATCAGCTGGATGTTTTGGGGGATTTTTTGTTGCTGTTTATGATTTATGTTGGCTGCTGCTGCCATCTACAAGGCTTCTGTGGCACTGGCAGGATCTGCACGGGAAGAGCAGAGTGTGGTTGGAAGGGAAATCTGTGGAGTCTGCAGCTGGGGAGCTCAGCTCCGGGTCAGGAAGGGACCGTGCAGCAGAACAGAAGGCAATGGCTGCAAATCTGAGCTCCTGAAGAGAGGCTTCTGATCTGAAGGCTGAGACATTAAGACCTGCAGTTGCATGTGTTAAGTTTAACTGCTTCATGACCTAAGGAGGAGAACCAGCCAAATGGATTTATTGTCTTGTGGGACAGAAAATAAAGGAGCTTTTTGCTTACATATAGAAAGGAAAAAAATAATAGAAAAAACAACACTTCTTCCTGCCTACCAGGGAAGAAATCTAGAAGGACATTGAGGACAACGATTTTTGGGTCAAGAAATATGGCAAATGCTCTTAGAAAAGCGAAACAAACCTTTTTTTGTGTTCAGTATCTGGCCACAAGCTTGTGTCTGGTAGCCAAGCTGGAGCGTTTCCAATGTCTGTTAGGCTTTGTCCAGCACTTGTGTGTCTCCAAATCACACCAGCCATCTTACAGTGGAAATCTAACAATGCTGGTGCCTGAGGAGGTTGGGCATGGAGCTGGGGACAAGAGCAGGAACAAAGATATTGATGGATGGCTTCAGTTTGTCCAGGGAAGAATTGCGGTTACTGAGCAAGAGAGCAAGTGAAACAAAAGCTGGAGAACTAACAAGAGAGGTTACTGGGGTATAAGATATTGCCAGTGGTGAAACAAAAGCTGGAGAACTAACAAGAGAGGTTACTGGGGTATAAGATATTGCCAGTGGTTTCAGGTTAATTAGCTCATTCAGTAGTCAAGGTGAGCAGAAGTTGTTCACTTGGTAAATGGAGTAGCATTTGTCTAGTGCAGGTTTGAGTCCTGCTCTGTGAACACGTCTGGAAATGTGAAAGAGTTTTATAGAAAACCAGGAATCTTCAAGAAACATCACTCCTGAACGCAAAAGAATGAAAACCTGCCCAAAGCAGAGCTTGCCAGGTGCTGGGATAGAGCCAGGCAAAGTGTTACCTACCCTTCCTATGTCAGAGTATCCAGCAGCTGCCCCTGCCAGCGTTTGGAGGTGCCTTTTAATCAGACTAAAAAGACAGAGAATAAAGGAAGATTAAAATACACATTGTTATAGAACAATGTGATTTTCATACTTTTGTTAAGTGGCGCTAGCACAAAATCTGGATATTTCCAGTTTCATATTAAAAAAAATATTTTGAAATCTTAGGTGGATATAAATAGCATTTAACCTCCTGTGTTGGACCTTGCTGAGGTGCCATAAACTGCTGCTGCTCTCTCCATTCTTTGTTTTTCACATCACCATTCAAATGATGGAATTAGAAGCCTATTAACTTGCTGCCTTTCAAATTTATTTAATTATTCCATTTTGGTACGCTAGCGTTTCATGCTGATGCTTTAAATAGTAGTGGACACATTTTGTATTGTTTCCCTGTAAGTCATTAACATTTAATCTAGCTGCAAGTACATATGGAACTGACATTTATTTGCCATGGCCAGTTTAAACCGTCTGTAGCCCCATTGTTTCTTTTTATTAACAAGGAACTAAAATAATGTTTAAAAAAATACATAAACCAGTAAAGCTTACTGTTAGCAAAGTCTCCCATGAGCTTCGACTAGGATATTGTTATTTATAAAGCAAGGCAACCCATCAAATAATAATTTTTTTTGCTTCAGTTTAAAGTGCAGTTAAGTAATGCAGTAAATATTAAATCCATTGATGTATGCTTTACATTTTATCATATTCAAAGTGATCCATGCACAATTAGGTTTGTTTGAATTAAAGTCTAAGAATTATAGTGTTAATTTAAATGCAATACTGTCTATTAGGAAAAAAACCAGAGACAACCTAATGTTTTCTCATTCTTTCTATGTAGTTAATTTAATGCCTGATAAAATTATATGTTTTACTAATTTTTACAAATAGCAGTTTATGACTTAGGCCCTGTGTTTGCTCACTGAGCTGAGGAAAGCCCGGAAGTGGATCCCTGGAAGTAGAAGATGAGGTTTGCTGTAATTTTAAAAGGCTTTAAAACACCAATTTGTTTGTTTATTTTCTGAGCAATCCGCTGAGTCAGCTGTCTGTAAATTATCTTGGTAAAATGAGTGACTGTGGTTTGCTGAAGGCTGATGTTTGGGAACTCGGGGCTGGGCACTTGGAGCGCTGTCAGACAGCCCTTGTGACCCCCGCTGGTTTGTGCAGCCTGGCTGCTGCTGGGTTCGCAGGGCCTGGGGATCCTTGGGGCTCAGCAGGGACACAGCGGGACCAGGACTTGCCAGTGCCATGGCTGGCCCATGCCTGGGGTGGGCAAACCTCTGCTGGGCTCCCAGGGATTGAATTCCAAACACCAGCACTGAGCCCTTGGCCCCAGCAGTGCCCAAGAACCCAGGGTGTGGTGGTGTCGTAGCCAGAGCAGCTTGCACGCACACGGTTCTTCAATAAACAACTCCGATTCCCAGGAATGACTCGTTCCATCCAGGAAATACGTGTTCTTCAAAATGATGCCTGATGGTTTTTTGTCTTTTCTTTTTATCCCCTTTTTATACATTTTTATCTCCTTTCCCTTTCCCTGTCCCCTTCACAAACACTCCCTGTCCCTCAGCTCTACATGTGGAGAACCCTTGGGGGCTGAGATTGAGCTCAGCTTGGGGCTTCTCTGAGGGGAGCAGACGGAACATCCCGAGTGTCTCCAAAGCAGAGGCTCCAGCCTTGCCCGGAGCCTCCTCTCTGGAACAGGTTTTTTAAACTCGGCTGGAGTCTCAGTTGGGAGGGGAATAATTAAAATAAGGGGACAATTACCTCATTTGTTCAGTTTCTTATTGGGGATTTGAGGTTGATCTGCTCATTGCTGAGCTCCATCCAATTGGATCCGCGTTGTACCCGGGGGTGCTGCTCGGCTGTTCCCACCTGGGCCGAGTTGTGTCCCTGGGATCCCATTAAACCCAGGGAATGCCCTTTGCCCTGCGCTGCTGGGCCTGCCGCTGATTTTTGCCAGCTTTAAGGCATCAAGAGCACTGTACAGGAGATAGCGCAGTGCAGCTCTGAACGCAGTCACAGGAGAGGAGGGGAGATAGAGACAAAGGTAATTCTGTTTTTTTAACCTCGTGGGTTGATCACCAATTCTGTTTCCTCCTCAGTTATTTAGCAGTTACTTGTGAAATCAGAAAGGCTGCAGGAACCGCTGTGGGATCAAGGTTTGTGTACCAATTTTGTAAACAATTTTAAGCAGAGTAACATGCTGCATATTCCAGTGCTCCCGCCTGACGGTTTTAAATTCTTTAGCCTCTGTATTAACAGTAACAACTTTTCTGAGAATGGAATTAAGTAGTATTTGGCAAAAATGTAGTAAGGGACTCTCTTCACCCCTCTTCCCAGTTTGTTTCCTGAGAAGTTTCCCTGTTAATCATGGGACAAGAGAGTAAGATTTACCCTTAATAAAAACCAGATGCATTGCCCAGTTCTGTTGGCATCTTCACCGCAGGTTTAATTTATTCTTTTTCCTGCAAAAACAAAAGAACCGTGTTTTTCTTCTAAAATAAACTGACAAAGTAGCTTTCCATAAATAGAAAGGGCATTTAAAGCTGTTCATTTAAACTTACGCAGCAAAAGAGAGATGAATCCATTTAATCTTTTGGCAATTAAAAATGAATGTTACATTAATTAGAAACATTTCTCAAATGAATTATTCTGAAATTGAAATAATGATCTGTACTAATGTATTCCTTTAAAAATGTATGTATTTTTGATTACTTAATATTAATGTATTTTTAATAGACTGTGTCCTGGTTTTAGACAAATTTTGGGAGGAGACTCTGAAAAGGTATCTCCTCTAAAAGGCAGACTTACAGCCCCTCCCCCCAGCCAAGGCTCGGAATTAAAAATCTTCTTGGAGAGACGTGAAAAAGAAACTGTTTATTAACAAGTGATGTGCACGCAGGCACAAAGAACACGAAACAAACAAAAAAGAACAAAAACCCCGAACTTGAATAATATTCTACCGTGGAGGAAAGATGGTGGAATTTTCAGAGCTTCTCTTTAGTTCACCTCCTCCTGAAGGTTCGGCCCAGCTGGGCCGGGGGGTCCGGCAGCTCCTGGCGAGGGTCCCACCGACTGTCTCCCCGGCGATCATCTGGTTGTTCAGATGGAAAAAAAAAACAGGCCAAACAGTCCAAAAAGCCCAAAAAGAAAGGGAGAAAAAAAAGAAAAGAAAAAAAAGAAGAAAAAAAACACCCTGCAATCCCAGCAGGAAAGCAGAAAAAAGGGGAAAAAAAAGGGACCAGGGAGAAGGAAAACCCCCTGTCCTAACCCACAGACGGGCAGACTCCTTCTGGAAACCAAGGGCAAAAAAAAAAGAAAGAAACTTGTGCTTTTATCTCAAAGAGATAGAAGCAAAGCACGCCAGGTCCTCTCTCCGTGAGTCCAAGGTCACAGAAACCATTCCTGGGCTTAAGCAGACGATAGAAAAAAACAAAAACCAGAGCATAAAAATCACCCCAGGACAGACTGCATTCTAAAAAAATAAAAAAACCCCAAGCAAATAATTTCTAGAAGAATTGAAACATTCCCATTTATTCCCATTTATTCCCATTTATTCCCATTTCTCTGCTACAGAGTATCTGAGGATTTGTATCTGTTAAGTTCAGCTTGATGTGGAAATAACACATTAGCTTGACTAAATCTCTTGACTAAGTCCTTTCTTAAGAAAATACATGATAAAAATAGCACGAGTAACATCATAATTGTGAATTTCTGCACACATTTCAGGAAAGAAGAAATACAGCCATTTAATTGTGACCTTTAAGAAGTACAAAATACTGCTTGAGGCAGCACTACTGTTCTTCTGAATCTTATATTCAGCCCTTTTTTAATTTATGGATGAGGGCCCTGGGAGGGCACACCCCAAAGGTCCCCCCATCAGTGTCTCTGGGTGCCCAGAGCAGGGTTTAGGGCCAGCTGGAGAGGGAAGGCTGTGCCCAGGTACTGCTTGGGCATGGGCCCAGTACTGTCACTGTCATGATTTATAACCATGGATGGATCTCTCCAGCATCCAATTCCTTGTGAACCCAGTTGTATTTCTACCTTTCCCCCCACCATGCTGTGACAAAGGTTTTATGATTTTAATTCTGTTGCATGAAAAAGTAGTTAATTTTATTTTTGCTCCCGGTGGTTACGGCAGGTGTCTTACAGCTCTTGTACCTTGAGCAATAGCAAATAATGATTTCCTGTTCTCCTTTTGTCCACTACCATAATTTTACTGGCCCCTGTAGTACTCCTCATTGTCTTTCTTCATGCTACGGGGTCAAAATTGATGCAGTAGCTCCCAGAGCTGCAGTTGTCCCATTCCAGTCCATGTGGGCCATCTCTACCTTGTCTCGCCCTTTCTCAGTCTGTTCTGAACACGCCAGCCATGCCAGCTTCATACCCCTCCCCGCAGTGCCAAAAGGAGGGGTTTTTCCAAGGTCTCCTCCCTGGAACGGGGTCGGTTTTGCTCAGACAAACGGCAAGCTCACTGCAAAACGAGCTTCCCAATTTACCAAACAACTTGTGGGTTTAGACCAACGTTACCAAATGGCTTTGGCTGGCAGAAAATAGCCTCTCCTGGACTAAACTATCCAGTTTTAAGTGTTTTTTTTTTTTTTTTTTCTTTTGTCAGCCAAATGGATGGAGAGGTGGGACCACTAGACTCAGAGAGAGATACCTAATGTCGAGAAAGAAAATAGGTTTATGTGAATTGTTTTAGGGGAGGGCCTCTCATTTGCTAATGTCAAGGGCCAGAATTGCAAATCTGTTCATTAAATGCAAGTGGGGCACAATTTTCTGCTTTGAGGAAAATGTCTGAGCCAGTGGCATGTCTTCTCTGATCCTTGGGAGCGGAAAGCAGAGGGAGTTGGCTGCCAGTTCTCAGTGGTGTTTGGTATAACTTTCTCCTAGGATGGTTTACTGAGGTTGATCTACTCCAGTAAGGCTTCATTCCATTCTTGGCCAACTTTTTTTAACCCCCAATCCCTATATTAACCTTAGCAATTCAAGGATCAGATTTTTCAGGAGGTAATCCCATTTGACTTCTGATAATCCCATGTCGAGGCACACAGGGCAGTAAAGGCTTATAGGAAAGTGGCATGGAACAACTTCATTTATTCTCTGGGATTATGTGCAATATGCTCTTAGAGGATGGGCTTTAAAATGGGAAGCCTTTAATGTTGAACAGCCCTTGTAAAAACAGTTTACAGATCTGCAATTAGATTTTCTAGAAAATAACCACATAAAAGCTTTTTTTAAATATCACTCTTCCCTCAAAAAGGGAGGGGAAAAAGGCAGTTTCTCCCCTTCTGTATTTTAAGTCAAATGATAAGTCACAAAGAACTTAATTAGCAGCAGTACATGTCAGACAGGGACCATAGGCTCAATTTCCATAATTTCCAGACATCGTTATCTGTATGGAAAGAGGTAATATCACACTCTTTAGTGGAGCGGGAGCACAAAACAAGGCAAGCAAATTTTCTCCTTTTATTCCAACTCCAAGGTCTAGTGATCTTCCTCTAAGCTCTATAAAATAATTTAATTAAAATATATATATATGTTTTACTCACTTCCTATGCTGCCTAAGAAATAAGTGATGTAAATAGCATAATTTTTTAAAATTAAAAGATTCATCTGGTGGGCTGGCTTGATGCTGTGTTGTGTCCCAGCAGCAGTGCAGGGCAGTTGTGTCATTCATGGGAAGGTGTGTGGCCGTGCAAAGAATTGAAGAAGTTCCACGGGACCGGCAGGTGTGTGGGTCAGACTTGTGAGCTCTCAGTTCATACAGAAACTTTTTTGTGTTGAACTGGTGAGCCTTAAATGCTGCAGAGAACATGCAGTGAGATGGAAAAGGCTCCTCAGGCCACAACATGGACTCAATGAGACTTTTTAAAGTCTCCTTATTTAGATGAAAAATATTTTGAGATTTCAGTAATCTGATATTGTTGTGAATTTACCAACAGCTGCTGTAATCTCTCATTCTAATGACACATAATCTATTTTCTGTCTGACACAGAAGAGCAGCATTATTGAGGTGTAAATGCTTGTTATTTATAAACAGCTCGGTGCATCACAAATGTTCTCTTGCTTATTTAACACACTTTTTCACCTCACCGACTGCTGATCCCTCATCCTCGTTTCTCCTGGCAAGTGATTTGGGAAAGAGGAAAGAATCAGGAGCCATAACGTGGTCTCAGCCAGCATTTCTGTCCTGATGGACATCTGTCCCCTGTAATCTTCCTCTGAACTTGGTTGTGTCTGTGATATATCCTAATAACATTTAATTAAAGCCTGATGGGCATTCACTTGCTGAACGTCTCATACTTTCCAATAAATTACCTTTTTTCCTGTCTTGTTTCTCCACTCTGTTGAGTTGTGATTCTCAAAATAATTCCTGTGGGTATTTAATATAGATGCTGACTTTACCTTTGCTTGCATCCTGATAGGGGAGACTTCATAGGAGCATTCTAAACATTCATGATGTCTTAAGTCCCAGCCTCTAATAATTTGTGGCTCAGGGACTTTCTGAGCCAGAGGCAACAGTTTGATACCTATGAGTCCTTGGATGGGTTTTTATTGCCTGACTTTAAGAAGTGGATTTATGAAAGGTTCATGGTCCTGAGGTAAGGACACGGTCACCTGGTGTGACCTGGACACACATTTCTTTTTGTTTCTCCTGACCTGTAGCTTAATTGGGTACCTACCTTTTCCTTCTTGCATTGGAAGAGGCTGTGATCAGTAATTCCCTCATATTCTCCATCATATGTATAGTTTCTTGCGGCATTTGTGGTGTCCGTAGGATGAGGTCGGTCGGGACAAACGGAGATCTCTATGTTTGGGTTTTAGATCATGAGGTTTATTGCAGAAGGCGTGGGGAGATAAAGGCTTACGAGGAGCTGCAGGACGCAGCTCCAAGCGGGCCAGAGCAGAGAAGGAAGAGAGCAGAAGAGAATGAAGAGAGCAGCATAGAATGAGCGTTTACAATATAATAAATCATCTGTGTTGAATATTCTGATTTCCATTGACCAATCTAGAATAAGCTACAAATCTTACAACATTTGCCTACAGCCTATAAGAATCATTGCATCAGCCTATGGCGTTACACTTTAAACTCTAAAAGATGCTTTTTGGACCCTCTGATGGGTTTGCAGGGTCTTCTCTGACCCCTGGACCTGTTTGCAAGCTGAAGGCATTGTTCAATCAAATGGGGATTACCTCCAGCTGACTGTACCATTGTCTTCCAGTTGTTCAGTAACTGGGGTTGGGTAACTCAAAGCTTGTCTTCATTTCAATCTCACTTATAGTTTTTGCCAGGTAATCATATCCATACGGTTTCCCTATTCCAGCTTCCCCAACAGTTTCTCAAATGTAGTTAGAGATAACCGTGAAGTTGGATTTTTTAGTTTGAATATTGTTGAAGTTTATTAAAGACCTGTTCTCTAAAATTTGCATTTTGTAGAAACCAAGCATTACATATGCTTCAAAGGAAAACAGCTGTGTATCCCAAAGTAGGAAATATGGATTTGTTGTGTGATGTTTCAGAAATAAGCACCCATTTGTTTTGTACAAATCTGTACGAAAACTTAATGAGCAAAGAAAAATGCTGTCATGCAATTTGTGAGTCATAGGTGTGCATTCCTCTTATGTTAGTGTTACTAAATGAATTGCTGACTTAATATTAGTCTTTAAAGTGATTATACTCTTTATCTAAACATCAGATAAAATGGAAAAAATCTCTTTTTGATTGCAATTTTGGCCTGTCAAGTTGCTGACATGTAGGAACTTATTTTTATTAAGTAAACAGTCCTTTGGCACGTGAGCTATATAGCATAGTCTCACTTCAAAAGTTGCATTCCCTTCCCTAGTTATTGTACTCAAGGTGATGTTAATGCTTTCTCATTTCCTAAGTAGTTTCTAGGTAACTTCATTGTTCCAATTACCAGCTCTGTCACATATGCAAATCCAAATGGGAAAAAAGTGGTCAGGGAAGAGAAAAGGGATAACTGGAAGCTGACTATCAGTGCTGATTCCAAAATCTCTCTTTTGTTTATTCTTTTCGTTACTTATTCAGTAAAGGACTAGGCAAGATAAAAGCGTGATCTTTTTCATGGGTATTAATTTATCTGATGGGGCTTTGCATCTCATCTCCTTAAAATATTTTACTTATGGCTGTTTTCTGCAGGTTTCTGTTGTATTTTTAAGTCTGCATTCACTATCTCAGAAAAATTTTCTGTCTTTGCCAGCAAAACATAGGGAAAAAGGGGACTTCATGGCTTTTCAAAATGGTAAAATCTTTGCAATCTGAAGTGTGAGCCATGTCAGCTGAACAATATTTTGCTCTTTAAAAAAATGGGGGGAAAAAGGACTATTTCTCTGCATATATTTCAATATTTCTGTTTTCTTAAGTGTGGACATTCCTTATGACTGGCTGGCCACAACTTTCTTACTCTTTGTTTTTTTTTTAGTTTTGTTTTCTTTTGTTTTGTTTTGTGTGGTTTTTTGTTGTTGTTGTTGTTTGGTTTTTAAGTGGAACATGTCTTGATTTCTATGTCCTTCCTTCATGAAAACCCCACCCTGCCCTTTGGCATATTCCTGATTTCAGCAGCAGTGTTCAGGAACGGCAGAGTGCAAAGCTGACACACGGAAATGGGGAGCTTCTTGGAGTTTTCTAGAAAAAGCAGCCCTTGAAGTGTCACTCAAACACGCCTCCCTCTCGAGCTGCATGTGCAGAGCCTGTCACTCCACATCAACACAGCGCCGTGCCTGTGCTCCTTGGAATAAACAAGTGTGTGTTTACTGAGGTGGGTGAATTCTGCCCTTGGCACCTTCTCTGGGAGCTGTTAACTGCTCACGGTGTTTCTGCAGCATCTTGTCATTGATAGCACAATTTATAGAGTACATTTTGCCAATTATAAGGAATGATATTTTTCTTCGATCAAATAAAGTTTGCTGCATATAATTCAGAAGCTGCAGAAAATTCCATTCCAGTACTAAACCATTAAAGCTTGGTGTAGAATGATCTTTAGTAATTCATTTTCAGATAATTTTTCCCTTCAACTGCCCAACGATGAAAAAATGATGGCATAAAAGAGAGTTATGATTATTGTGTAATAAAATGGCTTTAAATTGTGGGATTTAAAAAGTGGCAGTTGCAATAACGATCAGGAAATGGTGAGGGCTGAGGGAGGTGAGGAGAACTGGGATAAGAATGAAAGTGACTCCTGGCAGAGAGCAGATGAGCAGGCTGGAGAGGCGCTGGAGATGATGCCTGAGCAGAGGCTCCCTAGAACAGAGGCCAGACAGGATGAAGAGAATAAAATGGGGATTTATTGAAAGGCGTTCAACAGGTACACCTCGGGCAGACAAAGGCCTCTCTGGGAGAGGCCACACCCAAGATGGACCCCAGTCACGAGTTTTCTACATTTTTATAAGTTTTGATCAATTTCCAGATCAGGGTTAATTCTCCAATGACAATTTCAGGTGATGATGGAATTTACCCCATGTCTATCCCCGCTTAGTTTACATTTCTCGGGGCCTGGGACAATGAGGTGTCCTTGAGTCCAGGCCTGGAGAGGATTTGTTGTGTCTAACGAGAATGTGAGAACAGGAGTTAATAGACTGTATGGAGTTTTAGAGCTACACTAAAGCAGTACAGGGTCTGAAAAATATAAAAGCTGAATTTTAAGGCATCAGAGAGGTGCTGGGAGAGCTGGCAGTGTTGGAAACTATGTATCTTTTAAAATTTCTATTTTATTTCTTTAGTAAGAATTAGCTAGATCTTGCTTTGGGAAGGAATTTCCTCTGTTTTGTTTTAGAAAGATAGGTTTAATATCTCATCAGGCTGGGACGATGCACGGGAGATACACAAAGAACATCAAGGACCATCAGAGGCTGATAATGAACCATCAACCCAAGACAATGCCCTGAGCAGAGCGAAACCACCTATTCCAGGACAGGGCTGATAAGAAGTATCACAAAATGGAAATTTAATCAACACCGAAGACGAAGAAACTCAGACCCAATGAGAACGTGGATACTGGGGTTTACCTCATTTTGTACCAATAAGCTTTGAAATAATGTGTTCCTATGGGTCTTGAATGTATAAAATCCAAGAGAAACTTCGGGAGAGACGTGTGTGTTGGGAATATTCTTCCTGGGCACATCCTGGCCAGAATAAAGTAATGCCTGATTCTCTATCACTTCAAATATACTGTTAGAGGGTTTTTATTTTCTTCCCGGTTTTCAGTGACAGCAGTGCTGTCACTCTGCGTGTGCTCCAGGAGCAGCACACCCGGGGGCTCGGCAAGCCCTGAGTCCCACTCTGGTCGATGGCCGCGGGATCTGTCGCTGCTGCGCTGCTCCGTGCTCTCTGCTCAGGGACTGGGGGTTTGGCCACCTGTGGATGCCCAGTGGTGAACAATGAGCTGTGCTGGGGTTAAGTGCCTCCCATTCCTCAGTGGGAAGAGCTCAGTGCTCTGGGGATGCCCCAGGGTGTCAGTCCTCGTACCTGCCAAGAGAGATATCCACTTTTTGCGTTTTTCTGTTTCCTCTTCTTGGGTCTGTCTGTTCAATTAGGTCCCAGCACTGTTCTTTGCTAGGAGCCAGCTTAGTCTGCAGCAGCATTGCTCTGCTGGGTACTTGTTCCAAAGCCTTACTGGAGATTCCTGTATAAAACCCAGTTACCACTGGAACCCATGAGATTCCACGTTGAGACCTCTCCTTTGTGGCAATTCTTCCGTTCACATTCGATCCACGTTTAAATCAGACCCAATTGGCATAAAAGGTCTAAGCAGTGCACAGCAGCTTGCTGCCTGTTACATCTGCTCTGGTTTCCCCATCAACTATTTTTGTAATAAATGATGAATTAAGATGAGTTTATTTGCCTTCAGCTCTTCTGTCTAGCTTTACAGCACTTTCTTCTTTAATTTTCCCATTTCTCTTTTGTTTTAAGAAAAGCTACAGACTTATCTTCCCTTACTCATCTGATACTCAAAATTCTTTCAGAATCTTGAGACCTTTAGTAAAAATTTCTGATTTTGAAAATTATTTCTACTTGCTAAAAAGGAGCATTGAATAACAAAGTCAGCAAATACAACATGGAGAGTAAAGTTACTCTCCATTCATGAGTAAAGTTACTCTCCATGTTGTAAGTAAAGAAGTTACGGGATGTTGTAAATTGATTTATGTCCTGATTCTGAAGTAATTTACATGTGTACTGTCTAATTTTGTTAGGGCAATTTTTTACAAAAACCTGATGGTAAGATCTACTCGGCTAAAAAGTTACTGGGAACAGATTTGTCTCTGTTAATATTTCTCAAAAAAAAAATTTTTAATCTGAAAGACAAAGCAGCATTGCCAAGGTAACCTGTCTTCCTGAGTATCTGTGCTCCCCATTGGCTCAGGATAGTTGAAGGTCCAATAAAATAGCTAAAATATCATATTTGAGTATTATACTTTGCCATGAGCTATTTCTCACAATGAAATTGAGTAACTTCAGATCCTGAAATAAGGCCAGAAGTTGAGGTAATTACATTCAAATCTACAATTCATTATGAAACTAGGCCATTTCCTGTTCTTTTGATAGTATTGTTCTCTGTCACTGAGCTGCTCAGGCCTCCCTCTTCACCTCAGGATGTTTTTAGTGCAGTATAGAAAATGATCTACAATGGAGACCTGTTGGTTTGAGATAATTTTTGGGTAGATATTTTTTAGTGGATTAGATTGGAGTTTTTTTACATTGTTAATTAGTTTTTTTATTTTTTTAGTTATTTTTACAGAGTATTGGTTATTATTTATGAATTAGTATAGAGAGAGAGTTTTGGTTACTTTTTTGTTTTGTAATATTTAAGGTTAATTGAATGGTTTTGAGTTTAGTGAGTTGATTTAATATTTTTTTTGGTAGTTTTTGTAACTTGTTGTGTTGGGTTTTATATGGTTGTTTTTTTACTTTTGTTTTATTTTTATAATGTGATAAGAACTATTGGTAAAAAGAGTATAGTGTGTTTCTTTTGTTGGTGTTGCTTGTACGGGGGAGCTTTTTTAGTATATGTTACTTGTTTTTGGTTTTTTTTATTAGTGAGACTAAAGTTTTTATTTTTTGGTTAGTTTGTAATTATTTTTAGGATTTTAGGGTGATTTGGCTTTTTAATATGGGTGTGTTGTGTAATGAGTGTAATTTATTTGTTTTATGTGGTATTAATGCTGCTGTAAGATGGGAGTTTTAGTAATTTTCAGATTTACTTTCAAATCTTTGATTTGTATTTAATTAGTATCTCTTGATTTTGCTCAGACCATATGTAGCTTGAAAAGAATAAGCTGTAGAAGGTAGGCAGTGGCAGGGAAAAGCACCACTGCTTCCTTAAAGCAAGCAAGGAAGCCCATCCGACTGAAAATTAATATATATTTCTCTGTCAGGATTTGGGATACTTTTTTTTTTAGAATTTTTCCCCATTCTTGTTGATAATGGGTGGGTAATTAGTTGCTGGGAGTCATAATGGGTGGGTGATTAGTTGCTAGGAAGTGATAATGAGTGGTGATTAAGGAAAACAAAGAGTTGGGTCTGAGATGGGTGTGGCTAGCTAGCCCTTATCTAAGATTCCCTGGTATCTGAGTTTTCCCCTCGGATGGGGGCGGAGATACTGGGGGAATGGGACAAGTTAAAAAGGGCCGAGCACAGCTGGGAAACTCTTCTTNTATTACAGAATCTTTGTGTAGGTGATGTGTGTACTGTAAAGGGGTAGTGATTGGAGCAATTTAGAATTGCTGCTGAAGTTCCACGCAGAAAACAGCCATTATTCAGCAACAAAACAAACTGCATTCTGCTGTTTGAGGAGGAGAATGAAGTAGCTGTAAGAGCAAAGAAAGCGATATTGAGAAAACAAACACATTGCCAAAGCGAAAAATGTCGCTTACAGGAATACCTTTCCAATTTTAAGCCCACATTTAAGTCTCTAGATTATCCGAAGAAAAGGTTCTATTACCGAACTTTGGCTTCTCCACATCTTTGCAAGCTCCTCCTTTCATGGTGGTGATGGTTAAGTCACAGTTTCCTAAAGTCTGAGTTCAGCACTGGGAAAACACTCACAGAACCAGTTGGGAAAAGCTGTCAGGCTGCTTTGGGGTTGGCTTAAACAGAATGTTACAGCATCTGAATAAGCTTGTAAAAAAGTGACCTGTTTTTTTCTTGATACTTTCACATTTCTCTTGCTTACTTGTAAGATTTTTTTTTTAAAGAATATTCTCGTGGTACCAGTGCTTGCAAAACCAGGTCAGAATGGGGGCCAAATTCTGCTAGAAAATGTAAAAACATGTAAGAAAAAAATCATTCTACAGAATGCTCATGTTTTTCTGAATTTACACTGGGGAACATTTCTTCTTAGTACCTTTCTCCAAAATAAAAACACAGCTTTAACAAAATGTCAGAGAGCAAACAAAATCAAGCCCAGAGTTACTGGTCCCAATGTTCTAATAATGACAGAAATCCTTGCAGGGTTCTTGGGCAGAGTGGATTCCCTGGTGAGAGGTGTGACAGTCCTGTACTGAAGGAGAGCAGTGTGTACACAACATTCCTGATTAAACCATGGCACTTCCAGCTGTAGTTTGGAATGGAACAAGACCTGTTTGGTTGGATTTAGTTCCTGCTAAGGAAACAAAAAAGAGGGAACTGTGATGCATGCAAATGATTTGTCATAGCAAATTAATCAGAAATGACAGAAACTATTTTAATTTAGGATTTTTTTGACTGGTTGAAATCCAAACTAAGGTAAAAAACTGTAATCCCTGTGAGAACAAGATGTGATTTCTTTGGGAATGCTCAGTTAGAGCCAGCTGCTGTTTAATAGTCTATTCTGACATGTCAGTGGTGAAGAGCTGAGGCCCTTATCTGCTATTAAACTGTGATCCCAAGACTGCAAATGTATTGATGCAAGATGGGAAGTGATAGAAGAGCAGCCTTAAAGGGCGACATCAAGGGCTCCTTGACTTAAGAGCTGGGATTCACGACATCAGCTCCAGCCTGTGGTGCTGCACCACCACCCCTCACACACTGTTTGTGTTCTGCACGTGGCCAGGGCCCAGGGGCTTGTCTTGAATGCCACCCAAGCTAATCTGGGTTCAGTGTTGCTGTGTTTCTTCTGCAGATCGTGACATTTTCCAAACACAGAACTGCAAATCCTGTGTCAATTCTGATCAGAGCCTGAGTTACTGATCTCTGTTTCAGGGATGTAAGTTAGGATTTCCTGCAATGATTCAGTTTGGAACTCCTTTTCTATAACAGCACCTGCAGATAGTGGGTTTGGGGGGTTTTGTTTGTTCGGGTTTTTGTCTGGTTTGGTTTTGGTTTTGTTTTGGGGGTTTTTAAATTTTTGTTTTGATTTGGGTTTTTTTCCTGCTGTTGTTCAACCAAACACAGTGAAATGGCCTTTCTCAGAGTGCTAAAAACCCTGGCAGATCTCAGTGTTGGGTCTTTAACAATGCTTTCTGACATGTTGCTGAAGTTGTGCTACGTGAACTGCCCTGAGCTATGGAGGAAATAAATGTTTAAAAGATCCTCACAATGATGGTGATGGGTTTTTGTTTGTTTGAGCAGACACGACAGACTATTTTATTGATTTTGGTAGTCTCCTCGTGTGCTGCTGACTGTTTCAGGACTTCAGGCTAATGCTATGGAAGTCCACAGTAAATAAAGCAGTATTTAAACCTTGCATGTGGAGGTAGCAGTAGTTGCCAGGGCACTATTTCACTCCTCATGGATCAGGAATCATTGCGATGAACATATTTACTGTCGGCTTGGGTTGTCTCCTGAAGAAATGATTAATACTGGCTGCATATGTGAGCTAAAATGCAAAAGGAAATGACTTCATGGAAAACTAAGGCTGAAATTTTCAGGGAATAGAGTTCCTCTCTCTTTATACTAAAAGTATGTGTTGGGTATCATGTCCTTTTGAAGGAAATGATGATTGTAGACATATGAAACTACAGGGAAAAATGTTAAAAAGAAATAAAAGAAAATAGAAATAAATTGAAGCATAGGCATAACAAAGGAAAGGAGAATATCCATCATGTTCAAATACTATAAATATTTTGAAGAGAAAATAAATATTCCTACTCAAGAAAATGTTGTAAATAGAAGGAGAGACAAACATGGGACTGTGGTATTATTTTCGTCATTTTCTTATATGGGGTTTTAGATTCATCCTCCCAAAATGGCATGGATAATTCTCTCTGTTTAGATGCAGAGATTACATATCACAGGTTTGTAGGGGGAGATATTTCCAAGGGGAAGGTATTCCCGAGGGAGAATGGCTGTAGGATGAAGGAAGGCAGGTTTAGATTGCACACACAGAAGAAATTGTTCCCTGGCAGGGTGGGCAGGCCCTGGCACAGGGTGCCCAGAGAAGCTGGGGCTGCCCCTGGATCCCTGGCAGTGCCCAAGGCCAGGCTGGACAGTGGGGCTGGGAGCAGCTGGGACAGTGGGAGGTGTCCCTGCCATGGCAGGGGTGGAATAGGATGAGCTTTAAGGTCCCTTCCAACCCAAACCATTCTGGAATTCTGTGACAGTGCAGAAATATATGGCTGCCAGAAATGACTTTTAACTGGCATCCATACCCCTGTGCATTACCAGGTGTGAGTTCAGATGGTGTAACATTATTGTTTCTAAACAGGTTTTAGAAAGATTTCGATCTTCTGGGCTCTGGAGAGTTAATTGCTAAATTATCAAAAAGATTCTTTGACAAACAAACAGGCCAGATCCATGCTCCTGTTTGGCACTGCCTGATTGCACAGCAACTGTGATATGGTTTCTGTACAGGTGTGTCCGACTGGATAATCATCTTGCTAAAGTGAATCAAATCAAGAGTTCTTCCACAAAATCCCACGCTAACAGAAGAGCTAACAAAGTTATCACAGTATTTGCGGTGTCTGTAGACATGACCAAGGGTGGGAGTTAAAATTTCTGTCACAAAGTCTTGTCATATTCTGCTGGGATTGCTTTTGGTGAAGGGCAGAGGGAACAGAAAATACCTTGGAATTGTCCCACAAATTATGAAAGATGGATTCTGTGTCTGAGCTGTGGAATGAAATCGGCTGTGTGGGAGCCAGAATGTTGGGCAGAGAAGGGGACTGGCAGGCACAAAACGTGACCATGGCCTGCTTGGAGCACTCGCCCTTGCTGCCTGAGAGCAGCTGGGGTTTCTATGATGTTAATGATCCAATCAGCTGGAATAAGCACCAGGAAAGTATAAGAAGACCTAAATTCCACCTCCAAGAACATCATTTTGGCATGAACCAGTAGGTATTTAGTAGTTGGCAGTGGCATCCTGACAACATGAGACAAAGAACTTCCTTCTTCATTGGTGTGTTGGGAACCTCCTGAATTAATGAAAACTGCTTCTCCATTAGAAACCCTCCCTCGTGTTTTATGCAGTTGTACTCCAGTTGTACTGAACATTTGCTTCCAGGAGGAGGAGGAGGAGGAGGAGGAGGGCGGCTCTCTTATGCTGCATGTTACCAGGTGTCACTGAAAGCCTGAACAGGAGTTTTAGTAATGCGGGCAGTTTTCTTGCATTCATAAATACGAAGATGAAAGGTCAGCTATGGAATAAATCCCTACTGATCCAGCAAAAGTAACCTTTATTTTATTATGATGTTCACACTTTCTCAAATTAGCTGTCTCAATACCATGAATTTTTGAATCTCATTGTAAATTATTTCTCATGGAGAACCTGAATCAAAGTCTCAATTACAAAGCCAAAACTTTCTCCCGGATGTAGCAAACCAATCAAAAACAATGAAAACCAAATATTTTGGTGAAGGACACACTCTATTTTCCTGAGTGTGTTAATCCTTTTTAAGTCACTGGGAAGACCAGGCTTTAAATGAGCCCAGTATCTGTAACCAGAGACATGCTTTTTCCCCCAAAATAATGTAATACTTGCATCCATTGGAATTTTAGTAACATGACAAGTAACAAACCCAGTTGGATTTTGATGGAAGTTACAGGATTCATAATTAGAAAAAGCACTTTCACTTGTAACCCAAACAATTTCTCAATGTTTAAGAGAGAAATACAGAATCTATCTGACTGATGTCTCCAAAGTCACTCTTCAGAGAAGAAATGCATTTTAAATATGGAAAGAACCCCTGGTCTTACTCTAATTATTACATAAATCGAAACATTTCCTATCTTGCCTACCCAACTGAGAAGCCAGCAGCAGTTAATAAGCTATATGTAGATGTAAATTAGTAATACAATTCAAATTAAATTGCATTTCTTTCATTTTTAATAGGCAATGCCATTTTATGGAATAATCACATTTTGTAGTTAGCAAATTGGAGACATGTCAGATTGGACATGCTGTAAAGTAATATTGAAACTAAGTATTCTCATTAAATAGAGCAGTGGGGAGGTGGCTCAGAGTCTGAGGCACTCTCTAAGGTAATGTCTAAGTTAACTCTTAAAAAAACAAGTGAGAGCACAAGGTCATTTCTTTACACATTTCAGTATTTTATGAAAATATAATGTGGGAGCATATACTTCAGATAGCTAAGAAAGCCTCCTGATGACTGCAGCTGCAATTACTTTGAAATTCACAGTCCATTTTCAGTATTTCAGACAGATAAACAAAATAAATGTTCCACTGAACTAGAACTGCTTGAATGCAAAATAAAAATTTTGTCAAGTGTATTCTGCATTTAGTTCATTACTTGTGGAGTCGTGGGAACGGTGTGAAGTATACCATGCAATACATTATGGGTTGTCCTCAGGACTCAGGGAGGTTTGGCTGTTGCTGTCAGAGGGTGCTCTAAGCTCTCCACTTTGCTCCAGTTGGATTCTCTTGAAGCAGTACCAGAAATCCCAGCTTGGAACCGTTGGTTCTCATGCAGCTGGTCCAGGGAATGAGCCGGCCAGTGGTGCCCTCCTTTGTCTGTCCCCTCCAAAGCTCCACTCCAGTTCCATAGGGGTGATGGGAGGTTGCCGAAGGCTTTCTCTGTTGCCAGACTTTCTTTGGTAAGATCTTGAGGGCTGTGGGCTGTGTATATTCCAAATAAATGCTCCAATGCTCCTCATATAGGCTGAAAAAATGCTGCTCTCAGGTGGTTCTTCAGGTATTTCTTTTTTAAAAGCACACAGCTCCAGCTCGGAAACTGCAACCGGATGTCCAGGTGAGGCAGGACTATGTGTGGGACACATGTATCCATCCATCCATCCCTCCATCCATCCATCTATCATCCATCCACCCATCCATCCGTCCCTCCCTCCATCCATCCGTCCGTCCATCCATCCGTCCATCCACCCATCCATCCGTCCCTCCCTCCATCCATCCGTCCGTCCATCCATCCGTCCATCCACCCATCCATCCGTCCCTCCCTCCATCCATCCGTCCGTCCATCCATCCGTCCATCCACCCATCCATCCGTCCCTCCCTCCATCCATCCGTCCGTCCATCCATCCGTCCATCCACCCATCCATCCGTCCCTCCCTCCATCCATCCGTCCGTCCATCCATCCGTCCATCCACCCATCCATCCGTCCCTCCCTCCATCCATCCGTCCGTCCATCCATCCGTCCATCCACCCATCCATCCGTCCCTCCCTCCATCCATCCGTCCGTCCATCCATCCGTCCATCCACCCATCCATCCGTCTGTCCGTCCGTCTGTCCGTCCGTCCATCCATCCACCCAGCCATCCATCCACTCATCCATCCCTCCCTCCATCCATCTGTCCCTCCATCCATCCATCCCTCCAGCCAATCCAGGGATATCTATGATATTTGAGATTGAGTGATTATAAATGACTAAATTAGGAATTCTTGCTCAGTGGTCTCTCTACAGACAAATACAGAACAATCATTACAGGCAGCAGATTAATTGCAGAACTTATTGTAGGTTTTTAATTTTGTCTTGTTTTGTGACCAGACCAGTGTTTAGACAGAGAGTAGGCGGTGCAGCTACAGTTTGGTTTGAGATGGATTTTCCAGCCCTGAAATCATGACTGGCTTTGGAGAGAGGGGCATTCCCTCGAGCAAGGATCACTTTAAAGGATCTAAGGGCACTTGGGCCCAGTTTCTGGGGATTAAGTTGCTGTTCCTTGTTCTGTTCTTGAATGTGGGAGGGCTGTTGATGTGCTCTGGAGCACTGTAAGCACTCGATGTCCTGTTTTCTAAGTTTTGACTTTCAAGATTCATTGAAAAAGTTCTTGGAATTTCTAATTATCTGGTCCACTTTTCCCCTTTTTTTTCTTTGTAGGGTGAGGGAGAGGCCAGCAGTATAACTGGAGGTTAGGGACAGGGGTGGGCTGCTTTTGTTGGAAGCAGAAGAGGGCATACGATTACTGTCATTGATGCAAAGGCACAAAGTCTGAGATCTGTGTCACAGTGCAGCTGCTTAATAGGCCTGATTCATTCCCCTACTGAGGCAAAACCTTATTTTCAAGTCTTCCTCCTTCTCCCTGTGGCAGCTGAGTATCAGGGATGTGTTGAAGAAGCCCAAACCCTTTTCTTACCAAGTTGAATCAGTGACATTCAATTTGTTGGGGTTTTTCCCCTTGCTGGCAGACTTGCCAGGATCAATTTGAAAGTGTTAAGTCATAGGGGTAATGTCAGCACGGGAGCCCCAGAGCTGTGATCCACCATATATTGTAAGATAAAAAAGAATCCAGACAATGCAAGTACAAGCGTGAACTCCTGTTTCTTCTTTTAAATACCTAATTAACCTCTAGTCCTCTCTTCTTTGTTCTTTTTTTTCTCCACTTCTTCAGGCAAGGGAATTAAGTTGGAGAGTATCTGCAAGTATTTTATTGATGATAAACATTTAGCTGCTGATTTAACTTCTAAAATTATTATTGTCATCCTTCAGTACTGAACACTCATACCACAGCTATGGAATTTTTATTTTATTTTTGCTTTCTGATTTTTTGAGCCTTTCAATTATCTTCTTGAATTTAAGAGAGTGTTAGAGTGACTATTCTTTACAGAAAGCTTCCCGATGTCCCTTCCCTTAAAATGATGAAAGCACTGATGGTTTTAGAGGGATAAGTCACTCTGTGATGGCAGCAGTGCTTGCCTTAATTTGGCTCAGTGAATATCTATATTAGCTTTTTTACCACTATGTTTTCCAGTTGAACTGCTCAACTAGTTTTGAACAGATAAATTGTATATTTTAAAGTAAAATCATGTCATGGAACTTAGTGACTTACACTGGGGAGTACTTGGTCCCACATGGGAGATTCTGTAAAACTAAGCTGCCATGCTTCACAAAATTATTTTCAACCTTGTGTACGGCACAGAATTATTTTCCTCAAGATTTTGCATTTTTAAATCTTTGTTTTAATCAGAAATACTTCCTGAAAATATTATAAAGCCTTCTAGGTGGTTTGAAGCTACTTTGGTTTTGTAATTCCCCAGAGTACTTTCAAGATCTGTATCAGGAGAGATGCTTTTCAAGAATTTGTATAGGTTGTGCTGAGCTTCTGGGATAAAAAAGCCCCCACTCAGAAGGGGCATTTTAGCCCAAAGGTAACCTCGGTTTGAGAAACAAACCTCCTCTGGGTTGTGGAGAAGCAGAACATGCAGTAAATGGCTGTGGTACTTGTCTCCTTGCAAGAAATAGATGTTACAAAGTCTTACAGTAGCATCAGACTGAAATACAGTTGGAGCAGGGGGGCACAGGTTCACAATTGAGTTAAACAAAAAAAAAAAGCGGAATCATTCTAAAGAACCATTTTATGAGTTGTTCCTCTCTGTGTCTAAATATTTATGCATGAACTGGTAATCTGCAGTTCTCTTGTAGCTGGGGGTCAGAAGCAGCTCCTTCAGGGACCTGATGTGCCCCCATGCTCTGCTGCCAGGCACAGGCTACAGCAACAGTGCCACAAAACACTGCTCTTCTCATGAGCTGGGCTGAGCTCTTTCATTGTGTTGTGGTTTTGATCCTGGCTAAGTGCCAGGCACCTACGGCAGCCGCTCACTCGTTCCCTCCCCTGCCACACCTGGACAGAGGAGGGAAGGAGAGGGGAAAAAAACCCAAGGGAATTAACTCAGAGGTCTATGAGTTGAGATAAGGAACTGGGAGAAAACGCTCCAAGGACAAACCAGGCTCAGCTTAAAGTTGCAAAGTGAGATTTATTACTACCTGAGTTAGAAGGAGGATATGAGAAATAAACTAAACCTTTAAAAGAGACCCTTCTTTCCACTCCCCACCCCTCCCTCCCTCCCACCAACAGTGCAAGGGGGGCAGGGTGTGGGGGTTCAGGTCAGTCCATTTCCAAGATCTTCTTCCCCTGCTTAGGGAGAGGAGTGTTTTTCCTCTGCTTTTGCCGTGGGGTCCCTCCCACGAAAGACAGTTCTCTGTGAACCTCTGTGGCGTGGGTTTTCTTGTCCATGGAATGCAGTGCTCCAAGGACAAACTGCT
>VYZT01005934.1:99648-156903 GCA_013400735.1 Pomatostomus ruficeps
GCTTCTTCTGGCATCCATGGCTGCTGTGGCTTCCGACATCTCCTCGCTCCAATGTTGGCACCTCACCCACGAACTGCGGGTGGCTCTGCATCCCTCATGGACCCCGTGGACTGCAGGGGGGACACCCCGCCTCACCATGGGCTCACCACGGCCTGCAGAGGAATCTCAGCTCCAGAGCCTGGGGCACCTCCTCTCCCTCCTTCTCCACTGACCTTGGTGCCTCCATGTTGTTTTCCCTCACATGTTCTCACCTCCTCCTCCTTCTCAAACTAAAAGCAGCTGCGTGTGCATTTTGTTTTGATTTTTCCTTAAATCTGTCATCACAGAGGCGTAACCAACTTTTCTAATTAGCCCAGACATGGTCAGTGGCATGTCCATCATCTTCAGAGCCATCAGAGGTTGGATCTGCTGGAAATGGTGAAGAACTCCAGAAACTTCTCACAGGCGCCCTCTTTATGGCCCCCTCCCCTCTACTAAAACCACAACAATTGTATGCCACCGTGTTTGTTTATCCTTAGTGAGTAAGAGATAGGCCTTCAGTTTGTCCAATTGGATGATTAATTCTTTCTTAATATGCAAATATTTGTGTTTAGTACCTTAAAGCAGCATTTTTAGCACAGTCATAAGGTCTAGATCTATAGTTTGATGTGATATTTTTATACAAGTATTTTAATAGCTCAAGAAAAACAGAAGTTAATGCTTCCATTTGTGCATTTTCAAGTCTCTCATTAATTAAAAATACTAATTCCTTTTTCCGTTACAGTAATGGATCATACAGTAATTGAATCAAAGGGCATTGCATTTAACACAATTGTGACTCAAGACCAGAGAGGTTAAAGATTAGCTTCACCTGGTTGCTAGGGCTTCTAATGCGTTAAAAATTTCTGTTGGTTTGGCAAGGTTTTTTTTTTATGTTAGGGGCTAAATATTAAAAGCAGTATGTTTAACATTATGAATTTTCTAAGTTTCCTCATTTTAGACCTTGCCAAGTTCTCCCTCAGCTTGGAGCAATGATTTTTGAGAATCAGTCACTCCTTTGGATGAGTGGACACCAATATCCACAGATGAAACTGTGAAACTGGGGTCTTGGTCCTTGATTTTTCCTGGTTGCAGCTGGGCTGGCTGACAGTGCTGGAGGTCCACCGCTATTAATTATTTTAGTCAGGGAAAGACAGCCTCATTTTTTCCCCAAAAGCCCTGCAGAAATGTTCCTAGTGAGGAAAATAATAAAGGCTAATACATCATAGTCTGTAACGTAGTACAGCAGAGTAGATAACATCTCACCTTTCTCCAGGCGAAGGAGGACAGGATTTGAATGGCCTCCTTCCTTTTAATGGTGGCAAGATTTTGGGAGGAGGACTCTGAGGCTAGGAACACAGACAGGACTGTGTCCATCCTGGCATGTGCGAGGGTGCCACAGCATTAGATCTGGGAGGGTATTTCAGTCTACCACTGCTCTGAGCCCTTGAACTGAACTGGCATCAGCAGTAGATGAAGCACACCTGGTTTAAGTTCCTCCAAAATGTGTCCGTTCATGTGTTCCGAGACCTCTCCCTTGGGTGATCTGAGGGTGGTGAGGGGGGACTAAGGGGATTCTCCTCAAACCACAGTCCCGTATGAACTGAAATGGTAATCTAGATGCCCTATTTATATATATATATATGGGGTGTGTATATATAGATAGATACATAAATATATTTTTGTAAATATATGTATGTATATATGTGCATGCATGTATGTAGATAGGTATATATGTGTGCATATGTATGTATATATATCCAGACAAGGGAGAACTTTCTAAACTCTCAGTTGCTAGCAGAAATCTTATGGCAGAAAGATTGCTTCTGAACTGCTTCCAGTTCTTCTTTGAAAGTTTTCTGCAGTTACGGAGTTGTGCTTTTAGCTGAGCTGGATGGAAGTGAGTTAAGCGGCCGGAAAAGCAGCGTTCAACAGCAAGGAAGGACAAACTTGTGTCAGGTGAGATCACAGGAGTGACAGCTTCATTCCTGCCCGAGTTCAGTGTACAACAGACCTCAGAAAGTGGACAAAAGAGAGGTGGGGGCAGCAAATGCATCAATTACAGATTCTGCAATAGTTTCTAGGGTGTGCTCTGTGCTTAATCAGAGCTTAAACTCTCTCTTGAACCGAAGCCTAGCAAAGACATGGGTGGTGTCTGATGGTTGCTGATTGCTTAAGAGTTGCCCTTTGCTGTTATCCCTTCAGTGTCTTTGTGGACACGGAGTGTGGAAACTGAAAGGCAACGCTGCTTCCTGGTTTCCTGCTTTTCTGTGAACCCAGGGACTGGAACACAGGAATTACACCAACCTGCATTCTTCTGGGAAAAGACTGGAAAAGGGCCTTATCGTCTTTGGCCCACAGCTAATTATTGAGACCTGTCAGGGCTAATTAGCCCTAAGTGTGGTACTCTTACTGCTACGTTACAACTTCCTTGGCATGAGAAGGATCCGTTGGCATTACTGCTTTAAGCAGAAAAGCAGTTGCAGGAAGAGCCTCTGCTGTGGGAATTTGGGTGTGTGACCGGCCCGGGTGTCACACCTGCCTGGGGCTCTGCTGCCTTGTTTACAAACTGTGTTTCACTCCACACGGTACCAATGGAGCTTAATTAGAAGAGAAACACAGGAGTGTTAATAGCTCTAGAAGAAGAAATAGAGTCAACCTGTGTATTAATTGACCTTCTTAAAAATTAATCGACATGTTTTGTGTTTGTTCTTCCCTGGACTGGCACGCTGCTTTAGGACTCCATTAAATGAAAGCTTGTCTGTGACAAAGAGTGAAAGTCTTTGCTGCCTGAGGGGTGGGACTGGAGATGCAGAAATCAAAGCCCTTCTTGGCTACAGACGCTCGCTTGGCTTTACTTTCTGTTGGAATCCATTTCAGCCCAGTCAGGAGCAATGGATCTCACTTATCCGCAGCGCTGTTAAAAGTTGGCTCCCTGACCTGAGCTGCCCATCTGGGTCCTCTTTGCAGTCGGCAGGGAGAGCTCAGTGCATGCACAGAGTGATGGATCGCACTTGAGACAGAATTGGTTTGGATTTTAGAGGTCTCTGCAACCAACTCAGAGCAGACAGGTTTTAAATCATTGCAGTTAGGAGGCACGAATGTTTCCCATGGTCTTTCTGTGGACTTCAAGGCAGTTTGGAGCAGGTACCCGCACTCTTCTCTCTGTTTTGGCAAGTTTCTATACATGGGAAGATGAGGTTCTTTTAATCACAGAAATTTACTGAGAATAAACAAACAAAAAACCCCCAAACAAACCAAAGTGTTCAGTTAGGCTTGTTTTGGTTTATAAAACAAATAGTAAATCAGAAAACATGGGAGACAGGCAGACTTGCTGGTGTGCTGGTTATTGCTGAAGTGCTGTAATGTATGTGAGAGCACAAGGAAGTGAGGAAACACAGCTGGTGAAGGCTCAGAAACACGTGAACTCATAACAGACCCTGGTAGGTGTCTTTTGTACACAGCATGCTCGAGGCAGTCATGACACCTCAGAACGTCTATCCAAGCTTTTTTTATTTTTTCTTTTGCTCAGTTCAGTATCAGTTTTCAGCAGCAGGCTAAGTTCCCCTCAGCTTGCATTTGAAGCTGTAATAATTTCACTCCTATGCCCCTTTTTTGGGTGCAAAATGGATTAAAGTCTCTGTGGAGCTTAGCAGTAGAACAGCGGCTCTGCTAGGAAATCTGCAGAGGATTCAAAAGCTGTTTTTCAGCTTAGCGCTTAACTGTTGCTCACTTTGGGATCATTTTTCACAAATTCACCCTCATTAAATAAAGCCTCATTCTTGCTGCTGGCTTTTCCAACTTTTCTTCAACTCAGTCATTCCATTATAAAGAACAAATGCTACCCAACTGTCAGTTCTGAAAATAATGGCTAAATTTGAAAGGAGAGACCATGATGAAGCTTTTCCTTAACCTGCTTAGTGATGGTTGTATTCCACAGAGCACTGAATTTAAGGGGTTTTTCATTGATTTTTAAAAAACTTGGTCCTTTTCCTTATTCTTGTCCTATTCATATGCAGTACTGGCCTAGCTCAGAAGAGAATAATTAACTTTTTAAATTATATTTTTAGACAAAATGAGGGAATTTAATTAGGTTAATGTTGCAATGATACTCATGTGATGGAACATGTCAAAATACAGATGTCCAGAATTTTGCTGGCCCTAACTGGAAGGGAAGGAATACCTCTAGCAAAGCACATATTAAACTGTGGTGCACAGAGAAAAGGCTTTGCTGAAATACTTCTACATGGATAGATAAGACATAAATACTCCTTTTTTTTTTTCCCTGCAAATCCGTAGTTGTATTTTACATCAAATCTGTAATCGGTAAAGATTGCAATAGGAATGGTGGGGAGGGAAAGAAGTATTTTTGCTTATTAGCAATGGGGAAGAAGGGTAAAATAGATTGACTTGATCATGAAATTGCTGTCCTGTCTGGGGTATGTTGGAAATCCAAAGGGCTTTTTTAATGGAAGTCTCAGTTTGGCAGTGGAGAAAACGGGAGCGTAAGAGAGATTGGACCATAAGGCACCACTGGGAGAAAACTCAGAGAAAACAGGGAGTTTGAAAACTCTTGTGGATTTCTTTTTTTTTTTTTTTTCCCCCAAGTGAGATAGGAAATAAACTAGATAGATTACTGGCTTACAGGCTGATAATAAAACAGCCAAAGCAGATGGTAAGAAAGATAAAGAAAAAGAGAAAGTTTATGCATAGCTCATTAACCACAGTTTGTAATTCATTTGCAGATTTTTATGAGAAACTCTGCAACAAATAAAAGTCCAAGTTAAAAAATTAGGCAGAATTTAAGGAGGCTAAAATCAGCCCAATTAAGACAAATATATAATACACTGTTGACTCAGAAACTTAATTTTTACAGTAAATGTAAATGTTTATCAGTTCCTTGCAAGTCTCGAAGGTAATAAAAAAAATTTTAGTTGCTTGCTCTTTGATATCTAAAATAAAACCTAGTAGTTCTTCTAGAAAGTTTTCATGACTAAACTAAATGTGTGAACTTAAGGGAAAGTAATTTTATTTTACAGAATTTCAAAGCAGATTTATTTCCTTTGTTCTCATTGATTCTTACATCAGTGTAATTCCCCAAGGAGATGGGGCAGTGCAGAGGAAGGCATCGTTCAGCTGTCACCTGATAAACCTGCTTATATTTGCCATCAAAACTATAGGTTATTTAGTGCCATAAGTATTTACTGTTGGCATTTTTAGCTGTTTGCATTGCTTCTTGAAAGAACATCAGTGTAAAAGATCTTCAGTATTTTGCATGAGAGGCTTACTGATAAAAAAATCAAATATTGATATAATCCTTGATCAAATCAGTGAGGACTGATAATTCCCTCTAATGCTCTCTTAATTTTGCAGGAGAGAAAATGTAATTTGCTCTTAATGAAACTTGTCAACAGTCTGCGAAATGGTTGTTTAATCAAGATGGCACAAAATCACATTCACAATTACCTTGATTAGAAGAGGTATCATTGTTCTCCAATAATTTTTTTTTTTCCTCAAAACCACTTTTAAATATTGAGTACCTCCAGGATTTGTATCACATAGCTTCAGTTCGGTGGCAGGTACAAAGTCAGATCACTGACTGTGTATTTCTTAAATGAGTACGTCGTTCTGCAGAGATTAAAATAAAACTACTCTTCTGAAATGATCCACTTGTGGGGCTGCTGTAATGGTTTCCTCTTTGTTCTCCATCACACCTATAAATATATTCCCATTTCTAATTGCCAGGAGGTTTAGGTTCTGTGAAGAGTCATTCTCTCTCACTTTTTATTTTCTTCCTTTTTTTTTTCCCTGAAGATATATTAAGCCTCCAGCTCTTGAAGTTGACTTCAATTTACACTTTGGTTCCTATAACAGTGTTTGATAAATCATTGTCCACAGATGTTGTCGGCATTAATAGCTTGATTTTCCAGCTAATGGATGGAAATTGGAACAGATGTACTGGTTTTTAACCAAAGGGGGCAAGAGAAAAAGCAGGCACGAGGTAGTTGAAGTCAGCTTGTGGCAGGATTGAGAGCGCTCACCTTTCCTTTCTGATCAGTCTCTGCAGGTCCCTGGGGGCTGAGGCCTTGGGGGTGTTTGGAAAGGCAAAATGTGAGCAGCAAAACTGGGGGCATGGGAAAGGATCAAGCAGAAGATGCTGGGATCTAGAATAGGTTGGACGTTCCCTGACTGGAACTGGTCAAACGCCTTGAACCCTGGTGAGCAAGGCTGAAGGCCTCCTGCAGTGCCCTGGGGTAGCAGAGGGGTTCCAGGAGCCCCTCTCATGACCCACAACGTTTGCACCTTTCTTTTCTGGCCTTAATTGTTGCTTTGGTAAAGTTCAAAGCTACCTGGCCTGGTAGCTGTAATTTCCAGGCAAGAAATGCTCATTCAAGCCTGAGTTATCTTAAAAGTCATTGCCTCGTATTACCTTGTGTTTCTGGGTATTATTCATTATCAGTTTTTTAGCTTTGTCTTCCTTTTCCCCCACCTTTTATGGGGTCAGGTCTACATGAAAAATTCCCGTTGGTGGTTTAGCAAGTGCTTGTCTCTGTTCTCACTCACCCTTGTGGTAATCCTTGCTCAGGTGATTGCCAATTAAAGATATTTTCTGAGCTTGCCAAAGCTGAAACACAAACCTCTGAGACCTTCATAGCTCTTGACTCCAGGAGAACTGAAGCCTCTCACGTTGCCATCTGCTTTTCACTTGTCAATTCCCCTTGGAAACCATCGAGGCACATGTGTTTGCTTGCAGCTATTTTGAAGAGATTTGCATTTATCAGTGTAATCTAATTAGGTCCTTTTATTAGGGTTGAACATTTAAGTGTTTGCAGAAATGGGATTAACAGTTATCCATTTTTTTTTTTTTTATTCTAATGCATTGTAACAGCTCTAATCTATTAGCTAAAACATTCCAGGTCATGTGTGTACTTCATCTCCTGGAGCAGCAAATGATGTAATTGCTCTTCTTTTCCTTTTGTGGTGAATCCAACCAATAAATAGTTCTTTGCTAGTAATTCCTTTCACCTGCTTATTTTTCTTTTCTGGTCAGAAATTTTCCATGAACAGTTCCATTTTATGGACTTTATCCATTACATGAAGTATTTCCCCAGTGATTTCTGCAAACAGTGTTCAGCTTCTAATTATTTCATGCACAGCTGAGTGATTTCAAGAACGTGTTTGCTGTGTGCTGCCAGGCTGTGCCAGCATGCCAAAGGGCTCTGGGTGCTCATCCTCAGCTTCAGCTAAAGTTAGCAGAGTGCAAGTTGTGTTGTGATGTTAGTCTCTGCAGCAAGGCTGGAGAAAGGAGCCTTATTGTTCCTAAAATTAATTCATTTCTCAAAATCTGGGGATTTTGAAGTTTTTCCTGTCTAAGTGGAAAAAAAATGGATATTATTATTTAAAACAAATACTCTTTAAAGCTTTCATTCATAGCCAGGATGTAATCCATAGGAAATCTGGTTAAAAAGTCCAATTATTAAAATTATTTAAGAAAACAGAAGAAACTGATACGGTAAAGGACAACTGCTGAACTGGGTTAACTCTACTGTCCTCTTACTCTTAAATTATATTAAAATTTCCATCATTTCAGTTTAGTGTTTCAATTTTTAACAAGGAAAAATAAACTTAAACTTACTTTTAACAGATTAGAGAAAAAAAGTGGGTTTTTTCCTAATTACCCAAACTTCATTCATATCCATAGCCCATTAAGAGAGCAGCAGTACTTCTGATATTTCTGTGACAAAAACTGTATTGAACAATACAAAAAAAAAAAAAAAAAAGTACTTCAGAACTACAGAGTATTGTTCATCAACTGAGTGTATTTGCAGTTAGATTGGATCAGTCACAGAATAACACAATCGTTTTTAAATCGTATTTAAAACAAAACACTTGGGTGATGAAAGGATCCAGAACACTGCAAGAGATCATTGCTCTCAGTATATTAAAAAATAAAAGCCCTGTTGAGCATTTAGCTTACTTATTATCTTCCAAGTATATCTGTACAATTTTATTTTCTGCATGAAGAATATTGCAGTGCCTGTGTGACCAGAGAGTTAAAAATAAAAGAATATCCAAAAGTAGATTCTTAGGAAGGCAGCTGAAGGACCGGTGAGATTGGGTTCAACAGGGTGTGCTTTTTGTCCACAGGTAAAGCTGCCAAGCAGACCAAAATAACTGTTATCTTTGGGAGGAAATTAAATGCTTCAAGGGCTGGATGAATAGTGGCTAAAGATATAATATTATAATATTTCTGAAAGATTATGTCCTTTGCAATTTTGTTACTTTTTAAAACACGCATTATGCTGAAACTGGGTGTTATGCAGAGCTCTGAGAAGGTTCAGGTCCCCGTTTCAGTACTTAGGTTTTTTGGTGTACATCTGTGAGACTATTTAACAGTGAATTTTCATTAACTGGAAACAATTGGAAATAAAGAAGTATTTACCAGGGCTTGGGGTGACCCAGGGCAGGACCTGGCTCTTGGCCTAGCTGAATCACCAATTGCAGCTTCCCTGAGAAATGTGCTTGGTTCTCCATCATGTGGAGTCTCAATCAAGCATGGATTTCTCTCTAGAGAGAGGCTTTGTTCAACAATAAGTTGTAGTTTTGATGCACAAATGAATGGCAAAATTGGCTCATTTTACACAGGACTTGACACTAAATGATTACAATTGTCTCTTTTGGAAACAGGATAAAAGTTTGATTTATTAAAATTCAAATTTGTTTCCACAGGGAGAGTGTTTCTTGGCTTGTATGACCTTTTGCAGTGTTGTTTTTTCACAGAAAGAAGAACATCTTTAAAGAATCTGTAATGAATGTTCACTTCGTTAGGATTCCCTTCTATTCTATTTGAAGGTGTTTTATTTTCTCTTCTGCAGTTCTAGCTTTAATTTTTTTTTACATTTATTGCTTAGCTTCATCCCCAAGTTTCCTGCCACAAATCTCACAAATCTCTCTTAGCAGTTCTTGGAAAGTTGGGTTTATTATGAATTGTTCTCTTCCCTCTCTGTGTATTGAGACAACACCTATTCAAAAGCTTGTGTGTCTTTCTGAGGATCATAGTATAATTTTTCTTACGTCACCTTCTGGGTGATTAGAAGCCATTCTGCCAATGATTTAACAGTAGGAAGGAGTAGGCTGAAATCACGAGGTATCCCTCTTTACAGTGGGGCTTTACACAGCGTTTGGTGGAGCAGCCATGTGGACTTCAGGATATCATAAACTACTAACAATCACTATGTCACTGGAGAAAAGAGAACAACTGAATGAAGAGAAAAACAAATGTCATATAAGTATTTGGAGGAAAGATTATTTATTTTTAGCAGATTTTTTTTCTCTGTGGGTTTTTTTTGTTTTTTATTTTTAAGTTTTAAGTGAGTCTGTGCTGCTTCTACACTTAGGCTGGTGCAATACCTAACTGAGCCCGTGAGATCCTTGAACACTGGCAACTGTAAGGCCATACTTAACCTGCTGGCACAAACAACTCATTGTCAAATGTATCTTATTTTGGTTTTGCTTTCCTTTCCTAGCAATCCCACTCCTGTCTGGGCTTCACTAAGCAGCATTATGCCTTGCTGACTTGCACTTTGGCATAGGAACCACTGTGTTGGACGCTATCACTTCCCTCAACTCTGTGTTAGCGTAGAAACATATTATCACACGGGATGATAACATGCGGTGCTTTTATTGGAAGAGCTCTGGAAATCGGGGGTAACGGACCCAAATTCAACTTCAACATGGATTCAGAGTGAGCACATTTTATACCCCCTCCGTTACATGACAGTTGGTTAATCATACATTAATCATTAGCTTAACATTGTTCTATTGGAAAAACCTCCCCCAAGATTATGTTTACCCGAGTATGATTCCCCGTCCCGTCCCCCTTTCCAAGGTTGTTTTCACCCAGGCGTGGCTCCAAGCCCCCTGTTCCCATAGCGTTTCTGTAGGTGGATACACAGCTGGGGGTTCGCATGGTTTAACAGAAACAATATAATATGTTCTAAGCAGTCACCAGTAGAAATTCACATCTCCCGTTTCCAAGGCCTACACTAACTAACAATCTCTGAGGCCTGTTCTAGCTAACAGATTCCGAGGCCTGCTTCAGCTAACAGATTTTAGAAACATTTAATCCTTACACTATCATCTGTGTCAACATCTGTAGCTTCAGAAGCTTGTTCTGCCAGGGCAGTAGCCCTTGCTGCCATGACATGGCCGTGTGCTGCCCTGTCAGCGAAGAGCACTTCTTCCCAGAAGGTGGGAAGATCATTGCCCTCCTACCACCCTGCTGCAGTCCTGCTGGAAAGGAACTCTGTATTTCGATATGGAACTTCCTCAAGTATCTCTGGGGAAATGATGGAGCAGATAAAATCTCTCAACAGCTGTATCTCTGCATCAGCATTAACAAGTGGTACAGGGAAGTCATTGTCCTCATCCAGTGTTAAAAGCAAAGCAGTTTCCTGGCTCAAGTCAGTGTCCCCAGAGATTGGGATTCCTTATTTCTGGGTTTTCACCTCACGGGGGCTGCTGGGGAGGCTGCACAGGGCCTTTGTGAGCAGGTGGCAGCTGCCTACATGTGCCACATACCTGTTAATTGGTCCCTTGCCACAGCTCTGGGTATGACCACGTGAGGGATGAATGTCCAAGTGCCACTGGGTGTGATGGGTGGCTCTGGAGGACCCTTCAGAGGTCAGCTGAGTACACACAACCATTGGTGTTGTTTCTGGGTACCAACCTCCTTTGCATACTAAAGCAAGCAGCCAAATATAATTGCATAAATAAGTGAAGACAGCAGCTTCCTGGAGTGCTTGAGAAAGCTGCTGCATCCGGCAGTGCCTGCTGAGAGGGAAGGCTGAATAGTAATGAAGGAAATGGATTCGGAATGCTTCCTGAGAGGGAAGGTCTGGGAGCGAAATGCTGACAGCAGACACGTGCAGGGAGTCGCTCCTGACGCTGAGGAGAGCTGCAGGCAGGCGTCTGAGGCCAGAGTTGAGTCAATATTTCTCCTCGTGGTGTCTGTGTGAGCTTGTCGCTGTTTATCCCGTTAACCCTTTGGCCAGATGATTGCAGAAATGCTGTGTCCTGTCAATACCTGACAGCAGGCAGGCTTTGAATCATATATACACAGTTAGCTTTTGAACCTGTAGCCTCTCTGATTTATTTGCTGCCGCCTCAAGAGTTTCTGTGTGTTTTAAAATCGTGCCTGAGTTATATTGCTACTGGGAGATATATCATGGCTTAGCTGTTCTGTGGCTCCGTGTTTTCTTTCACTTATGGCTTATCTTAATCATTCAGCTTCACTTATGTGCAAGTCACCATTTTGGCTTAGTTTTTATTTAACTTGTGCCTATGTTATAAAATAAGGTGGAAATTTTCTGCTAAACCAGATGCTAGGCAGAGTCAGCTGTACTTGTTTAGAACGAAACTGCAACCTCATTAAATCATGGCATTCATTTGCTTGCTGCCAGCTCAGACGTGCAATGAGGAATCCATCATCTGCTTTTCAGCAACAGCCCTTGTATGGCTGAGTTGTAAATGCTCAGGTGAAGTTCCAGAGCAAATGAACATTGGTGAGTTCTTGCCAGAAATGTGAAATAAGTCTGTTCACCACTCAGGCTCCATGATGGGACCACAAGTCAAACATCACCTGGTTTTCTTTTGGTGTGGGACAGCCTGGGCACTGGAACTATTTCAAGACTAAGGAGATCGATAGTCCCATAAAGGTAAGTGAGGGAACTAGTTCAGCCAGAACCAAAAGTAACTCATCCCCTAATTGGAGCTGACATTTTTAGTGCAGAAAAACATATGATTAAGGAGCAGTGCCCATGAAATAATTTCTGTGGAGTGGTGCTGAAGTTCAGAGCCAGATGAGACATTCTGGTTTTCATCCTGCTTCTTGAATGCTGGAAACACTGAGCCCTTTTTGTAATGCTTCTCTGCACCTTCCAAAGGAGAAAAGCCTTGGGGTACAGTGACTCTGACTTCCTCGTCTTTGAGACATAGAAAACAGATTCTGTTGGACTGCATTATTTTAGCACGAATAGCTGAGTTTTAAGTACCTTGTTTTGAACTGGGATCATGGATGGGGTCACAGATTGGTTTCTCTGTTGCTGGGAGCCTTTGGGGACAGAATACAGGGGGGACTTGTGCCTCCTCTGTACTGTGTTCCATAGGCTTCATGTACCTGAAAAACAAAACTCTATATCAAATGTTGAAAATGTTGCTTGTTCCCACATCTCTCATGGCACAGCTCTACTCAACAGCTGCTGGTTCTGTGTGTGTATCAATGACTGGAACTGGTGTTTTACCTGTGGCAGTTTGATACAAGAAGTCAATGTCAGGAAAGTCTTGGAGGTGCTGTGATAGCAATGTGGAGGCTGCAGACTTCCTGGGTCTGAGCTTTTGTTCCATCAGAAAAGCAGAACCAGGCTGCCTGCTTATCTCTGTAGCCTTTTTAAATTTTATTTTGTTTTCCTCCAACAGAACTTCTTACAGAAATTCAAATCTCATAAATACAGAATCCCAGTATCCCTGAGGCTGGAAAAGCCCTCGCAGCCCATGGAGCCCCAGCTGTGCCCGATGCCCACCTTGTCCCCAGCCCAGAGCTCTGAGTGCCACCTCCAGCCCTTCCTGGGACACCTGCAGGGCTGGGCACTCCAAAGCTCCCTGGGCAGCCCCTGCCAAGGCCTGAGCACCCTTGCCATGGGGAAATTCCTGCTGCTGGCCAAGCTGAGCCTCCCCTGGCCCAGCCTGAGGCCGTTTCCCCCTGTCCTGTCCCTGTTCCCTGGGAGCAGAGCCCGACCCCCCCCGGCTGCCCCCTCCTGGCAGGGAGTTGTGCAGAGCCAGAAGGGCCCCCTGAGCCTCCTTTGCTCCAGGCTCAGCCCCTTGCCCAGCTCCCTCAGCCGCTCCTGGGGCTCCAGCCCCTGCCCAGCTCCGTTCCCTGCCCTGGACATGCTCCAGCCCCTCCAGGGCTCTCTGGCCAGGAGGGCCCAGAACTGGACACAGCCATCGAGGCCCCTCAGCAGGGCCAGCATGATTACAACAAAAATGAAGCAGTTACAGATAGGGAGGATAAAGAAAAGGGGGCTGGTACAGCCTATCCACATCAAAGCCAGGAAAAAGGAATATTGGGCAAAAAAGTTTTGGTAAGGACAGATGCTATCCCGATGTACTTTGACTTTTTATATATGTTACAAGAAAAAGCAGGTGAAAAATTACTGAAAGGAAGGAGAGGATGGGTATGGTAGTGCTTGGCTAGTCAAAGCTCAGTCAGGAAGTGGTGGCAGCTTGAGGCCAGAAGGTCTCTCACCAGGACACACAACTTTCCTCTGTTCAAATGTCTGTAGTGAATAAGCAGTTCCCTTTTCTCTTTTTTAACCATATTTTTTCTTATTTACTTGAAAGGTAGAGCTTTGTCAAAGGAAAGTGCCTTTGGGAGGATCAAACACGAGTTAAATGAAATTCCTGAGTAATAAAAGATGTCATCTTTTGGCTATCACCTCCAGATTCTGCAGAGTTTCTGGGAATAGTTTTAGTTACAAATTCATGTAGTCAAAATAATTTCTTGGTCTTTCTACTCTTTCTGCAAAGTAAGAGGTTGAGGCATCTGCACCTCCCTGTCTTCTGTTGCTGGTTTCCTCTGCTGCTACTGTTTACCAGCAGAGAGGTGCTGGTGGTAAGTTCATTAGTTCTTTATCACTCCAACATCTCCTCACTGTCACTTTTTGTTACATTTTGCATGAAATGTCCAATTGGCATGGGTATCTAATGAGGAAAGCGATTGGGATGTGGAATACATCGTATTGTTTCTAAGCAAAGCTGCACGGAGGTGGATGATGTATTGTTTATGTCAGGAACTGCAGTGCGTGGCAAGTGGATCTGAAGGTGGTTGTTTTTCCTGGGAAGCTGCCATAGTAAGGAGTTGGAGTACTGGCTCCTGCAAATATGACCGTGTAAGCCACGTGTCACTCTATGTTTCCTTGGGGTACGTGCAGCGTTCTGGTCACTCGGGTCACAGGGCACAAATAAGAAAAATGCAGAGAAGGCTAAGAAGAGGATAAGAGCTTCTACACAGGGAAAAAGCTCATCTGGATCGTCACCCGGGAAAAAAGAGTGAGTAAGAGAAGAGCTGAAAATGGTCTAGAAAGTCATTACGAGAGCAGAGGGAGAAGATGATTTATTTGAAGATGGTTTCTCGCTGTTGCTGGGAGTTAACTCATGTGGGCAACCTGCTAAAATTATCAAGCATGTAGCTTAAAGCAAATGAAATCCCACCTTATTTTGACCTGTTGTAGTTACATCACGTAATTCATGTCAATGGGATATTTTGAGGCCTAAAATATAAAGATAAAAGGAGGCTAAACATGCTCATGAAGGCGCAGGTGAAGGAGATGTTTGTAGGGAACACGTGCAGTTGAATATTAAGCACAGTGGTCTGTCCTTCCTATGTCTTCAGCTGCAGAAACCGTCAGGCTACAGATTGCAGAGAACAGTGATTCTGTCCACGTCCTTGTCTGTGTTTTCCCTGGGTGATCACTGCTGCCCAGTGCAGAGGTGGCAGCATGGCTTTAATCAGTGTGGCAGCTCTCACTGGGCCCATGTGGGAATGTGCTTCTGCTTTAGGATCTTTCCACCTAAACAGACAGACTCCGAGAATGTCCTGCTGCTCCAGGACCTTCCCACCTATACAGACAAATCCCAGGGTGAGGGGCTGTAGAGGGACAGTGCTCTGTCGTGGCTCTACAAGAAACAAACTCTGTGTCTGTTTGGAGAAGTGTCTGTGGGTCTGTGGGATTGGTTTGCACTTTGGGCACAGGAATCTGATCTAACAGAAAGCAGGAATTTCATACAAACCCATGAGGTTTTATCTCTGCAGATGAAATGAGAATAATTTGGCAGAGTTTTTCTTGTGCGAAATGACTTGATAAAGCCACTTTTCCTTTCAGTGATGAGTTTTCAATTTAGGTAAGTCCAAACAGTCATTTTGGCTTTGCAACATCTTTAATAAAATCCAGTCTCACTTCTCAAGCTGATTGTTCTGCTTGGCTTTAGGATATGGCCCCTTTGGGTGGGTCAGTTATGCACCTCCCTGGGCTTGGGCTACCAGAGCACAGAAATTTTGAGTGGGGGTCTTGAGAGCTCTGCTCTGCTGTTTGATTCAAATTAAATGCATTAGAAGAATTCTTCTTTCTTTCTAAAAAGAGAAAGGTCTTGATTTCAATGAATTGGGAAAGTGAATTGCCCACAGCTGGTGATGAAACAGTTTCCGTTGTCACTGTAGAGATGATATAAACACAGTCGTGGAGCACTGCAGACGCCTCTCATCCCACTGCAGTTTTTCCTCAATTTGATTACTCTTTAATCTTTTGTATGAAAAATTATAAAGACAATAACAGTAAGACATAATTATGAGTCCATAGGATTATCCATAACACTTCAGCTACAGTTTTCTGCCTACCAAAGCCAGTGGTTTATTCCTCAGGTATTACCAAACCAGAAAATAACTGAGCTGTGCTGGCCAGTGAACGAACGTCCTTGAGTACAAAGCTGGACATAGGTTTGTTGTATGTATGCGCTTACTGTAAGAAGGTCTTAGTGAAATTTGATGTTTTTATATGGCAAACTCTTTCCTTCCATTAAATTCCCAGTAATCCTTTGATACAAGCAAGTACTGGAGCCTGTAAGGGCTAAAATAATGTTCTGTATTACAAGCTATTGGCTCTTCGTTAATTGTGTTGCACTCCAAAAATATTCAAGATTATGCATGTCACATAAAATTTCTCAGAATAACATCTAATTTTAGATCTCAAAATGAGTGCTAATGTTGTAATGGAAATGACTTAATGGCAAACTGCTTGATTTTGTATCTGGTTTTGTTTGCTTGTTGTGTCCTGCCCTCCACATTTCCAGGAGAAAGCACATTGTACATTCTTTTTTCTGTCCTTTTGGAGAAGGCAGGAATCTCATCTCTTCCTTTGCCAACTCTTTGAAATTAACTATTCAGTATAAGTGCTCCAAAATATTGCCAAATCAGTTTAGTCAGGTAAGGCACAAGCTTTGTGTGAAAGCATCTCAAATTTTTTATTTTATATTTTTATTTTATATCAAGGATATTAAATATTTATATTTGTATTGCCTTTTTGTTCAAATAAAAGGAAAAAAAAAGTGAGATCCCTCAGCTTCTCACACAGCATGGAGAAGGATTTAAAAATGTGAATGCTGTAAATAAAACTAAATATTCCACAATGACCAAGTTTTTTAGTCAGAATTGAGAATGTTTCACTGTTTTAGGTTGCATGAAGGTGCACCTTTTAACTAAAGTTCTGTGGAACTGTTTGTAATGGTGACATAATTGTCTCTTTTCAGCTCACTCTAGAGATAGTATAGATTTCTTTTTTTCCTTTCTTCTTCTTAGGAAATGGAAATTATTACTGTCCAGGCTCACTTTACATCTCCAGTATAGGGAAGGTACTTAATATACTCTGGTTTTCAGTAACTTTTTACCTTGGTGCTTCAGGGCAGGCAGGTTTGAAATCTCAAGTGTGCCAAAGACAAGTGCATGTTAAAACCCCACACTGTGTCTTCCATGTCATAGCTTGGCATGAAGTGCCAATTTCACACATTAGGCTTTTGCATTATTTGGCCTTTTTAAAAGCAGGAGTGGCTTTTCAGCAGTTCAGCTTTCATTAAGGGGTATGGGTATGTGGAATTCCAGCCACTTGTTTTATCGGTGTGGATCTGGCCCTGTTTTATACAGTGCTAAAGACAAACGATCGTTTTATCTCCCTTTTTGTGGCAAGACCACACACACACTCCTCTGAGTATTCCAGGAAGGGCCAGCCAGGCAGGTTTGAAAGCTATGGATCTGGGCTCATTTTGTGCCCGGGTTTCCTTACAGGAATGCTCAATAACGAACGAGTTCGCCCACACACAACCAGTGAAGAGTTTGCACAGTCCTCATAACGCTTGGCCCATTGTGAAATCCTGTCTGGGAGAGTCTGCAGGTCTCGATACACATTTTCCTTCTGTTGTTGATTCCTCCCTCTCCAAACGGTTCCTCATCCTCAGTTATTTAATAGATAATCCTAAGTGTAGTTTAAATAATTGCCTCGTGGCTGTTGAAAGCTCACAGTGAGACAACCACCACAGTGTGAGATTTCTATTGATCAGAGAGTATTGTTTGAAGCAGAAGGACTTGAACTAAGAGGGTTCTTTGTAGTAGAACAAATTCTCAAGAGTTATCTCTCATGTGAAGGGAGTACTTATTTTGGAATGTGGTTCAAAGCATTTTTCATGTTGTCAATGAAGTGTCTGTTGTGCGAATTAATGATTTTGATGTTTTTAGCTTTTAGAAGACTTCAGAAACCAAAATACTGGATTTGGGGACTCTATGTTTGAAAGAAATAGGATATTTTTCTTTAATTTCCAGATCAATTGTATATTTCTGCTCTGGTACATGGTTATAGTTAATATGTTTGCAAACTCCAGATTAAACTGGAACTGTGTATGTGCAATTGTGCCAGGTTATCTGAGGTTTTTTGCTCTCATTCCTCATAGTAGGGCAGATTCAGTTTGAGTGTAGTCCTCACACTTCTCATTTTTCATCTTGGTCTTTTAAGTGCAATCATTCTCACCTGCCTCCTTCAGTCCCATAAGTGTCTTGTACTCCAGCCAGGAGTTCTTTTGCCTTTTCCTTTAGAGGCAGCTCACACAAATCTGTAGGAAAGTTTTTCCAGCAACAGATTTCAGAAACAGGTAGCAGAGCCTCTTTCAGGATGCTCTGGGGTGTCCTTTGTCCCAGATTTTAATGTGAAGGTTGGTGCAGAGCATCTTGGCCTTTTCCATTTAAGAGAAGCCAAAAGGCAAAGAGCTCTAGAAGAGAGGAGCCATGCAATAATATTGGCTGCTTCTCCCATGTCAGCCCTGGCTGGTTAGAAGAAAGAAAAGCTGTACACTGCAGGCCTCTGCTCCTGTGGTTTGGAGTATTTTGCAGTGAGGTGGCGAGTTCAGCAAAAATAACCCTGGAATGATTTGATTTCTTCCATTGTTGCTGTTTTCTGGAAGCAAAGGTCTGTAGCACGGATGGGCCGAGGAGCCAAAAAGGAGAGCCAAATGAGAAACAAAAGGAGAGAGCAAAAGAGAGGGCAAAAAGAAAGAGGGCAGAACCCTCTGACCTTTATTTATATGTTCTTACAAATCACCGTGGATTGGAGGTAGAAATCACTGCCTCTCAATTCCACTGGTCAAAGAAAAAGTCCATCATATGTCTCCGCCTAGGAGAATGGAATGACAAACAACAAGGACAGTTAACAAAACATAGATAGTTAGCAAGAAACCATGGCCATGTTTACAGCAGAATGTGTGAGAAAGTATCACAGCAAAGAGAAACACTGAAAAACTGCAAAACTCAGGACAACAAAGGTCTCTTCCCCCAGGCTCCCAGGGGCTTAGAGAGCCAGTGCCTTGTTTTGGAAGAGTTAACCCAATCTACATGCTTGAACCAACCACCAAAACATGAAAACAGCCCCGCTGAACTTCTGCATTTTGTGTGAAGGCACGGTACGTGCTGTCCTGTGGCACATCCTGCCTGCTGTCCCTTCACTGCCCCAGTGCCCAGCAGGCAGGCGGGGGAACACCTGGCCCATCACCAGCTTGTTGATGAGCTTGTTCTCCATGTGCTGTGGGCAGGGAAAAAGAGCAGCATCCTTGCCTTCCAGTTGAGAGCTGGAAAGATTGAGTTTCAGCTGCTCCTCACAAGCCGCACACAACAAGCTGAACAAGGGACGTGAGGATTGCTTTGTATGCATAAGCCTAGAGGGTCTTGTTCACTGCAGCTGAAATTGGTGGTGAACAGATCTCTACGACACGAATTCTAATGTCATAGCAGCTTTACACTGAGTGGTTTAATTTCATGCCAGCTTTAGATAAGAATATTTTTTTGTTTCGTTCCTGCGGTTATTCAATAGCCTGTTGTTAAAAGGCAGCACTGAGGTTTATGCCCATTGCAAGGCAGAAGAAGAAAACAATCCAGTAGTGCTACAGCAATGAGAAAGTTATCTTAATCTAAATTATACAATAAATAAGCACAGTATTTGATGGGGACTCTGGTTATCTCTTCATGTCCTCCCAGCTTGTGCTCTTTGCTGTGACAGGAATTTATATTCGAGGTTTAGAACTAGGAAATAATATTTAACTCTTCATGGTAATCCTTTATAGAATCATACTTAGTAGAGAATTAAGATTTTTACTGTTTTCCCTTCCTTTATCCCTGTTAATGTCTTAAAATAGGGAGTACCATGGAAGTTTCCATCCAGCTAAGGCAGTTGAACTGCAGCTGTGGTGATACCTTTCAAGAACACACCTCTTTCTTTTTATTCACTCAGTCTTTATAAATTTCAGGAGGCCTATCGTTATAAAAACTATTTTGGAACCAGTCTACACATGATCAAACACAAATTTTGCTATCAAGGGTACAAGCAGGTGAATATTTACGTACGCAGTTTTTCATGAAAGAGTCTTGCACGTCTTTCTTATGCATGGAAAGTTTATCCTTGTTCATTTTCTGAAGATTCCCACTGCAGCTTTTTCATCCCTGGGCTTAGTGCACCTGCCTGGTGCCCCACAAAATCTGGAATTACTCGGTATGGAGAGCAAGGAGGAAATGTGGGGCTGTTTATCCAGCAGTGTGTTTTGTTTGCATATATATAAGCAAAGGCAGCAGGCTTGGAAAACTAAGGAAAGCAATGGGACTTGCTCTGAGCCATCTTTTGAGGCATGGTAGGGAAATAAGAAGTTTTTCCTCAAGATCTGGGGTCTCTCCCCCAGTATAAGAGCCTGAGTACATCTTAGGATTGGAGAGGGAGTCCCGATGCCAGGAGCGGGGAGGGTGAAGATCAGGCATTGCTGATGCTCTCTCAGCTTGGAGTGAGCGGGGGCTGGATTCCCCAGGGGCTGGAGCACACCTTGCTGGGGCTGGAGGATGGGCTCAGGAGGAGGAGGTGATGAAGGGACAGAGGGAAGAGCTGTGAGCCCCTAGGCCCTGGTGTAGCATCCTTCCTCCCTTTCTGTCCCTGGTCACCCACACCCTGCCGGAGCCCTGGGTGAACACTCCCCGTTTGTCTGTTACTGTGCCAACAGGAGATAACCTGAAATTGCTTATGGTGTAAGGAATTTTGGGAGTTATTCTAAACCACAGCCCGGTACTTACCTGCCTATCGCACAGCTGTTTCAAGACGTTTCAGGGAGTGGGCTTGAAGGTTTTTTTCCACCTTGCCTGTAAATTCAGTGGCCAGAAGCCTCAAAGGTGGGGTTCCTGTCTTGGACACCAAATCCCATTTGTAAAGCTTTGCTGCCTGCTCCCGTTGAAAGGCTTGGGCCAGGAGCTTTGTCTAGCCTAAGTTACCATTTGGGAAATGGGTGCTTTAGGATTTAGCTGACATTTAATCCCAGAAACCTTTGTCATGTAAGGAATAGCATGTTGGGTTTATGGGGAGCTTTTTGTTCCCAACAGTGTGTTAGTATTTTTACTTCAGTAAGATTTAATTGTAAATGTGAAGTTGCTCATTGGCAGCAGACTGCTGTAGTCATAATGGAATAAGTTGTCCAGCTGCATGAAATTGTTCTCCATTACTTGCTTTACTCTCCTTGAAAGTTCCAGTTTGTCTCTATAACCTTAATTACAATTTTTATGTCTTTGGAAGCAGTCCTTTCAAATAGCAGTTACCCTTCCTCAGGTCATGATTTGGAGGTTAAAAGTCCAGTTCCTTTTGTGAGATGCTGAGTACACAAAATGGGGGTCACAAATCATCTCTGTTCTTTCTTTCCTAATATGTCCCTGCACATTCATTTGATTTCTGCCCTTCTGAATTTTCACAAAGTATAAATCAAGTCAGCTTGCAACAGTGCTGCTGTTGATATTTTGCATTTAATCTGATAATAGGGCACTTTAAGTGTTAAGGAATTGAAATGATGATCCTTTACCCAGCTCAAAGCCGAGCTAAAACACTCCAAGCCTTAAGCTGAGGTGCTGTGAGAAGTCAACCTTTAAAGCTTAAGCCGTAGTGAAACTGTTTCTAAGCAGCTCTTAAAGTAGATGGGGTGAGACCTGACACCTCCAGCTGAGAACATTAATTTTCCTTCTGCCCCGCAGAGTATTTTTTCCATGTTCAAGGGCCTCACTTTGCCTCTTGAAGTGACATAATCTGTTGTGTTTTGCACTTCCCTTTCCTCACCGTGTCCAGGGTTGAACACCAAAAGACAATGAGTGAGATCTATTTGAACTGTTTCTGAAGAAGTTGGGGAATGAGGGCGCTTCTGTGGCAGCTATTGTGGCATTTTCAGAAATTTCCTGTAGCTTTCTCTCCTTTTGGAGCAAGCTGTAAATCCCAAATAGCCCAAATCCTGCTGAAAGCTTTAGTTTCAGCAGATTTAGTACTTTGATGAAAAAATATTTAACTTCATTTTCCCCCTGACCCTTTGGTATAGCTATGTCTTGGCGGGTGAGATGAATACAGAAAATGAGAAAGAGCCTTGGAGGCTGAGCTGCTGGGAATAGCCTGGCTTCTGGCAGGAAATCTGATGCCAAAAGCTGGCTGTACCAGGTGGGTGGAGGTAATCCCTGAGCATCCAGTATGGCTGGAGCTGCCACCTTCCCACTCCTGCAACTGGCATGACTTTTTAGGTGCTTAGATCTGAAAATTGAGAGCTGAACTTTGGGACAGTTTTGATTACCATGCTGGAGGCACACAACCTACCACCAAACTGCTCAGATTTAAGAATTTAAAGGTTTGCATTACAGTCTGAAAGACAAAGGTAAATTTCTGGGAATTTAGTTTACTTGCATGTTCTGCTTGTTTTCTTTCTGCTTGGGTTAAATGCCTGTTAGGAGCAGGTGCCATTGCCTGGTTGCTGACAGGTGACACCCGAGGTAAGGAATGGCAATTTGCATGGAGGTATTCAGGGAGTTACTTCTGCGGATCCCATTGATTTAAAATTGGAGCTACAATGGAGACCTGCCATTCACGGACTCATCCTGCTGGAGGTTTTCACACAACACAGTCAGAAGCGACAGCTACTTCTGTCCTCCAAAAGCCTCTGAATCACAAGAAAGAAGAGACAGTGAGCAGTGAGCATTGTTTGCTGTGCCCAACATGATTTTAGAGCCCTTTAACCTCTCCCACCTCGGTTTCTGTTTCCTGGCAGAAAGATGCTAATTGAGTCACCCCATGGGCAGAAACAGTTTTTTATCTCTGATCATGCCAGTCACCCTTCCCAAGCTTTTCCAATTCAGCTCTACCCCCTCGAGGTAAGAGGATCAGAACCATAAGTATTGACTTATAGGAAATCCTTCCTTTCCTAAGTTTTAAAATGTTAATTCATTTTGCATTTTTGATTCTTGGGGTTTGGCTCATATTGAACAGGCAGTTTCCAACACATCTCAGTTATAATCTTAAGATCTCATTCTCTTTGTTTTAAAGAACACATTTTCAAAATAAATTCATAAGTTTTCTTGAAAAGTGGTTTGCTTTTAAGTTTTACTTTTTGGACTGTTCAATAGGATGCCAGTGCATCATTTCCTGCAGGTAGATGTTACCTGTGGCATCTTTAGTGCCATCTTAGGAGAGAACATTTACAGGAATTTCTCAAATCAGAATTTTTGATCTTTTGAATAACATATCACAAATGGGAATAAGGACCCAGAAGCCTGTAAGAGGAATATGTGAAATCTGTTGTGCTGTCATTCTAAAATAAATCATTAATGTTGGCTAAAGTAAACAACCCACACCTCCAGGTTTATTTTCCAGCTCCATTGCTATCTGCCTATGTTTTTGTCATGCTAAAAATGATTTCTTTTCCATTTAGATTCCACCATTCCATTGAACACTTCTGTCCATACTTGTTTTCTGCACGGACACCATTCCTTATTTCTCTGTTCAGTTCAGCATAACCATGGGCTCTGTAATTGACATTTTTTGGCTCAAGGAGCAGGTGCATTGCAGACAGGTGAGGTCTGATCTTCTGAAGCACTCGTGTGGGGAGGGAAGAGGAGGACCAGAGAGGGAAGAGCTCGGATCAGGCAAGAAATGAAAGCAGGGATGTCGGTGTTGGCCACGTTCAGATGCTGTGGGAGGTTCAGCAGTGCTGGCTGGACCTGGGAGGGGAAATGCTCCCAGAGCTGCCATGGGCTGCTCTCGTGTTCTGTGTGCAGCCACCGGAGCAGAGCCTGCCCATCCCACTCTCCATCCCTGGATTTGTAATGGGGACTCTGGGGGATCCCATTAAAGCCAGCATGTTGAAAGAGACAGAAAAAGAACAAAACAAAGGCCAGGTGCAGTCAGATGAACTGTTGGGATATGCTGGAGGAAATAAATGCTGATGTCTGGCAATAAAATTTCAGCGAACAGCTCTCGATCCATTATTTCCACAAAGCGAGCTGAGCAGAATTTGGAACTGTTTGGTTGCAGGCGGTGATTCAGACAACCTAGAGGTAATTGGATACTCTTCCTGCTAGGAAATGCAGATTGAGCTGTGCTCTGTGAAATGCTCCGGCCACTGAGCCTTGTGGGTTTGCTTTGCTTTGCTAACAACAGAACTGGACCGGTGGGAGCTCAGCAGAAGGGTACAGCAACAGAGAACAACATTGCCCATGGCTTAAAATCTGTTCAAGGGAAATAATGTCCAAATCAAAACAATCAAAGAACTTTTTACTGCTTGGGTCCATTAGGGCTAATTAGCAGCACTGGATGATAAAGTTTTGAGAGCCATGTTAGCCCATAGCTAACACTTGACAGCTGGCACAGGGAATCTGGCAGGAGCTGCTCTCCCTTTCTGTGAGGGGAGAGAGTCCTTAAAGTTGAAGTGTTTAGTAAGCAAGTACATTAATTATTTGCTGCCTACTCTTGTAAAATCGTGGGATTATCCGATCTCTGAGGAGAAGAGCATTGACAAATGAAGATTGTCTGGATAGTTGCAATTTTGTTTAAAGCTCCCTGCAATGAGCAGATGCTCGGACAGCTGAGAATTTTCATCTGAGTTTTCCTGAGGGGACTTTGTAGCCCAATGTGTGCTGCAAGTCTGTGAGGCTTTGCAGCAGGGCTCGAGGCTTTTCACCTTCCTCTGTACGTACCCAAAGGATGATAAAACTAAAACTAAAACTTGTGTTTTATATGTTGCACATTTGTTTCTTAGGACCAATCTTGCTACTTTCTGAGCGTCACTTCTGGTAATCTCTTTTTGTAGGAAGATGTATTTCAGATGTTTCTGCAACACAGAGGGCACCAGCGCTCTGGGTAATTAAGTGTGTGCAGGTGAAAGCAGCCAGCATTTCACAGGAAAACAAATATTTCTGTCCAGCCACAGCCCAGGGGCTCTGTCTGTCACTGGGGCTCCTGGATGGTTGGATAAGGACCCTTTAACTCCGTATTTGTTCACTGAATCTGTTCACTTCATGACTGGGGTTTACAGAAATGAAAAGAGTTATTTTGTATGTCAAGGAAAATCTACTCTCAGTACAGATTTTGACTAGTTCCAAGGCATGGCTGCACTGCATATCTCATTACTCTTTCTTCAGGGCAGAGAATTTGTTCCCTTCTTTTGATGTTTTCCCACTTTTCTATCATTTTAAGCTCTTTGGGCCAGTGCATGTCAGCTCTGTATCCAGAAAGAAAAGTGTAAGGTATTGTTGTGACTTTACAAAAAAAAAAAAAAAAAAAAAAAAAAAAAAAAAAAAAATTGAGTGCACAGCAACTGGCATTAACATTAGTCACTGTAGCTGAGGATTCTCTCTGTGACAGTAGGCAAGTGACTTACACAATTATGTGAGTTTTGCTGAAATTCTTCTTAGCCTAGATGCCTAGTTTATTTATTTTTTAATGTCTTTCATGGTTATTTTTATTTAGAGTAGCATAATAAAGAAATATCCTAATGTTTTAAAGTTCTGCTATTTTTTCAATCTCATTTAGAACTTGTGTAGAATTCACAACTGAATTGTGCACTCTACAGATGCATGTTTTATCAACTGCATGTGGTGTTACATCTGAATGTCATCAGTCACAATAACGCTTCTGTTTGGAGGCTGAGGATGGCCATTCAATTTTCCTTAACTCAGTTTCCTCAGCCCCACTGCAGAGGCACAATCCTGGCAGCTGTGGTTCATAAATACCCGAGGGTGCTGCCACAGAGCAGCACAGTGGATAAGGGGATTGGCACGAGCCAGCACTGAGCACCTTGAGGAGGCAGAGCTCGGTTTGGCACAGGGGAGGCTGCAGAGGTGTTCTCAGACTCACAGCTCCCGTGTCTCTGTGGAGACAGACTGTCAGACTGGGGATATTTGCTCATGTTATGCTGTGCTCCATCTAACCAGGGACAGCTAATGGCATTGGGCACTGATCTCTTCTCTCTGGTGGCCACGGACAGGGCCCAGTGCCAGGGCAGGCTCAGGCTGGAGAGCAGGGAAAGGCTCTTCCCCCAGAGGGTGCTGGGCACTGCCCAGGCTCCCCAGGGACTGGGCACAGCCCCGAGGCTGCCAGAGCTCCAGGAGCGTTTGGACAGCACTGCCAGGGATGCCCAGGGTGGGATTGTTGGGGGTCTGGGCAGGGCCAGGAGCTGGATACATGATCCCTGGGGGTCCCTTCCCATTCAGTACATTCTGTTTGGGTGAGAAGACTCCCATGCGGAGAACACAGAGACCTCTCCAACAGAGGGGAAGTGTGAAAGTTTCCCAGCTCTGCTGAGCCTGTGGCACCTGGAGCCCTGGGAGCAGGATGCTGACGTGGAGGGAGGGCAGTAGGAGCTCGGGGAGCTCGGAGAGGGCACTGTGAGAGCCAGGCTGCGGCCCAGGCACTGCCCGCACCCAGTGCCCCCTGCAGCAGGAGGTGCTTTCCTGTGGCTCTGCAGCCCACAAGCTGTGAGGGGCACTCAGCAAACAAAAGGCACCGTGTGCCCGGTCACAGAAAGTGCCTGAGCCATCTGGTTCCACAGTCACCCGTGAATGAGTTACCACAAACATTGCTGGGTGATGCAGAGCTCTGTGCAATGTGAACTGGAAAGCATCAGCTACAGAGATGTCAAGAAAAGCTGTTGGCTCAATACAGAAGCAGATAAAACAAGGTGGGGTAAATAGACACTGCACCAGTCACTTGGGATTTTTGGGCCGTGTGGAATTTGTAGGAGTGGCACTTGTGGATAAAAGAGGACTATTAAAATATTCAGATTGCAATGCAAATGTTCTCATTTCAAGCATATAGTCTTTATTTTGGCTGCATATCTGATTTTCTATGCCCTTGCAGATACCCTTGAGAGCAAAACCACAACACTGCTCCTGAGAATGGTGACAGCACACTTGAGATGTCTTGGAAGACCTTCAAGCAAACTTTTTTTCCAGATTGGAAGGGACCCTTAAAGATCATCTGATCCAAACTTTAATCATCACCAGGTCATCAGGGAAAAGGAATACTTTGATGAGGCACAGCCAGTGAACAACAGCCAGTGTACAAGGTGCCACATCTACCTCCAGTTTCCCTTTGGATCTCCTGGTGTCCTTTTCCCAGGACCCCTGGTGAGTATACTCAACACAGGAACTGTGGAAATGATGTGTGCTTACAACTGGCTTTTATTTCCAGATTTAAAAACCTTAGCTGGCAGCATAGGCCAGTGACAAAGTTTTTCTTTGCTTGTTGAGTTAGCCCAGAGGTCCCTCAGAGGAAAATTATGTCGGTCTGCTAAATGAGATCTTAAAATGAGAACACAGAAACAACATTACAGCTTTCAAATCTTTCTGATTGAAAGCCCTAACTGTATATCCAGGGGGTGAATTATATTATTTTCACACTAGCGCTCTTTCAGGACCCATTCAAAAACCTACTTGGAACAGGACTAGAATGACATTGTCTCTACCTCTTTTCAAAAGAAAGGAGGGAAATGCTGAAGTAGTTTAAACTTGCCGTGAGAAACACAATTAGGGCAAGCAGGGCATGTATGTGAGGGTTCATTATGCTCCTTTTTACTCTGCACAGCCAGGGCCCAGTGAGACGTGAGTGGAAGTCAGTCCTGGTCCTGGCAGCAGCAGCCCCTGTGGGAGTTACGGGCTCTGCAGTCGTGGGCACCCACCTTGCTCGGAGCTTCACCCACTCCCTTCAAGAGCAGAGTCTGCAGCACCTGCTTCAGGTCTGAGGAACTGCAGATAAATGTCTGGAAGCCTGTAGGGTTTCTGAGCTGTGGCTTTCTGCTTCCCTGCAGCCTTGGTGTGGTGCTGCTGCAAGCCAGGAGCTGTGGCAGCCTCAGCAAAAGCGGTGGGGCAGCACTTCCTGTCTGTTGGGATCCCAGCTCGTGTCTGAGAGCATCACACCAACGTCACATGGGTCTGGGTTTCTTCAAACTGGCATCCTATCATGTCTTTGAAGAACAGCCCCAGGCTCACAGAACCTACAGGTCACTGACTCTGTGTATCCTCTACCAATCCCTTTCTATTCTGCATTATATTTATTATCTACAGAGAGATTGCAGCCCACTTACTGCTGTGTTAATGCAAAAGTCATCCCTCAAGGAGTGGTATTTAAACCACTGAAGTCAAATTAGTTCAAATCAATTAATGTAGCAGGCAACTCTTAAGAAATAACAGGAACACTGAACTGGAAGAAGCAGCATCTCCCAGGTCCATGTCTCTGACAGCACTTGCTGTGTCTCTGGCCTGATTTCTGTGCCACCACTGGCCAGGCCACTCAGTCATACGTGCACTTACAACAATGAACTGGTGCAAGTTACACAGCTCACAAGTGTGCAAATCACGCCATTCCTAGAAATATTAGAAGAATAAGATAACCCTTGTGTAATTCACTTTTTAGGAAGGTGACAGTTTAAATCAGACATTACGACTTGTGTAGCACAGCATTTTTATTGCAATGATCTTGGGGCTCGTAAGTACTAAAAACTAAGGTCAGGAGGATGTCTTGTGCACATTTTTATTTCTAGAATCATTTAGGTTGGAAGAGATCTTTAAGATCATTGAGCCCAACTGATTTCATGGTGCTTTTCACGATGCTTCTGTTGGCTGAGCAAAAAGCCAACTGATAGCTCCTTTCTGAATGGTGTGGATGAATGGAAAGACAGGAATTGTGTCTGTGACTCCTTCAAGGAGAAGGAATGCTGAAGATCACATTTCTTCTCAGCATTGTTTGTACTCCTTCAGCTGTGCTCATATCCAGGTGAGAGAGAGAGTCAAGCCTTGGTGTGCTTACAGTGGAGAGCAGTGCTTCCACAGGAGGGAAAGAGCTTGAACTACTGCTTGAAGGGTGAGTGGGACTCCAAAAACTGTTTTTAGTTGCCCTTCAAGATACAAGTCTTCTTCCAGTCCCATGTGGGGCAGGACAGACTTGTGTCTGTCACTCCATCGATTGCTCTGGTACCAACACCAGCCAGGTTTCTCCATCTACCTGAAGAGCTCCATGTGGGTAAAACAGATGAGCAGAAAGGGATGTTTTCTATCCCCCTTAATGACCAGACTAAAAGGGGAAATTATCTGCAGGAATTTCTCCTGTCACGGTCTGGAAGGACTAGTATTTCATGGGGTGGAGGCAGTGCCAGCAAATGGAAGAGAACTGCTCTGTCTCTGTAAATAAAACAAATATTTGGAAATATGAATAATACAGAGAGAGAGAAGCATTTTTAAAGTCAGGTCCACCATGTACCACAAGAAGCATCTCTTCTTGTATACGACTGTGCTTCTTTTCACATAGTCACCCATAACAATTACCTTTCACTTTTCTTTCTAGATTTGCTTTCTGTATAATTCTCCCTTTTCCCCAGCATGTTTTGAAAGCCCAGCCTCTTCAATTAATGGACTCAAAAAGCTGCTTCCCTGAAGCAGCCTTTTTAGTTACTGTTTACTGCAGTCTTTTTATGCTTCACTTTACATTAGCTCTTTCTGTCCCCTCCCCCATGCTCCCCATCTTTTTCTTTCCCAGCTTGCCATGTTTATTTTATGGGAAATAAAGTACATTTCTGTTGTGATTGGGTCCCTTCAGGAGTTTCTAGACCATCTTAAGACAAATTTTACGTTGTGCCAAATAGAAAGTTCATGCAAAATTGTTCCACTTGGGTGAATTTTGCCAGCACCTTTTCCTTCCTTCTTAAATTGTTTAAATCCATTAAATGTTCTAGAGGTTTAAAGTTTAAAATATCTTAATATAGACTAGAGATGTAAGAGCTTAAAGCAAATCCCCTCCGAGTTTATGAGCATAGCAAGAAGTTAATTAAAGTCAACCAAGAAAATACAAATGCTGGGAAAAAAATCCACATTATGAAGAAATGCAAATTTGGGATTTGTAACTGTGAGTTTCCCATGAGTGATGTTGGGACAGGTCCAAGTTAAAGTGTTTACCTTACCCTTCAAAGTGAGTATTGTGTGATCACAGGAATGATGTGACATTGCAACGCACCACAACCCTTCTTTGTCCTAGAGACCTTTGACTCTGAGCCCCACTCCGAAGCTTTTCCTGCCTGTCCAGTCCGTGGTGCTGCCAGGGGCCCTTTGTGTCAGTCCAAGGCTTTTCTTCATGCAGCAGTGTTCTGGCACACCTATTTTGACGTTGTTTTATTTCTGTCTGTCTGTTTTATGTCTTCTCCCTGTCCAAGCAGTTTGATTTCACTCCTGATGCCTGCAGAAAAAGGGGAACTCTGAATTCCCAGGAAGATGGCTGAGAACATGTAAAGCTGGTGTGATACATCCCCAGCGTGACATACACAGCTCTCTGTTTAATGAGGTTATGTACTGCAAATGCCGTTTTTAAGAGGACAAATCTGGAAATTCTAACAGTGAATGTAAATATTAATTTTAATGTTTAATCATTCAGTGAAGTTATTAGGGCTAATTAACCATACCCACATAAGCAGGGAGTCATTCGAGGCCCCTTGGCAAACCCAAATTGAAGTCTGAGCAATTTGCAGCACCAAAGCCTGGCTGTTCAGCTGTGCAGAGTACAAGGTTTGTGGAGTTTGCTGTGGGCTGTGTGGGATCCTGGGTGCTGGAACACTGCTGACTCCTTCTATGCATCACAGGGAATCAAAATGAGAATAAGGCATCTGTTGTAATCCTAACTGCAAATGCACTGGTGTCAGAATTTAGTACCTGTGAACTTGTGTGTGGTCATCTAGAATCTGCTGATCTTCATGGTGAAGCTCTCTCAGAGAGGTCTTTTATCACCAATGCACAGACCCCCATCCTAAATCATGGACTCATACAAATTTATACTTCTTAATTGCTTGGGATGAAATTACTCTGGGGACAAGAATGTAATGTTCTGTTCAGCAACCTTCTCCCAAAGTTTACAATAGATCTCAAAGTACTGTTTCTGTGTTTTTAGCCTTTTTAGGACCAGTGACAGCACCTAGAAATGTATCAAAGAAAGGAACACAGTTTGAAAAAGGCGGTAAGTCTAGAAGCACACTTAGTACAGCTTCAAACCCGTTGTAGCTCCGACTGAGCTACACCTGAGTGTGCATGGGCTGGCCCCACAGCTGGACTGCAGGGAATTGTCATCCCTGATGTCAAACAGGCTTGAAAGGGGGACAGGCCATGTTTGAAACCTTCCCAAGCAGAGATTACTAACCTCTGACCTGTTTCTGAGCAGCTCCAGCCTGTATGAAAACCTTTACACCACTTCAAGGCAAAGTCAAACTGGTGAATTCCAGCTCCTGATCCCAGGTTTCTGTGGCGGAGCAGTTGGAATCAAGGAGCTTTGAGGAAATTGCTCGATCACCTCTCACCTTGTGAACGACTCTAACTGAAAAGGGCCAAAAGCAAATAGGTGAGCTTAGCATGGCTGCTCTTCTTCTCCCCTTGTCCTTGCCCTGAAACAGCAGCAGCAGGTCTGCAGTGTTCAGGAGCTGCCAAAGGCACAGTCCCTTGGCTGGTAATGACATCTCCCAGCTGAGACCCCGTGCCAGTGTCTGAGCATCCTCCTGCAGAGCCAGGCAGGAGAGTGTGAGGCACTCACACAGACCCTCGCAGTGCTGCAGCAGCCTGAGTTAGTTCATGATGGATTCGATTATTTCCTACAGAATTGCTGCCTGCCCAGTTGTTCTTGTCCCTGTATTTGCACCGTGACTTATTCCTGAACTAGGAATGGTTCTCTTCCCTTATCCTTACTTGAGTGCTTTCATTTTTTTCAGGATCTTTGAGTGGTTCATGGTTTAAATCGTGTCAGGAATAACAGTGGTCTGCTGAGTCACTGCCAGATTTGGATTAGTTGTAGTATGCAAATGCACTTTATAATATACACTGATGCAGTGATACACAGATACTTGCCTCAGAATTTCTCCTCTTAGATGAAGTTGTAGAGGTTGTCCTCTAAATACTGTTTCAAAATCTTGGAGCTGTGCTAGACTAGAAACAATAAAAAGTTGTTGCTTTATCCAGAAAGGCCTTTTCTGTGTTGCCAGGGTTTACCAGCTCACTGGGATTTTGTACAGAGCAGTGGGGAAAGAGGGAAGCTGCTGTAGCCATAATAACTAATAATAAACAGCACCAATGCAGTGTTTTGGTGCTTTGAGGCTGACTTGGAAAGCACTAGACAATTCTCTTTTACCTCATTCAAGTTCTTCTCAATTAACTTTTAAAATAAACAGTGGTTTATGAGTGTCAATTGCCCATCTTTAATTTGCTGTTAGTAGTGGAAAGTTATTGTCTCTGATTAAGATTGGTTGTAATGACAACAAGCCTGTGCTTAACTTCCTACTGAGTGACCAGTTTTAGTGTCTCAGATGTTGTCATTTTGCAGATCTCTAAGGGTTCAGGTTCTGCACATGCGGTTTTATAAGCCACAAAAGCATCTTGCAATTGAGTTTAAAATTGATCGAAACAGAATTAGAAGATGGAGGAGGAGTAAAAATAATGTCCAGACACTGTGTGAAAAGACAGAAAACTTCCGCATTGGGAAATTCCAAATTGAAGATGATTTGGTATTTAAATAGAAAAAGATGGAGGTGTTTGTGTGTAAGATAACTTAAAATCCTGCCACATACACTCTCTCACGGGAGCATAGTTTAGGATGCAGAGACGTGAACAACTCAGCAGGATATTTCTAATCCTAAATAAGAACGCAACCTTTCCCATTGTCCTTCTTAATAAAGAAGATGCCGGAGTCTTCCAATTGAATCCCAAGTTTTTTAATTGCATGGACTATAGGAGTAGATGACATGATTAGTCTTTCTCTATTTTTCCAGTAAGATGTTGATTTTGAGTATTTGAATCTATCTTTAAAGACAGACTTCCTGGGACCCTAGAAATGCCAGTCAGGGATGCCCTGTATATATAAACCATAAATTATTAGGATGGGATTAAATCACTTCCAATACAAAACATGAATCACTTGGCAGAAAGCACCAGCTCTCCAGACAAGTGCATGAAAAGCCTTGAGAGGTAGCAGAGACTAAATCCCTGGCATTTCAATCAAATGTGGCTGTAGTTTGGAATTTGATGTGAGGGGAGATTGGTATCTGAGATGGTTCCACTGCTGAGCCCAGCTTCAGGCAGCCCAGGACAAACACCTTTCAGAGGAGGCACAAATTGTGCCAGGATTGCCAGGGCTTGGCGTGCTTGGTGTCAGCTGTCCAGAGAGAGCCTGGGTTACTATAACTGGGGGGAGCCGGTGCTCAGCTGGGCATTTATTGTTCTCTGAAGAGCACAAAAGGCACTTTGGCCGTGGTGTTACCCTGGTGGCTGAACCCGAGATCCCAGCCTGCATCCCCATCCTCACGGCCCCGCAAGGCCAGCCTGGTGAGCCCAGCCTTGCCTCGGATTTCTGTGCAGTGTAAATGGATTTGATGGGCTGATCTGAGGCTGTTTCATGTACCTCTGGTTTTAGATCATTATGGGCTGCTTTTGCAGGTTCTCTGATTCCTTGCAGCAGCCACAGGATGTCTCACCCTTGCCAGTGCTTTGTTCGTGCCTCTCAAGTTGTCAAACCAACTACACAGTCAGTCAAACCCCATCCATTCTTGACGAAGTTTTAAATTATTTATTGCCAGCCTCTCACTGAAAATTAGGCTCCTGGTGTCTGTGTGGAGGAGAATGAAAATTGACACTTTACTGATTGCTAAAGAAGACTTGAAATACAGACAGGAATTGCTGTTGGTTCTGTACAGAACATGATGCAACACAGACTTAATGTTCCCTTTTTCCCTCCTACCCAGTGCCATTTCCCTGGCTGCCAATCTCTTCTCCCCACAGTTCCGTGGTCTCTGGCCCTGTTGTGGTCCAGCTTCGCTGCTGCTACCAGCGTGCTTCTCTTAGATGTCTCTACGTGAGAGAAATAATTAATTACACACAACATAAACATACTCGGCACGTACAGCCCTGGTAATGGGAATTCTCTGCATGGAGAACGTGGCAATATGGCAAAAGGATTGTCCTGCATTTTAAGAGCCACAGAACAAATCAGAAAGGAAAATTTTCCTATAGTACTTCGGAAGGTATTTAAGACTAAGGAAATTATTAAAAATATCTCATTTGAAATCAAATGGGATTAGATGATAGTATCTGTTCAATTTGGTGGTACGAAGCAGATATGAAATAATAAATACCAATTATATATGCATTGAATGTTTTAGCTGTACAGCACTCCACAGGTGTGAAATGGTGGCCATCTGTCCGGGGGTGATTTTCATGCTCTGGTTTTTTTTTCTTTATTTCTTTTTCCTATCATCTGCTTAAGCCCAGGAATGGGTCCTGTAACCTTGAGCTCACAGAGAGAAAACCTGGCATGGCTAGCTCAGTCGGTAGAGCATGAGACTCTTAATCTCAGCGACATGGGTTCGAGCCCCACATTGGGCGCCAAAAATATTTGTCCCGGTTTGAGACAATTTTTGGGAGGAGACTCCGAAAAGGTATCTCCTCTAAAAGGCAGAATTACAGCCCCTCCCCCCAGCCAAGGTTCGGAATTAAAACCTTCTTGGAGAGACGTGAAAAAGAACTGTTTATTTAACAAGCAAGGTGCATGCAGGCACAAAGAAAACAAAACAAACAAACAAAAAAACCCCAAAACTTGACCAATATTAGACAGTAAACCTTCTCTACCGTGGAGAAAGATGGTGGAATTTTTCAGAGTCTCTCCTTTCTCTAGTTCAACTCCTCCTGAAGGCTCGGCCCGGCTGGGGGTCCGGCAGCTCCTGGTGAGGGTCCTGCCGACTGTCTCCCCAGAGATGGTCTGATTGTTTGGATAGGAAAAAAACAGGCCGAACAGTCCAAAAAAAAAAGAAACAAAAAAACCTAAAAAGAAAACTGCAATCCCAGTGGGAAGAGGAAGAGGAAAAAGAAAAAAAAAAAACACCTCTGTCCTAACTCACAGCTGGACAGACTACTGGAAGGAAAGAAAAAAAAACTTGCACTTTATCTCAAAGAGATAGAAACGAACCATGCCAGGTTTTCTCTCTGCGAGCTCAAGGTTACAGAACCCATTCCTGGGCTTAAGCAGATGATAGGAAAAAGAAATAAAGAAAAAAAAACCAGAGCATGAAAATCACCCCAGGACACCATCCATGCCATAGGATGCTGAGGAAATATGGGAAACCACTTTCTGCCCCAGTCCTGCTGTGAACAGACACTGGTTTATTCCTCTTTAGTCACGCAGGAACACAGGGAAATTAAATGGCTGATTTGTATGAGGGCTACATTACTAAGTGTGTAAATTAATGTACTTACCTGAGTGTAACTTGCTTAAAGTCCCTGAGTCACCCATTTTGTACTTGATTGTACAGCAACTGTTGAAACAACAGGCAGAAAAATAGCGATCATAAAGGATGAATGGTCAAACTCTTAAAACTCTTGCATGTAATGGCTGTACCTGGGCTTTGTGGGTAGTGCAGAGGCTGAGGGCTTATATTTAATATTTCTTTATTCCCAAAGACAGACAGACCCTGGGCTGATTCACTCTAGGATGGGACTGCTGCCTGTATCCCGTTTAGGGCCTGTCAACTACTGCTATATATCCAGGAATCGAAGAATTTACAACTGCAAGAAAATACTGCAGGGTTCTGAATACTCCAAGGGTATGTCTAGAAGCTAGATTTTTTAATTTTTTGAAGTCAACTGGTATTTTTAATTGAACAGTGGAGTGTAAGAAAATACAGAGTCTGAAAACTGCACGCCAGGAACTTTAACAAACCACATGAACAACTTTAGTCTGTTGCGATTTACTGTGAGCTGAGCCTGATCTTCCTCTGGCTTCTGCTGAGTGGAATCCTCCAGAGGCCCCCTGAGGCAGGAAGTCTGTGTGGGCAGCAGCTGAGGTGGCAGAAATCCTTCTTCCAAGAGGTCACTGTGTCCCAAGAGGACTGTTCTTTTGGAAGAAATGATGTCAGAAGTTCCTGTTGGATAGTCCTGCCGTGAGGCTGCTGCCTAATCCATCTTCCTTCAGTTTTGTGTCACAATCCTCATCCCTGGTGATGCCTGATGGTTTTTCGTCTTTTTTTTTAATCCCCTTTTTATACATTTTTATCCCCTTTCCCTTTCCCTGTCCCCTTCACAAACACTCCCTGTCCCTCAGCCTTACATGTGGAGAACCCTTGGGGGCTGAGATTGAGCTCAGCTTGGGGCTTCTCTGAGGGGAGCAGACGGAACATCCCGAGTGTCTCCAAAGCAGAGGCTCCAGCCTTGCCCGGAGCCTCCTCTCTGGAACAGGTTTGTTCAGCTGGGCTGGAGTCTCCCTTGGGGGGGGTCATTAGAATGGGGGACAGTTCCCTCATTTGTTCAGTTTCTGATTGGGGATTTGAGGTCGATCTGCTCATTGCTGAGCTCCATCCAATTGGATCCGCGTTGGACCCGGGGGTGCTGCTCAGCTGTTCCCACCTGGGCCGAGTTGTGCCCCTGGGATCCCATTAACCCAAGGAAATGCCCTTTGCCCTGCGCTGCTGGGGCTGCCTCGGGTTTTTACCAGCTTTAAGGCATCCCTGGGGTGTGAGGGGCCAGAGCCCTGGGTGAGTTGGGGTTATTCCCATGGACGTCCTGGGTGCTGGGGTCCAGCAGGACCATTTTGCAGGGTTTGCTTTTTGCAGTTCATTCCTTCAGCGCTGAGGAAGTGCGGGAGCCCCAAAGCCTGAAGCAGCTCCCTGTGCTGTGGCAGAGCCCGGCTCCAAAGGCTGCACTGAGAGCGGGGTCATTCCCCTGCCTGGGGCCAGCTCTTCTGCCTTCACCCCTGAGCTGTTCCGAGTGCTTCCCGTGGACCGAGAGGCGAGCTCAGAGCTCAGAGTGGCCACGTGGGGAGGATTTTGTCCCAGGGCTGCCAGTGCTGGACTCTGTGTGTGGAGGCTGGAGACTCCGTAAAGGTGACATCTGCCAGGAATTTAGAATGTCAGATGGGGGAATGAGGGAAGTTGAGAGGCAGACTGCTGCTTTTCTTCCCCAGAGGTTCATTCTAGGGTATAGCTAGTTTTATATTTTCTATTTAATACAAATGAATATTTCAGCCTTTTTCAAGCTTCCTATTAAAATAAATTATATAGACTTCCTTATTCATTCCTTTATGGAAATCAAGATATTTTGACCTTGTCATAAGATCATTTCTTCTTTTAAAAGTCTGATTCTTTTTTTTTAATACAGAAAGAAAGTGATTTTCTAAATGACAAGGTCAATGAAAGTCCTGTTTAAGACATGTGGGAGCATGAATATTTCTCAAAGGAGTGGCTTACAAAGAGATGTTTTCAATAAGTACAGTCAAAGGATTTTAAAAAGCACAGAGAAAGAAGAGAATGAACTGAAAATGTATATTTTGTGTTATTTTTAAATTCATGTAATAAGTGCAGAGGAAAACCACATGAATTAATCTCCTAATGGCTGTTACGTATCTTTTGGGGGAAGGTTAAAGGTGATCTTCAGCTGCAGCTTTGGGTCTGGGGTGGCCTGTAAGGGACAGACTGGCTTAAACCAGATTAGGTTGGTGGCCTTTTCATGACAGGCTGTCTTGAGGGTTCATTCTTGTGCAAGAGCCGCCCTGCAAAGAGGCTCGGGGTAATTCCTCAGCAGCTCCTGGGATTAGGAGCAGAGCAACCATGGAAATCTCCAAATGAAAGTACGGCAAAACCAAACCTTCCCTGAAAATTCTTGTGTGAGTGCAGGAGGATGATTGAGAAGTGTGCAAACAACACTTGATTCTGCCTTAAAATGTAATAGCTTTAATGAAAATATTGGAGTTGGTTTGTTTTTCTTTCTTGAGTTGGTTTTTCTTATCTTTTAATAGTTTTCAGCTGACTGGGGGGGCGCAGCTCGGAAACTGTTGTAGTCTAGATCTAAGGCATACAGTATTTGAACTAGAAATGAAACTGATCTCATTGGAAAGTACAATTAAAAAGATGAAAATATAGATAATGTCTGATCTAAGACTGAGCAGACATTATTGCAATTTTTAATTGCTTGTGGAGGAGGACTTGGGAGCTCGCAGTTGACGTCAACAGCAAAACCCCAGAGAGTTTGGAAAGAATCACAATTAACCTTTTTCAAAGTAATTCGAATTTTGAAGGCAGAGGAAGTTATCTGGCCTGGACTGAAGCTACAAGAATTTCAGAAGGTTTTTTTTGCCTCCGGTTCCTTTTCCTACACGTCTTTTTATTTTTTTCTGTAGTCTAGAGAATTATGTTTATTTCTTCCCTTGGTTTTTTTCCCTTCTATAAAAACACATATTCCATGAGCCAAGAGAAGCTAGATTATACTTGGAGAGTGTCACCAATGTGTAGTGCATCAGATCCTTTTGCTCTGCTGTGTTTGTGTGGGAGTGACCAGAGTGCAGCGATGTTCCCTGTAACCTCCAGCAGTTCCTCAGAGAGATGATGGATCTGCAGCAGGGGATGAGACACAGCTGGAGGGCACACGCCTTGAATTCATTGGTGCTCCTGAGCACGTTGAGATTTGGCAGCAGGTGTCTGGCAGCTGCTGGATTTGTCTTTTCCTGGGCCACTTCAGCCTGATTTATGCTCCCAGGACAGGCTGCTGTCATCCTGCACCCTTGGCAGTGCCTGGAACTTACAGATGCTGGGACCTCAAACCAGCTTGCCTGTGCAAACCCTCACCTTGTGCAGACTGATGTCTTCACTTAGTGTGGGGTATGGGAATTTTAGAATCTTCAGGAGTTTACCCTCAGCATTTTCCCCTGAGGGAGAGCTGGGTTCATGTCGGAGCTGTAACAGGGACACAGGGATACCAGCATTCCCACAGGAGTGAGGTGGAACACAGCCTCTAACACAGCTGAAAGTCCCAGACAAAGAGCTTTACCACTGGCTCATTGTTCTGTCTTCCAGCTCTCCAGCAATTCTCAAAATCAGAGAGTCTCCTGTTGTTTCGTGTGAAGTGTTAAAAATCAGAAAGGACTTTTTCCCCTAATTTTTCAAGAGTTTTTTTTTTTAATCAAAGGATACTCAGGGGTCATCCACATCTACTGTAAATTCGTATTAATATATTCAGTAGATTTTAAACAAGCTGTGCTGCGTTTTTACAGGTCATGACTTAGAGACAGTGTAATTCCCTTTCTATCTGAGCATGGTAATGCTGAAGCCAGACTCACTTAATGACATGATTATATCAGCAGCTCTATTAACCTAAGTGAAAAGGGATCTACCATTATTCTGGTCTGTGTAATTACAAATATCAAATTGCATTTTCCAGAATGATTATAAAACCTGGAGGAGATTTGCAGGAATTTTGTGTTGTTTCACGGGGTGGCTTTAAGCCTTTGCTAAAAATCAAAGCCACGTACGAAGGGCACGGGAACTTTCCTGAGAGGGCATCAACAGCTGGCAAGAGAAGGGGGTTTTTGGCTGCAGTTTTCCAACTACAGTGTTTTGGAAACTCTTGCTCTGTGTCCCCCCCAGTCTTCCCCATCTGCACAATGCGAGCCAGGCAAACTGAGAGTAGGGGCTGTTACCTGCTCCCATCCTTTGGGTGGAGATGAAAGCGCAGGGAGGGCAGGGAATGATCCTCCCTTGTCCCTCCGAGGGGCTGGGGCTGTGTCTGGAGGAGAGAGGGAGAACTGCTGAGCTGCACTGGGCAGGGAAAGGGCCGGGGCTGACATTGTCCTGCAGGAGATGTGACCAGGGGCACTGTGCCATGCAGCAGTCGATCTCCAAGAGCTGCTTTCCTCGGCAATAATCAGATTCTCCAGCCCTCTGACAAAGGTGGATGTGAGTGGAAAGAAAATTCCTGTATTTCAGTTCTTCCCTCTATGCCAGAGCCACAAATGACAAACCAGTTCAGCTTTAGTGCTCTTAGTCTGGTTTGGTTTGTTAAGGTATCAAGTCATATTATAGTTCTGTGCTTTTATTGCTGTGTGTGCTCAGGAGTTATTTTCATTGATCATTTTGCTGTAGAACTATAGCACTATTATGTAACCATTTTGTACTGGACTTAATGTTTTTTAGTCGTTTTAGGAAGAAGGGACTCTGATTATATGATATTGTTTATTATTGTATGTTATTACAATACTGTCACTGTTGAAAGCTATTTTCCAGATATTCAAAATTAGGAATTAAATAGAAAGTTAGTTAAGATAATAGGACATTTTAGCAAATTTCCGATTTTGTTTTAATTTTTGGCCTTTACTCTCCATTTATGTAAATTCCTATTTCCTATGCTTATTATTATCTCATTAAAATGAGAAGGAAAACAATGAGATTTTGAAGAAGAAAAATATAGTTTGTAATTCTGCTACACTAAACAATCTATAATTTTCCTTCTGTAATTTTTTTCCTTTCTTGCCAATCTATAACCTGGATGATTTAATGTTTTGAAAATAAAGTTTTAGCTCTGCTAAGCCATCATCAAAAGATACTTTTCCCAGGATTGATATGGTGAAGAAATTTCGGCACTCACTTATTACTGCTGGAGTTGTGGATTTGGTTTTTGTTTTTGTTTCACTACAGGTCTGAAAAGCTGGTTTTGTTAGCAAAATGCAAATTCCTCTCATAAAACAGAAGCTTTTTCTGTGTAGTACTTTAATGTATTTAATAAATAGCCAAAAGTTAAACAAATCCAGATGCTTACTGGTATTTTATGTGACAGTATTGCGACAATTGATAAATAAGTTCTGTTTTGTGAGAGCAGCCTTCTGCTCAGATCACCATCCTCCTTGGTGATTTTTAGTTGAGTCTCAGCTGCGTTTCACTGTAGATGGAGCTGTATCACACATAAAACCAACCAAAAAACCCTCTCGCATTTGCCGTTGGCAGTTAAGGGATTGAAATCGCAATGAAGAAAATTCTTTAATATTCGTCACATCCCAGACAGAATAGTGGCAAAGACAAAGCCAAGAACAATGTGCATGGCCCCGGGGGGCTCCTCTCCGACGGAATCTGCTGGTGTTTGGGAATGCCCAGGCACCAGAAGCCACAGTGCCAATGCCACTGAGCCTGCCATCCCTGCTGGGAAACAGGGAATTGTGAAGCATCCTCTCCCAGAACAGAGGCTGTGTCACTGGGAGAAGGGGAAGCCACTGCAAATTACAGGCTGCCAAACCCTGTGTCATTGTGAAACCACTGGTGGATTTCCCTCTTTGCCTTTTGGATAATAAGAGAGCTTGGGAGACTGTAAGAGAACTGCATTTTCCTTCGCTTTATTCCTGTCAGGTTGGCCGCTTTCACTGGCTCCAAGGAAGTGTCGAGTTAAGCACTGACTCTTCTGATTTCGTGTTCCATTTGCACTCCTTCTGCAGCAGTGAAACGCCCTTTAGAATTGGTGACACCAGGTCAATTAGCAGCAGGAAAAGCTGATTATGTCTCTGAGCAGCGAGGAGTGAGACAGAGCCCTGCATGGCTGCTTAGGTGTCCTCCCATGCCGACAGTGTGGACTTAACCGCTCCCATTTATCATAAGAATGGAGGTGGTTTCCTGCTTATATGGTGTTATTGAGGCCTCTTTCACATTGTATCCCCTCTGAATCTCTGGGGTTTCCAAAGAAAACCTCTCCAGACAGATAAAGGGGAAGCACTTGACACAAGAAATTCTGGCACATGGCTTGGGCATTGAGGAGAGAAGGTCCAATACAGGGGAGAAAGGAACTCAATTCTAATGCTCCTGTGTAAAGAGTGTTAAAGAGTTGAAAATAAATATTTTGTGGGTAAGACTGAAAACAGTAGAGAAACCCCCTGTGCTGGGCTGAGCCATTTTGGACTCAGACAGGATTTTTTCTCAGCTTGATCTTCATTCTCCCATCTTATACTTGGATTATATGATCATAAATGATGTGTTCACTTTAAATGAAGTTTAACATTATAAAAATTTCCTAGTTCACGTTCACTTTTCAAAATATTGTGGCTTAAATGGTTTAACTTTGAGACGCTCAAAATTCCTCAGGTAGAAGAGTTGAGCTGTTGTTTGCAATTCTGGCAGAATGGCCCATCTGTCTCTCTCAGCCGTTTCCCTCTAGAAACTATGATATTAAAGCTCCTGCATCTACACTGGCACAGAAGGCAAACACGATTTTTCTTTCTGAGCCGTAGGTTTTCTAAAAATATTGAAGGGGGGATAAAAGTGGAGAGTAGAACTGGCTTGAGAAGAAACATGTTCTAAATATTTAAGCCTTGTGTTATTCAGAGCAGAAGCAGGGACTTTAATCCCCTCTTATATTAAAACCCTACAAAGGTCCCTGCTTGCTTAACACAATCCTCATACACAGCTGTTTAATAGCTGTAAAAAGGAGAATTCTCCTGGGTGCCTTAAGAATCAGGAGTGTTCACCGGCCCAAAAGTCTCTGAGTTTCTGAATTTCTTTTTGTTAATAAAAAAGAAGTACAAGGGAAAAGAAATACCCCAGGAAATGAGCTGCCCCATGGATTTCCAGGTGTCCTTCTGATTCCAGCTGCCAGGCACTTTCTTGTCACAGAAGGGCATTCCGTTGCAATGGGTTTATTACATGGAGACTCGACTGTCTGGATAACTCCTTGAAAGTTTGTGTCCAGGCCAGGAGCCAGTGAACTGGTAGCTAAGGAACTGTGTCCTAAGTTTTTTCTGTTTATCCTGAGTCCTAGACCAGGCTGTTCCAAGCCCCAATGTCCAGCCTGGCCTTGGACACTTCCAGGGATCCAGGGGCAGCCACAGCTTCTCTGGGCATCCTGTGCCAGGGCCTCACCCCCTCACAGCCAAGAATTTCTTCCTAATAAAGGTATTTGTCAAATCTGGTTTTAGAATCCTGCAGCAAAGGAAGTCTCCCCACCTCTCTGGACTGAGAGATTAAACCATTTGGGTTTAGCAAGGTTTTCTTTGCTCATATTTAAGTATCTGGAGACTTTTTCTCTATCCTTAGCAGAGTCATCACAGATGCTGATTGCCAGCATCCTTGTAATCTTTCAAGCATTTGAAGAAGGCTGTAGTTATATTTAATCTTCTTTTATTATGCCTTTTTTTGGTCACTGTAGACAGTTCCTTTGGACCAGCTGGTTTATAATTTTATGGCAGTGCAGTGCTCCAAAATGGCTTTTTGAAGCCCTAGTAGAGCAAGGGAAAGAGAATCCAGCTTTTCAGTGAGTGCATCGCAGCCTGAGCATTGTCTTTATCAACATCACATTGCATTCATTTCCGTAGTGGTATAATTAATTACTGTGTCATGTTTTCAGATTCACCATCTAGTCCTTCGTTTCCTTGGGCATTGTTTTTCCTGCCCCAAATGGGTTATTTTCATTAGAAAGTTTGGGGCTTTGGTTGCTTTGTTTTGTTTCACATTGAGTTTAGTTTCTTTGATTTCAGAACTCTCATCTGTCATTTTGAATTCTTTTCTTGTACTCCAGAGTGTTGGCAGCCCGTCCCAGAGTGGAGCCATCCATAGGTTTAGGAAGATATTCTACATTCCAGCATTGAAGCCTTTGGCAAAGCTAAGAACAGAAGTAGGGTCCTGTTTGAAATGCCTTTCCTTGCTGAGGCAGCTTAGGTGGCGTTTTGTGTCCTGGAACAGGTCTCCCTGTGGGAAGCAGAGGGAATTTTGGTGCAAGGTTGGAAAACGTTGATTTGTCCCTCAGTAAAGTCGGACCAATGAATCAACTTGACTGGTGACTGGTGATGTTACCTCTCTCTCACCCCTTTTTGCCCATGTGGTTGGAGAATAACTCATTTTTGATTGGCATTTGACATTTTGAAGAGCAGTGGAAGTGGTCAGCACGAGCTGCACCAGTGGGGGTTTCACCAAAGCTGAGTGAGCAGCGTTGGTGCCAGAGCAGTGCCCGGTGCCAGCACCAAAGAGGCCTTGCCAATGCCAGCACCTGGCACTTCACACCTGAAGTCCTTTCTCCTGGCACCTGCTGATGCTGCTGGTGAATCACACAGGTAGGAAGGGACATTTTCCTTTTAAAAATGTATCAGACTATACCTAAGGCGTTAAAATGGCACTGTGTTAATTTAGGTCAGCCCAAGTTCACTGCCAACATTTTCCCTTCCGTAGTGATTCACACAGTGGATTTTTCCCCACCAAAGATCAAACTTTGACCTGTTGATTTGGGCAAAACTTAAGTTATGCTTCCAACATTTTTTGTTGCCTGGCTTTATTTGTGCCATTGGATTTTGCTCATTCCCAGTCAAGTGTGCTGGGCCATCCACAGGCACTGGAATGATCTGAACGGCACAAATTCAACACTGGAATGATTTGGATGGCACAAATTCAGCACTGGAGTGATTTGGATGACACAAATTCAGCACTGGAGTGATCTGAGCAGCACAAATCCAGTGCTGCTGTGGACTGGGTGTGCAGGTGCTGCCTGCTGGCACCTGAACACAGGATGGAGGCGTCCCGTACATGTTCTGTGCAGGCTCTTTCTGTGTGTCCTGCTCAGTGAGGCTGAGGCACAGCAAGGAACTGGTTTTTGTGAAGTCAGAAGATGGGTTTCTCCTCCAGTGATATGAAATGACCAGCTAGAATGTCTGTGTGGGAGAAAAAAATTACTTGAGAATATTGGACTAGTTCTTGCAGCTGCATACGTATGAGATTGCTTAATTATTTTTAAACATTATATAATGTTACAGTTGAAGATTTACTGCAAACTTATATATTTACTTCTATTTAGTTTAGACCTAATATTTTATGCCACTGTTTCCTTCAACTCTCTCTTCACACAGATAAATTTTGGTCTTTAATTAAAATACCATCATGTTTTGACAACACTTCCAAGTAAGAACCCATCATTTTATTTTTACTTTTGTTTATACTGAGCAGTTGCGAAATACTTAATTATACATTTTGTATGGCTTCCCCAGTTCTAACAGAAAATCTCTTTTGTCCTGTCTCTCTTTCAATACAAAAATGCAACTACGATTATTCAAATAACCCTATTCACTGTCATGACTATGATTAGCAATGTGATGAGAATCTAATTGTAAGAAATATGCTAATGTTTAATTTATTTTTACTGAGCTACTTTGAGGGTCTAAAAGGCAATTTATATGCGTTAGTAATAATAATGATGAATTTATATTATAGATGTTTCCAAAAGTCCTCTGTGGCAGTGGAGGTGGGTTCGGGTTGGAGCTGTATCAGCGCTCATGACACATTTCCACAGGTTTAGGTGCCAGTTACTGAATAAACATAACCAAGCCTCAATTTCCCCCATGTCCAGCCCTGTTCCCAGTTTAGAGCCCTCTCTGGGAAGGGGACGTCTCCGTCCTGCTGCCCAGCAGTGCCTTCCATGGTGAGTGTTGGCAGCTTCCTGTTCCCATCTCGATGTGGAGGGGAAGGAGCAGGGAGCCAGGAGAGCCGGAGCGCGGAGGATCCAGGGCCAGGATCCCCGGTGAGGGAGGCAGAGAGAAGGCACAGACTGTAAGACTGGAGCCCAAGCTGAGGGTGCCCCGTGGGAGGAAAGGCTGAGGTGCCCTGTCTGGGAAGGGAAGGATGAAAGACTCATCTCTCTGTGTAACCCTACCAACTCAGGCTCTTAAAACACTTCATTTCAAACACAGAAAAAAGTTACCAATAGGAGTTTGTTCTATTGCTTAATTCATTCACAAATACCTCCATGATGACTGATAGAGGAGACAGAAATTTAAAATCGCTGCAGCATTTCAGATGGTGTCAGCCCACTGCTGGTTGGAAGGCTTGAACCTTTGTATTTTATATCAGAAATAAACTCTGAGCTAGAGGAGCCTCAGGGGATTTGGGGTGGCTTTGGGAGAAGCTGTTCACGTCTTTCCCCATCTTGCTCAGGATGTGCACACACACATACACACACAGAAACACCTCTGCACACACTCCCATTGCTGAAGTTGTTTACATTCTGTTCTTAAAACTGTCTGTCCTCCTCTTGTCCAGAAGCTCTGCTTGCTGAAGTTCTCAGTCTCTCCAGGTTAATTCTTCACATAAGCTGTGCTGAGTCATTGCTCATGTCAATAGAAATTGTGAAATAGCTCAGGAATGAAAAACTGGCATCTGGTCCTCTGGGTTTTCTGCAGCTTGTGGGAGAAGATGGTGAGAAAGGCCAGACCTTTGAGCTGCTCCCTGGCTTGGCAGCCCAGTGAAAGGGGATTTATCAGATGACCTACACCTTCTGACATCGAGAGGATCGGCTTTCAGAACAGGCCCTAGTGGGTGGTCCCTGAGGTTCTTGCAATCAAAGCTGTCTGTGACACCCAGGAGGTGGGGGCATGTCCAGGGATGAGGGGGTTCTGTTTTGCCTGCAGAATATCCCAGGGATATCACTGGCTGTGTTCTCTGGGAGCTGGGTGTGCTAAAGAGGAACTCACATGATGGCGTTTCTTGCAGTCTGGAGATGGAGCCAAAGCTGATGTTTTCTGAAAATGATGTCAGAGGGTTGCCATACACCCAGTGGAAGTGAGCAATTGGCTTTTGTGTTTCAGACGTGTTTCCTCCTTGCTGACTATGAAGATGGTATGAAGTGGCTGGTCATTTGTAGGCTTATTGGGGTCTCCCTGTTGGAATTGGTCTGAGCTGGTAGGCACAAGCTGTTTCCTGTGAAACAACAGGGAAGATAAAAACACTGGAAAAGATAACTCCAGCTGGGGAAGACTGCATCCCACAGGACAACAGTGTTGCTTCCTTTGGGTACAGGAACCACTGCAGCTGGGGCTGAACAGGCAGCTCAGAACTCCTCCTAAAGATGTTTCCCAGGATTTTTTCCTTGCAGTGGCACATACCTGACTAAGGAAAGTTGATTGAGGTAATATTTGGCAGAGTTCCTTTTTGTTGTTGTTGTTGTTTTGGTTCACAAAAGCAATCTCTAGGAAAACAGAGCAGCTCCAAACGCACCCTCCTGCCAAAGGAGGTTTGGAGCTGCTGGGAAGGAGGCAGTAGTGGGGACACCCCCTTATCAGCCACTCCTTATCAGCATTGGCCATTACATATTGGCTTAAACTGGCTGTTAAACTGTGCACTCCTGATGTTCCCGTGCTGCTGGGGTTTGGATTCCCCTCTCAGTTCTCTGGAGAGCAGCCTGTCATGATTCCACTGCAGCCCTGCTGGAAGGGCTCTGTGGAGTTTCTCAAGTAACTGCACTTGAGGAAGGAAGTCACAGAGTCATGGAATGGTTTGGCTGGAAAGGACCTTAAATCCCCCCTTGTCCCACCCCTGCCATGGCAGGGACACCTCCCACTGTCCCAGGTGCTCCCAGCCCCAATGTCCAGCCTGGCCTTGGGCACTGCCAGGGATCCAGGGGCAGCCCCAGCTTCTCTGGGCACCCTGTGCCAGGGCCTGCCCACCCTGCTGGGGAACAATTCCTGCCCAATATCCCTCTGGCAGTGGGAAGCTGTTCCCCGATGTCCTGGCCCTCCATCGCTTGTCCCAAGTCCCTCTCCAGCTCTCTTGGATCCCTCTAGGCACTGGAAGGGGCTCTAAGGCCTCCCTGAGCCTTCTCCAACCTGAGCAGCCCCAGCTCTCCCAGCCTGTCACATGCTGGAACCTGTCAGAGATGCTCTTTGTCATCTTTGTGTTCTTGGGACATTTGGGTGCCTGTTGATCTGGGCTGAGTTGAGTCTTTGTTTTGTATTTTGCTCTATGCTCGTTCAACATAAATCCTTGGAAAAAACCCCTCTCATTGGTAAGAAGTGAGGTTTTAATGTATGTCCAGGTAGAAATGTCCAGTCAGTTCAGGGAGCAGGTCAGGTGTTACAGGTCTTGAGCAGAAGGAATGGAACAAGAATTTCACTGCTGGGATTATTCTCAGGATGGCTCAGGAGAAAAACAAGCATGAGCCTTCACATTGGTGACTAAACACAGGAAAGGAAGAGGGCAGAAGCAGACACAGGTATTCATCACAATTTGAGTCATATTTCACTTGCCAAATTATTATGTCTCATGAAATTCACCCTCATTTCCCCCCCGGCTCTGTCCCTCGTGTTTGCTGATAGATGATGGGGAAGCAGATTGTTCGCATTTTTCAGACATTTGTGTTAGTGAGCCTGAGACCTGTCTGAAAACTTTGTGGTTTGTTTTTTTCTGTTTTCTTTTTTTTTTTTTTACCATCACCACTTCAAAAGTGGACGAAAGAACATAGCAAAAAANCAGAATCTCCTGAGAGTTTCTGGGATTTCTAATGCTTTCAGAACTGCTTCTGTCTCCTTGCTCTGGTTGTTGAGCCTGCCTTGCCTCTCAATTGCCTGACAAGAGAGGCAGCTCTGGGTTTTAGCACCAGCTGTCAGCAAGAGGCTGGAGAGCAGCGTGTTGGAGCACCAAGAAATGTAGATCCTTCAAATGTCTCTGCATTACAAATTCTTCAAATGGAGTCTCTGACCTTCAGGGGGAAAAGGGGGAGAAAGAGTCACTTGCCAGCACAGGCATGGAAATCTTCTGAAGGACGAGTCAGAAATGACACTTGGGAAAAACTGGATATGTAACTGGCAGGGATAATTATGGGCAGGACATGTACAACCACTGAAGGAGTGGGCCTAGAGTCAACCACTTTTTTCAGTGCTTTCCTATCTTTAAAGTCATGTTGAGACAGAAACACACATAACCGAAAAATATGGATTTTTTTTTATGTCTAGAACTGATATGTAAGCATAATTTTATCTGAGTTTGTTTTTTCAGAGTTACTGAAGTAGCTGGATTTCAGCTTTTAAAATCCCTATGTGTTATGCTGTCCCCAGATGGCTAAACACTGCTGTTCTTATTAATTCTGTGACTTGTGTAGCTCCCAGGAGCTGAACCTGACCGTGGTTTGAGTCTTTCCTCTGAGGTGCTCCATTCCTGGCTTGGCTTCATATGTTTATTTTAAAATATGGAAGCTTTACTTGATGAGGGATTGTAAAATATTCAGTGTTCTTCAACAAATTGGTACTAAATGTATTCAATTATAACCTCTTCCAAAAGAAGTGTCAGAGTTATGTGGTTTCATATATAAGCAGACAAAGCTCTTCTGTCGGTGTATTTACAAAAACAATCTGGAGGGAAGAGGGAAAGTGTAGGATTTTAACAGATAACACCAGATATTTGCATGATAAACATCTCAGAGCCTATATCTGTCCAGAAAAAGTATTTCCATTTGAAGGGAAAAACAACATGTATTTTAAAGTTCTACCCTACAGTCCTCTAGGTGTAGGGCTGCCACAGAATTTTCAATTTTCTTTGCTGCTGTGAGTTGTTTTATGGCTGATAGGCCCTGTGCCCATGGATTCCTGGGAGCTGTGCTCGGGCTGGGGGCAGTGGGATGGATTTTGCCTGGATGCTGGCTCCACTCTGGCAAAGCCAAGCCAAAATGGACAACAGTGTCCTGCTGAGAGTGAGCTTGCTCTAAAGCTTCACAGGGGCTGTGAGAGACGGCTGAGAGTCACAGAAGTTGGAGTCAATAAATGCTGGTTTTAGAACCACCACAGAACCCCCCAGCCTCTCGTTTGTGGTGCTTATTGCTGAGTGTTCCCGTGAGCCACGTTCGTGGATGCTGCGAGAGCCCTGCACCAGGCAGGAAGGTCCTGGCAGCTGGTGTTTCACAGGGAGTCATCAGCAGAGCTCTGGCACTCTGCTGTCACACAGAGACCCCCCCTAACACCCCCAGAGTGCTGTTTGGGATTTAGCAGCCCTGGATATCATCACAGTGTCACAGCTAAGGCTTGGGAGCCTGACGTCTAACAGGAAAGGACAGAAGAGGCTTTTAAAGGAAGATGAGATGAAATCTCCTAGAGATCTTTGTTTCTGTGAGTTATTCCTGGATAATGTGCATGAGCATAGAAGAAATTTTCCAGAAACAAATTCTTGTGTTCTTGTGTGTGGCTTAAACTTCTTTTGTGCTGGGATAGGAAATAAGGTGGTGACGAGTATGTTGTCTGCTACTGTGGAAAGGGCCAAAAGAACATTTTTTTGCAGGCCAGAAGAGCATGTTCAGTGGCTTAATCAAGGTCTCAGTTCAGCCCTTGGAGTGTCTCCGCAGGGGCCTGTGCAGCCCCTCCCAGCACATCACTAACATGAAATCCTAAAAGTAAAACAAAGGAACAAAAAACCCACCACGACCAATCCCTGAAGTCATGAGGCACAAATTTTAGCATCTCCAGAAGGTGTTTTGTGCTCCCTCTGCGCTGCTGCTGCCCCTGACCCTGTCCCACAGTGCCACACGTTCTCGCTGTGCCCCAGCTGAAGCCCAGTTCCCAGCACACAAATGTGGCTTCCTTGGAAGCACATCCATGGCATCCTCATTCCAGCCTGGGAGGCAGGGAGGGGAAACATCTTCCACTTGGCATTCCACTTCCCTGGCCCCAGCTTTGGTCCCTGTCCCACAGAACGCTGCAGTGGAGCACAGGGATGGGCAGGAGATGGATGTGCAATCCTTGGGAGGGCAGTGAGAGGATTTGTGTGAGAGTGAACAGCAGCAGGGTGAGGAGGATGCCTGTTCAAAGTGGAGCAGCAGCACCTGGTCAGGCAGCTCCAGCAGAGAAAGATCTTCATCTATTTTGTGGAACAGATGAGTGAAGGACAGAGACCCCTTTGAAAGCCAAGGGAAGAGTTATGACTCCTTCCAAAAGATGTTTGCCGTGGTGATTTCAGCACCCTTTTGTGAGGCTGGCTGTGAGTATCATGGAGACTGTAAGACACACGTCACTCGAGTAGCACACGCAGATAGAAGAGCTCGATCCTATGCCTGCTGTTCATTTCGTTTCCAAATCAGAACTGAGCCTGGTGGCAGCAAAGCTGTGCTGTGACAGGTCCTTTCCCCACCACCTCACTCTTACCTCAGCGGCGTTACGAAGCAGGATTTGGGTCAAGTGTTGATGAAGTCAGTCATCCATATGGATTGGATGTCTGGGGGAACATGAATGTTTAATCAGACATTTGTTAGCAAGCTAAAGAGGCGACGCTGTGCCAAGCACGGAGCTGTCGGAACATTCCCTGCCTGCTGTCACTATGGCAACAGCCAACAACTGCCTGCTCGGGTTGTGTTGGAGCTGAAGGAAAACCTCCAAGCCTTGAATTCTGAGCATCAGTGGCTGGGCTGGAACCAAAGAAGGTACTACCATTTTCCAAACCTCTTTGTCTGCCTGACTGATAGGTTTCTGCAGGAGCTCCTTCTGTCAGTCATCAAGGAGCAGAAATGGATAGCACGTCCATCAGCCACATGGACTGAATTTTAATTGCAGTTGCTGGGCAAAAGTATTCAGCTTTTCTCAAGAGTTGGCTCAAATATGTTCATTAAAAACTTAGTGAAGCATATATATGTATTTCAAATAGCAAAATACTCTGAGCCAAGTGCTTCTTCTAAGGAATACATCGCTTGCAATATTAATTTGGCTGGCTCTGCTGCTAGAGAGGATAACAGCCAGGCTGGCCACCATAGAAAGTCTGTTTGTGCTGGGCTCCTCGAAAATTCCCTCATGTTTCAGAACAGCAGTATTTTATGGCATGTCCTAACAGGCTTGGGGACAGCCTTGTCTTAGGGATTGCTCTGGCAGAGCCCTCCTTTCTCTAAAGGGGTCTTATTTTCCACATAACCCAGCTCCCAGCCGAAAATCACTCAGGGGATGTTGCACTGGTGCCTTTCCAGTCAATGCCTTTTTCTTTTCTCCCTCATCCCTGAGTAACTCTTTTGAAGCAGCTCAAGCAGAACCTTTCAGAGGAGGAGTTAAAGAAGGAAGATAATTCCCAGTGGCCTCCCTGTCCTAGTTCCTCACCAAAGATCTGTGCTGGGTAAGAAGCTGAAGCTTGATGAATGTTTCCATCTCCCCCCCATCTGCAGTCTGCCATCCCGCCTGGTTCTTGGGAAGAGCCTAGGAAAACCCACAGCCTTGGGGAGCCGTATCCGCCTGTGATGAGGGGGCAGCTGAAGGATCAGAGCCAGTGGGATGAGCCCTGCTGGGTCTGGTGGAAGGCTGGCAGGTGAAGCAGAGTCACCGGGGCCACCACGCAGGTGTTGTGCTTTTGGACTCTATGTCTCTGTCTCTCACTGTGCTTTGTGAAGCTCTGAGTGATTCATGGAATCACACAATTGCAAAGTTTATCAGAGAAAGCCTATTTTCAAATTTATATTGCCTATGGATTAATGAGACTGAGAAATCTGCCAGGAATACCTAAAGACTTTTAACTATTTTATCTTAAACAGCTCTGATGATTTATTCCTCCAGTCATACCTTAGTACACAGAATTCTGTCTCTGGAAGGAAATTAATGGGTAGTATTTTATTGCCAGATTATATTGTTTTAGACAATTCTGTGTCATAACCTGTCCTGGCAGGATTCTGAGACTAACAGGCTGCTTTCTGTCTTACGAGTAGGACATGGAGGCACAAGGTCTTGGAGTCCTGCAGTGTCAGGGAACACTGGCACTCTGGCAGGGGAAGCTGGGAAGGCATTCAAGTGCCAAACATATTTTATATCCTCTGTCCTGGACACTCAGTGTTAATTGAACAGTAGTTATTTTCTTGGACTGTGCCGCAACCCTTATTCTTTCAACAAAAGCCCTCGGTAGATTTGGACAGTATCACACCATTGATAATCCATTTGAAGAGGCAGAAGATGGGATTAAGTGGAAGTGGGGCTGTGCAGACAATTCCTCAGCCTGTTTCCAACGTGCCCTGCACGGCGCCTTGCCAAGGTCCCATGCAGCTGAGAGCATCCTGTGTCCCAGCCACGGTGGCTGCAAGTCACCTGCACTGCTGCAATCTTGTGGCTTTTAAATGTCCAGAGGCAGCTCTGGGCCCTGCTTGATATTAAGCTGGTGCAGTAGGACTTGTGGAAGTAAAGACTGGAAAGTAATGAAAAATACATATACTGAAAGTAATGAAAAATACATATCCTTCATCTGTAAAGAGGAGGCAAACTGCCCTTTTAAGTAAATTAAAATTTGAAAGCCCACTGCTGGGTACTACTGATTGTGTAGTTGCCACACTTTAAAATGACTGCATGCTCTTTAAAATGCCTGTTAAAAAAGAAAAACGTCTGGAAAATAAATTTAATGGTGCTTTAAGTACTTTTTTTGCCAGGGGATAACAACATTCAGCCACAGATAACAATGTTCAGTCACAATGTTAAAATGCATGTAGTTAAATAAAGACCCATTCTGTTTCCATGGGAGTAAACTGACATTTTTTTTCATTGCTATGACCTGAAATTGCCACATTTTTCAGAAGTAACTTCAAAATGAGCTGTTGGTACATAGCCTTTCGAAAAATCAGGCTGATTACTTGATTGCCTAAATTTTGGCACCCGCGTTGAGCACCCCTGCTATCTTATTCTAACCACTAAAGACAATCATTCCCAGAGGACATCATCGAGAGAGTACAAAGCAATTCAAAGCTGTATCTCAGGGGAAAACAATTTCTTGTTATTTTCATGAAAAATTGATGTTAGCGAGTGGTTTGTGCAAAGTGGCCATGGAAAGCGCTTCACAGTGTTCTCTCCAAAGATTTGAAAAGTCCTGATCTGTGGCCATTGTAGCAAGTTCCAACCTCCTTTTGATCTGGCAGTTTGAACGCTGAGGTGAGCAAAGAGGAGTTCTTTTATTTGTATCCGCATGTTTGTCTGGACTTGTTGTACCTCTTCAGGAAAGGTGGCAATAAAATGGCTGTATTGTTGGGTTTGGAAGACGTGACTGACGACCATTCTGTGCTTTTCAGGTGGATAAGGCTCAAATCCTTGTGTTGTGTGGTATTTTTTAAATCAATATATGTCTGTCTTGAGAGATTGGGAAATCCTGAGATGAGCTTGTGCCAAGTGGCCCGGCTGGGGTGCAGCCACTGTAGTGTCTGTCCCTCTGAATTTAGGGCTGGCGGAACAGGGAACCTCCACAGCCATTACAAAGAACTCACTGCAAAGAACCTGATTTTTAGGGAAGTGCCTCTGGCTGTGGTTTGGCTGTTCTGGCACCCAGAGAGTACATTTTAGGAGGGAAGCGGAGTCCAATCAAATCTGACAGAAGATGTTCTGTAGATCTGGTGGCATTAAAGCCCTTGCAGAAGTTCAGGGCAGTTTGTTGTTTGTGCCATGCACAAGAGTGGTGATGACCATGTACAAAACCCCTTGATGCTGCCTAACAGCCTCAGGAGAATTCCTGTGCATAGAGGAAACACAGGGAGAAGAGAATAACTATGAAGATATGATTTGTGGACTTACATTTTTGACAGATGTGAGATTTATATGGAAAATACATTTGGCTGTTGGTTTGGGAACACGAGAGGTGTCTATTCTACTGCACACAACTCTTACATTGTACTCTGGTGGCTGTGACAGGATTAAAATTGGAAGGTGAAGAAGGATCTGAAGCATCTGTTTTTTCACCCCAGTCCAAGCACTGAATAAGCCAGAAATTGGTGCAGCATTTCACTGCTGTGAAGTTCTGTGGTGTTTCTCTTGGTTACTCTGCTGGTGCCAGCCTGGCTTTCCCTCCTAGCCTTGACCCAGGGCTGCATTGGTGTTTTCTGGCTGATCCTGGGGACGCTCTGCCTTATCCCTGCTCCTAGGACATTGTGTGGGCTGTGTCCTGGCCTGGTGCTTGGCCTGTTTGAGAGACAAAACCTGAGGTGTCAGAGAGAAAAGGGAGAGTGGACAAGGAGCAGAGGCAAGAGATGGGGAGAGGAAGCAAAGGGTTTTAGCACAGTTACCAGGGAGCTGGAAAACTCTTGTGGCTTGTGGAGAAATTCACCATCAAAACCACAGAGGGAGGCAACAGCCTAACTAACAACTGTCTCCAGGAATAAAACGTCCAAAAGCGCATGTGTTACATCCCTGAGCTTCTGAGATGAATTGCAGTTGTAAATGGAAAATAAGTTAATCAAGTAACTTTAATTGCTCTTTAGTTATTATGTTTTGGGGCGCTTTCCATTTATAATGAAAATTTTCCCGGAATCCTGGTGTGATATAACTGCTGTATGAGTTATTAGTTCTGCTTAATACTGAAAGTCACACTTCACCAAAGTAGAGGGTTGAAGTGGATGTTGAACATGTCTCTTACACTCTGTCATACTTTGTAATTCTGGATTATTCATTGTTATACCTCGTGCAGAGTTTGTATTTTCATTACTCTTGTATTTTCAAGCTCCTGTTCCTGCCAGGGTGTTGCTGCTGGCTCTGTTTTCCATCTTGCTGCACTGTTCGGAGTGATAGCTGGCGAACACTTGCAGCCTTTTGTATTCCATCAGGTTGCTAATGGATTCTGTTCAGATGGCTGACCACTCCGTCACAGGAAAATGACAGCATTCTCCAAAGCCTTTTTAAGCTAAATAGGATTGATTAGTGACGGGGCAAAATGTAAATGGCTGTTAGGAGTTTTTTAAGTGTAATACACTTAGTGTCTGACTGGAATAAGAGCAAAAATTATAGATGTGACTTGAGCCACCATTAACTATTTCTATTTGTTATTAAATTAATTATTAAGCAGTACTCTATCATTTTATGTAATAGACACCGCAACCATTTGTTTTGGTGCATCTCCTGTATTTTATAAAACCACTTTCCTACACTTACATGGCACTCCCCAATAAATGAGGTTTGTCCCTGGGTATGTTTCCCTAAGAAGGAGGCTGAGAGATCCTGGCTTGTTATTACCCTTTGAGGAGGCAGTTCTGCTGGGCTGAATCAGCCTGGTGTGGGGGGAAGGTGTGTGAAAAACCCTGGTGGGTGGGAGGTGAGGGGTTTCAGGTCCTTTCTCTTGCTTGCAGGAGTTTCATTGAAGGTGTTTGCAGGGGTGACTCTTCCAGGTGGAAAGGGTTAAGTGCTTTTCTGCCGTGGCTTGTTTGTAGACACTGAATATTCTACTTATTCACCTCCCTAGTACAATTGCTTTATACCCCCATGAATCTGTTTTTATTAAGGTTCTTCTTTTCCTTTACACACTGAACATTGTTCAGCGTGCTCTGGCATTTCCCGTCGTTTCCCTTAAGCACTTATTATTCAATGAGCCTCCTTTGCAGTCCTCAAGCCTCCCTCTCCACACGGGTACCTGTCAGTTTGGGCATTGCTCTGCTTTTACACCACATGAAGAAAGGCATCCAGCTGATGCTGTTTGGTTTGTTTTACTCTCCCTTTTGTATCACTTCCCAGGAAGCTTCTCAAACCTGTTTGTTTGATCTGCTGCTGCTCTTAAATTCTGTTCTCAGACACATATGTAGGGCTTCAGCTTGTCACCGAGAACTGTGGGAAAAACAAAAACTCTCCAACAACATTTTTAGTGTTAAGAGAATCACAGCATTACTTTATTTCTGGCCGGGATGTGCCACAGAAATCATTTCATCCACACATAGCCTGGGTGTGCAGAGAAAATCATTCCATGACACAGGGATTTTACCCAATTTTTTCCAAACTTTATACAGTAAAAACCCACAGAGATCCATTGGTTCTGTGTTCATTGGTTCCAAGTTATGGAGTTCTCAGTATTTGGTTTTCTGTTGGTTACAGATCTTTGCTTCTGATGCTGATCAGGTCCTGATTGCTTGGTTCTCTGATCAGTCTTTTCCCAGAATAGGTGACCCCCACTGTGCCTGGGGTATTGTCTGGTGTTGATGGTTCATTCCTGGCCCTTGCTGGTTGTTATCTCTGTGCATCTCCTGTGCTGCTCCAAGTCTGGTGAGATGCTAAACTCATCAGGCCTCCGCCCAGTCCATTCTGTGATTGTGAAGACTGACTGAAGTTAAAACATTTTAAACTTAGTATATTTTGCAACAAGCTGATAGCCAGAAAAACCCAGCACATGTACCAGACTCTGACAGTGGGGCCTGGGAGGGGTCTTCTTGCAGCTCTTTCACTGCCACACCTTCTGTGGTGTCCCACCAGGATGCGACACGGTGCCACCGAACAGACCCACGGCCAGCGCTGCACAGACTTCCTAGGTCAGCCTTACTGGTGCCAGCATCTAGGGAGCTAAAATGTCTCCTTTGTAGGAGCAGTTAAACGCCATTGTGTTTGCATCTTCTCTGAACGCTTAAAAGACAGTGGAACAAAGTGAAATGGTCAGAAGATGGTGGTTTTATTCCTGTAGAGTCATGCCCAGGGACACTGGGAAATGGCCTGACTCAGAAATCCTAGGAAAGCTGCTTCTTTTGAGAGTTTTCCAACAGCAAGGATGATTTTTAGGTGTGATACTGTAATCACATTTTGTGCTAGAAGCCAAAGTCCCCCTGCTTTTATTCTTCATCTGATATAAGGTCTGCTGGAACAACCAGGCCAATCTTTCCCCTTCCCACCCGTTCCCAGGGGGTTGTGATGTGACCACACCTCCAGCTGAAAGGTCCAGCACTCTCAAGAGGGTGGGTGCATATGAAAAGCTTCTTCCCACAGCGTGAGACATGCACAAATCCAGGGAATCACCGAGTTCCCGGCTGCTCTGTCCTTGGGCAGGCTTCCCTGGAGCTGGATTGCGTTTGGCCTCTGTTGGGATGTGCTGTGAAGCTTCTGGAATTCAGTACTGGCTTCACCTGCGCAGTGACTTCTCATGGTCCATACCTGAATTCGAGTTAACCATTTAAATTAACCTTAGATTCCAAGTCTCCTCTGTAGATACCACTTCGGGAAAAGAATCCCCCAGCTGTCCCAGGGGGGAAGCTGTCCCAGGAATAAGCCTGGATACTGGTTGCTGTAAATAAAGCTGTCACCATCTCTACCTGTGAAGGATTGCCATATAGCCTAGGGCATATAATGAATTTTAAAAGATGCTTTCACCTATTGAATCACACCAAAGGTTTTTTTAGCAGAGTCTTCTTCTTGTCATACAGTGGGAAAAGTGACGTTAAGAAGAGTTGCACAGTTGGAGCAGAGAGTGGGAAATGTGCATTGTGAGGGACTCCCTGGTGATCCAGGGAACCCCAAACGAGTTTGGTGTGATTGTGTCTGGGTGAAACATTTTAAACAGTTTAAAAACTCGATAAAAAGG
>VYZT01005935.1:0-10268 GCA_013400735.1 Pomatostomus ruficeps
GGTGTGGCCAGCAGGAGCAGGGATAGTCCCAGCAGAATAATCTCCCTATACAGGGCACTGGTGAGGCCACACCTCCAGTCCTGTGTCCAGTTCTGGGCCCCTCAATTCAGGAAGGACACTGAAGCACTGGAGCAAGTCCAGAGAAGGGCAACAGAGCTGAGGAAGGGTCTGAAGCAAAAGCCTTGTGAGGAGTGGCTGAGGGAGCTTGAGTTTAGCCTGGAAAACAAGGCTTGACGGTGTAGCCAGGTGGGGGTCAGTGTCTTCTCCCAAGAAACAAGTGACAGGACAACAGGAAATGGCCTGGAATGGCACCAGGAGAGGCTCAGATTGGATATCAGGGGAAGATTTCTTCTCCAAAGGGACTCCCAAGCATTGGAACAGACTACCTAGGGAAATGGCGGAGTCACCATCCCCGGAGGTGTTTAAAACATGCAGATGTGGTGCTTAGGTACCTGGTTTAGTGGTGGGCTTGGCAGTGCTGAGTTAATGGTTGGGCTCATTGATCTTAAAGGGCTTTTGCAAATGCATGAAGAGCTGGCACTGACTGGCCATTGCTTGGGCCTGAAGAGCTGCTTTCAGTGGTTCAGTTTGAGACAGCATAGCTGCAATGTATTTATTTGGTTTTTGAGGCGGTTGTCCATGGGTGACTGTATAAGCCCCCACTTTGTTTGACCAGTTGACAGTTCTAAATGGGTCTTAAATTCATCACACATTAATTTAGTATTTTTTTATTGTTCATTTCTTGCATTGGCTAGTGAGCTTGTTGTGGTGCACCTAAACAAAATAGTAAGAATTCTTCACTGCTTCAGATACATAAATATATTTAGATTTTGATATTAATTCTTCTTTTTTGCTTTTGCGGATACATAGGTTCTGAACTTGTGTATTCACTTCAATTTGAATTAATCTTTAAGGGGTAAATCAGTTTGTTTCATCAGCTGAGAATGTACTGTCTGCATTCTACCACATAGGGTTGTCCTGAGAATCCCTGTTAGAGGTTTGTTTTCTACATTAATGCCCTCTTTCCATGAGCAAGTTCTTTAGAGCCCCCAAGAATTAGGTAAGTGTTAAGTATACATGAATTACTCCAATTTGATTGATAAATCTCCCTGTGTGTACTGAAATCACAGCTGGATGTAACAATCTAAATTTACTGAGGTAAAGCTAAATTTGAACAGTTTCTTGCATGCAGGACAAATGAATATATTTCTGTATATGTTTTCTTAAATGAAGAAATTATATTCTTTAACCTGGTTGTTCTATGCCATTTTATAAAATAGTTACAGAAAACTACCTCTTCTGGAAAAGACAAGGTAAACTTTTGTAGTCTTAGGAATACCCACATATTGCAGGTGAAATGAGCCCTCTGTATTAATGGCCAGTACAGAGAATTTCAGTACCTGTTACTTCTACCACCCAGTTAAGCATCAGCTTTGTGTAGTGCTTTATTTAAAAAGCTTCTCCTACAATGCACGGGAAAGCTGCCAGCTTTGCCATTTTTTCATTGCTTGGAGTATCAGGATTGTCTTCCTCCTGCAGTTTCTTGGCAGGAAGCTGTGTGAGCTCTGTGTCGATTTTAGGGGGGTAGTTTAGTTAAGAGGTGACCACAGACTCTGTAAATGTACTTAAGCAGGTCCATATGAACTGCACTCTGTGGCAATACACTGAAAGTGAGCAAGGACACCATGTGAAGCCCTCTCTGCGTGCCCTGGATACCTTCTCTGAACCAAGGAGACCACGGCACTGTGCGTGATCTGGGGTGCTCTGATACATGAGGTGAGTGGAAACACTGGCGCCAATTTGTATGTTAAATGTTAGCAACAATTAATTTATTTCTTAAGTGGTTTTGTTGTTGTTGGGATTTTTGTTTGTTTGTTTGTCTATTTGGTTTTGCTATAAAAAAGATATAAATGGAAGTTCCTCCCTATACCACAGGGGATATTCTTGCTCCCTCCTGGGGTTTGTGCACCCCATGTTGGATCCCAGGGGCTGAGAAAACTGGAGGGGAGCACAGTCTGTTTGTCCTTTGCAACAAACCACATTTACAAGGTCAGGTTTCAGCACCTGGCTCAGTACAAATGGTGTCCACAGCTCTTTGGTCAGTGTTTCTAACAGTAATGGTTTTTTGACTAGGTTTTGGTAGGAAGTGTGTTTCCAGTTTTTAACCTTAGTTGATCTCATGCTCCCACTTTGGTTTGATTCAATATAACTTTACACAAATTTGGAAAGCTCTCAAGATCTGTGATTCAGCCATGAAATGACAACTGGAAAGAGTTTGTTATTGTGATGGTTTATTTCCACATGTCTGGCAGTCTGCTGGCTGGGCGCCTACTGGACACTCAGTCCAGTCTAATGGGTGCTGGAGTCCCCAGCCTGTTGCTTGCACTGCCAGGGAGGGACATCTGGGATTTGTGGTCTAAACACGGCCAGAGCAGACAATTTTACCAAAGTGGACAACCATGGAAAACTGTGGTTGCCCAAAGGGATGCAGGGCAGCCCAGCGGCTTGCAGAGCTGCTGTGCATGACTATCAGGAGGGTGTGAGGACTTCAAGACCACAGTTGCCTGTCTCGAAACACTGTCAAGGCCACAGAAGGAACTTGCTATAAGATGGATCACCACAGCAGGAACTTGAGATGAGCACTGACAGGAGAAATTTACAACAGGAAGATGCTAATTCTAAGCCTCATGGAGGTGAGATTTGATTAACTCAACCTAGTCAATGCATCTGGACAAAAAATTCCCACTCCGACAAACTGTGGGAAAGGAAGCAACTGCTCATACACAAGCCACCCCAAGTTACGGGGACATCTGCAACCACCCTGTGGGTACCTAGAACATGGACTGTATAAAGGTGGTTCCCTCAGAAGAATGACTCCAGAACCACCCTACTGAGAGGCCCAGGGAGAAGAAGCACCAGTGGGACATGGCTGGAACTGTGGGTGGTGACTTCTGTTTGATCTCTCTCTCCTCTGCCCCACTCTTTTTTTCTATTTCTTTCTTTCTACCTCATGTTTATTGTTAAATAAAATCCTTATTACTGACTTTGGCATATGGTCTCATTAATACCTTAATTTGGACAAGCATCTCTCACTAACTGGATCATAACAGGGCATGAAGCCCCAGCTACTGTGTGCAAGGTGTCCAGATATTTTTGGGAGGGTATGCCATGAGTTGGTGAAGGAGCAGAGGCAGCAAGAAGCAGCCTGACAGAGGCCAGGTTGGGCCTGGCTGCACTGTGGGGGTAAAAGTCAGGGGGCACGGGGCTTGTCGACAGCAGCTGCCCCTCCCAGCGCTTCTTCTGAGCTTCTCCCAGGACAGTTATCCTTCAAAGCCAAGCCTGAAAAAATGCAGCTGTTGGTCTCCTCTTGCAGATGACTCTTTCCTTGCACCTCTTGAGCAGGTGGGGATCATTTCGCTTGAAACTGGGGTTGTAGTAGAAGAGTAACTAAAATTTGCAAAGGCAGTACAAGCTAGTTGCCAACCTTTGGAGACACCAGGGTAGTAGAACTGAGCCTTGTGCTGGTGAAAGACCAGTGTGGGTCTTGAAGAGGTTTACTGGGCATTTGAAACCTAAAGCTTAGACTGACCAAAAGGTTTGCTAGGATTCTGTTAAGTAGTGGATATTCTTATGTTTTCACCTGAGAAAGAAAGAGAAAAGAGAAAGAATTGAATCTCTGAACATTTCCTGCGCTCCTTCTCCTCTCCTTCAGTGCCAAGGCTTATGTTACTGTAAGGTGAACTTCTTGTGCCAGACTCATTCTGAGAGTCAGTTTGTGTGCAGGGGAGGTGATGCAGATTCCCAATTAGCTGGACGTTGCTGTTACCCTGTGGCGCAGTTCAACTCAATAGCCTGGGAAAGAAAGTAAGAAGTGCTGAGAAAGTGTGGGTGGCCAAGCCAACAGGAGACAGCTAGGGACAATTTGTACCAGTTGTTGAAATGTAAGTTGTACATAAACTGTACAAAAATAATGGCTACCACTGAGAACTACTACAGGAGATTGCTTGATGTATTTGCTTTAATGAGGTTCTTTTTGCAACCATGACTTGCTAGAGGAGATAATGAGGAAGAAGGGTTTGGGAAAACATTTCTGCTCTGGTCCATCTTTTGTGCATGCCTGGAAATGATTTCATCCTTTATAGATGCTAAACATCAAAGGGTGCTCTGTTTGCTCATTGTGTCATCCTTAGGGACAGGAAGAGTTGAGTCTGCTGATGAATCTGGAGCAGCTGCAGATGATGATCCTCCTCTCCTCGCCACCAAGCTTAGGCTGCAGCCCTGCTGTCCCTCAAAGTGACTGGTGGCTGTGCAGGTCTACCCAGAAGTTTGAGGTATCTAGGGAATTAGGCTCAGAAGGTTGACATGTTTCAAAAGAATTATCATTTTATAAGTAAATGGGACTTTTTTTTCCCTCTGAAAACTCTGAGGAGACTGTGTTCTGCTGATGAAAATTAACTCTGCCTGCTGAAAGTTCAAGGCTGAGGCTGAAATCCAAACAGCAACACTGTGGCTGTATTTGAGTTGTATTGCAAAGTTTCAGTAGCAGGGGGGCTGTGGGGGTGGTTCCTGTGAGAAGCTACCAGAAGCTTCCTCCATGTCCAACAGAGTCAGTGCCAGCTGGCCCCAGGACAGACTGACTGCTGGCTGTCAGTGGTGCCCCTGAGAGAACAAATGGATGAAGGGAAGAAGGTTTTGTGCAGGAGCAATTACAGCCGGGGAAGAACGGAGTGAGACTATGTGATAGAAACACCTCTGCAAACACCAAGGTCAGAGAGGAAGGGCAGGATCAGCTCCAGGTGCCGGGGCTGGGGCTCCCCTGCAGCCCCTGGTGCAGTCCATGGTGAGGGAGCTGTGCCCTGCAGCCCATGGAGGTCCATGGTGGAGCAGAGATCCACCTGCAGCCTGGGGAGGACCCCACACTGGAGCTGGTGGGGGCCCAAAGGAGGCTTTGACCATGTGGGAAGCCCACACTGGAGCGGGACCATGAAGAGAGGAGCTCACACTGTGGCAGGTTTGGTGGCAGGATTTGTGACCCTGTGAAGGACCCACACTGGAGCAGTGCAGCCTGAGGAAGGGCTCATGTTGGAGAAGTCCGTGGAGGGTTGTCCCCCATGGAAAGGATTCGCGCAATGGATAGGGGGAAGAGTGTGATCAGTCCTCCCCTTTGGAGGAAGAGTGGCAAAGTGTGATGAACTGACCACAGCACCTGTTCCCTGTCCCTCTGCACTGCAAGGTGGAGGAGGCAGAGAATTTGGCAGTGAAGCTAAGCCTAGAGAAGATGGGGAGGATGGGGGTTTAAAGTACATTTTGTACCACTTTTGTGCAGACACAAAATACACATTGCAGCTGAATTAGTTTTTGAATGGCATTTCTTTTCTTTATTTTTCCTTAATAGCTTTTCTCCTGTGAGTGCTAAATTTCAGTTGTGCTGCAATGCCACCACTTAGATTGAATATTTGGAAGTTTGTATGTGCTTTGGAACTGAAATCATTATCTTCAGATAAAATATGCTTTATTGAGAAATATAACAAGGAATTGAATAACTGCTTCAGAAAATGCTCCATTTTATAACTAAAATTTCTAGCTTAAAAAAATTCAAGCAAACAACATGCACACAAAAACCCCCAACCCAGCTACTGATCTTGTGTTTAATATGTTAAACTGTTGTAAATGTAGACACCCTAGGAAAGTTCAATAGGTATCTCATGTAACTAGTCTACAAAAACTGTACATTTTTTATTTAAGAACTATCCCATAAAATTTTTTTGATGTACAAATTGTTATTATTGTTTTAAATTACAAATTAGAGCATTTTCTATACAATACAGCATTGGAAACATACAGAACATAAATTTTATCTGCATAATTCAAAATACAGAAAGGAAAAGCAACCAATGTTTTTAAGTGGAAAAATGCACTCAAATTTTCAGAAGCTATCTTTCCATGAGTGTGATATCTATTGCTCTGAGCCTTCAATAACTTTGGAAGTTTATTGTACAAATGTGTAATACAGAAATTAGCAGAGTAGCTATGACTGGTGCATACTGATGACAAGCTAGGAACTGAGGCACTAGTGTGCAGATAAAACTGAATTAAAAATTGACCACATCTTTCATCATGGAACTAGAGCTGTGCAGTTATTGATGTGGTTTAATATGAACGTGAAGCTCAACAACTTATAGGTATCAATGGGAGAATCTCTTTGCATATTCCAAAAATGTAAGATTTTGCTAATGGGGTAAGAATATGTGAATGGCACAGACAGGCCTGAGCCTCATTGGTTTGGTCTGGTTTGTTTGGTTTTACCTGTATTGCTGAATAGGTTTTGAATCTGTGTGTTTGTTAATTTTTCCCCTATCTGTGCCATAGACATAAACTATTTTCCTGACCTAAAAGAGAGAAAGTGGAGTTAGGGGAAAAAAGAAATTTGTAGAAATGTTCTACTGTAGATGATTATAACAAGGAATTTAAAAGGTGTGCCACAACTGAAAAACATGAAACATTACATTTCCTTTCATGTGAAGCTTGGTATGACCTCCATTGTTGGAAATATCAGGAAGTATTATTTCTGCAAAGAGTATACTACACTTTCAGTAGTTGTGAAACAGAAAGCTTAGCATGAATATATACAGATATAAATTTTCATGTCACATTTCAGTGAGAGTTCATGTTAAACAGTAATCGAAATGTAAGAACTTACAATGAAATGGAATTTGTAATATAAAGATCAAACTTGCCTATGAGTGTCTTTTAAGGAAATCTGTTGTAGTGAAAAGATTACAGTTTTGTTTTAATAGACAGTAACATAGTGCCACAAAAGTAGGGCATTTCTGCTGGATAAATGTGATATGAATTAGGATCTGATTCATCGGAAAAACTGCATCTGCTTCCATGTGGATGATCTTACCACGCAAGAAAAAGCTATCTTTTTTAAAAAGATGAATGCTGCTCTTAGATCAAAAGGAAATAAAACAAAAGCATAGTGAAATAGTGAGTTATCATAATTTTTAACTTTAGAATACTCATGCACTGAACTTTGTAGTTGCTGAAATATTTTGGTGATTGAAATTCAAACATTCCCTTTTAGCAGAAATAAAATGTTAGCGTATGGACATCACTGACACCGTGCTTGTTTGTACCTTTCCTTCAGCAAACACAGTAATGTGAAAGCAGTGTGGCAGTGAGACATCACAGCCTGTGAACAAAGGTGCAGAGCTAAAGGTGCAAAATCGGTTTGCATGGAAGCTTAGCAGATCACTTCTAGTCCGTGTCGTGCAGAGATACGAGGTTGTTTGAATCAACAGCTGTGAAGCTTTTAATGAAATACGCTTAAACTAAGATGGCTAATCAGAAACCAGAAGTAGTCTCAGCATAGGCAAGTGATTGCAAGGACATTTCTAATGAAATTTTGTGATTTTTTCAAATTCAGTTTTTCCAAATATGCCTAATTCATATTAAGAGTGAAAACAGGTAAGGTTTTGAAAGTCACACTACAAGAACAGCCATGTTGCAGCAGCCTGGATGTGTGTTGAACAGAGAAATCTGTCACTATTAGTGTTCACCATCAGATACCTAAGAAAGAGTGTGAGAAAAGGAAAGATTGTACTAATACTTCTCCCGGTAATCAACTTTCTCAGCATTACATAATTCAGTAATGTTCTCAGTCACAAGCAGTATTTATCAGTTTAATAACCTCACTGAATGTTATTTTTTCTTTCATTAAGTTGCCTGATAGCTCTGTGAATTGGCATGTACCTCTTTTAGACACTAGATGAATGGAAGGTCTTGCTGTTAATCTTTCTACATGACTTCAACATGTAGAAATGTTTGGCTAAGCTCTCAAAGAGGACTTATACAAAACTTAGTTTTGGTTTGTTGGAGTTTTTTATTTTGTTTGGGTTTTTTATGTGTTAGGGGTTTTCTTGGTGGTGGTGGTGTTTTTGTTTTTGGTTTGGATTTTTTTTGGTCTGTTTGTGTTGGTTTGGTTTTTTTAACTTCTGATAATGTGCATTAGCACATGTAGGAAATGAGTGATATGGAAAGAAATGTAGGAAAGACCTGGTAATTCTGTGCAATCATTGTAGAACTTTAGAGGCTGATAATCACAAATGCAAGATCATAAAATGCTACCCCTTAACTGGGATAGTTTTGTTGACTGTAAAACATCTCTCTCTCTTCTTGTCAGTGTGCTGATGTTACTAGGATTTTTTGAAACTTACCTTAGACTGTCACTGAACAACTTTATCTGGTCACAGTCCAAGGGCCTGATTTCACATATCTCCTCTCTAGTATTGTGACATGACAGTGGTAAAGAAATTCAGACACAGCTACAACATTAGTTGAATTGGCAGGTGTTGACTATAGTCTTGATTGCCCTGGCACATTAACTTGTCCTGATATATAGTTCTGAATAGTTTTTAATGTTTGTTTTATGTTCTAGGCTTTGTGGTTTGTTGTTATTGTTGTTGTTCTGGTTTTGTGGTTTACGTGTGTATTTTCTTAGTGGTTGTTGGTAGTTTTAATTGCTGTTCAGAATGTGTTCGTGATGTCAAGGAAAATAATCTGAAATGAACAATTACTACTATCCTTTTCCTACTTGAAATGCTTGTTTTGACATCTGGCATATTTTATCTGCACATAGTTTCTAATTTTTCATTTCTGCTTACACTGTGGAAACTAGATAGATTTGTCTCAAATTGTCATGTTTTGGAACTTTCACTAATCAGTGAAGGTCTCAATTTCTGAGCAGCTAATAAATGAGAAGATGTAGTCTGTTCAGTTATCTTCTAATTAGATGCATCTCTATTTAAAAGTCCTCAAGGCAGAAATTAAAAATGTCAGTGTGACATCAGTTGTGATCTCTGAACACATTAAAGGAGAAATACTAATGCTACAACATATGCACCACATTTACAGGGAGTTTGATTTTCATTGTAATATTCGTTCACTGTTTAGCCACAGGCTTTCCAAACTGAACTTCTATTCTGGACCAGTTTTTTGGTTTTTTTGGTTTGGTTTTTTTTTTTGGTTTTTTTTTTTTTTTTTGGGTTTTTTTTTTTTTTTGGTTTTTGGGTTTTTTTTTTTTTTTTTTTGTTTTTTTTTTTTCTCCTGTTTTTTTTTTTTTTGCGTGTGTGTGTATTCTTGATTTAAGTATTGAGAAAGCTTTTGAAATATATATTTTTGTCATCTAACAAGTATACCCTCTATTTCCTTTTAAACAGCAATGTAAATTCACACTGTAGCTAGAAAAAGTGATATTAACTACCCTTATGCATATGTGTTTGTAGTTAATTCTAACTTTATTTTGTTCATTTTGTGATGCTATTTTCCCTTAGGCTTCCACTTCTATTTCTGTACTCATTTAATCCTGTGTATTCATTGACACAAAGGCTTGTCTTGTCTTTACTTGCAGTGTAAAGTACCATGCTGCAGCATTAATATTTCAGAGGAAATACTGTCTTCTGACTCTATATGTACAAAATCTCAGTAATAACAGGCGGAATACAAGATTTTTGCCCACTGCCTTAATATCATAACTTACAGTTTATGACCTGTTTACTACAACATTAGGCACACGAAAGCAAAATTCTGCAATCATAATAGCTGGCTTCAGTTAACCCAGTCTGCTAACAAACAGCAACTGGCTATTTCAGGTTTCGGGTTGTAAAACTCTAGTGAGCACCTAGTAATAATGTAGCTTCATAAATGTTGTATTGGCTGCTTGCTTATTATACGTTTGCCATTGACTATGCATTATCCTTCTGTGGATAGTGCTTGTAGCAGTCTGGCTGGTGATGGGTAAAATTTGCAGGGGTATGCAAAATACTTGATTTAGACCATCCTGTCTTGAAGGGGAAGATATACTTCACTGCAAGCTGACCACGGAGAAATGATGCACAGAGAAAAGCACCACTGAGCTCACTTAGATAATCTCACTATTTCACACACAAACCAAGTAAATAAAACAGCTCTTTCCTCCAATAACTTCTCTGGTAGAAAACCAGATGCTTTCTGTCACATATCTCCATATTTCTCATTAGGCAAATGCTCTAGGAATGTTTTTTTTAACATTCTTCAGCCCAAAAATGTTTATTTAAGTTTCTCTAAGGAAAACTGTGTCACCTGTTTCAGACGTATTCGGGGTTGGGGTTTTTTTAAAGTAAACTGGGCTTCTATATTTCTCTGGCACCTGGAACTTGTGGAGTTTATATAATACCTTAAATTATGTGCTTGATAAAAGTACAGTGTTTACTTTTTTTTTTTTTTTT
>VYZT01005937.1:4048-43180 GCA_013400735.1 Pomatostomus ruficeps
AAGGCAAAAATGGGTAAGTTTAGTTCTTCCACTAACACATTTTGTTGGGGTTTTTTTGAGGTTTGGCCAAAGTTTAAGGATATGGAAACATCCCAGCCTGTTTAGAGTACAGAAGGCTTGGTGGGAATAGAGCCCACTCACCTGCCCACTGTTTTCTTACCTTACCTGAACTGGGGATGAATTTGATCCCCTGTGTACAGTATCTGCAGAAAATACATACATCTACAATCTACATAGGTCATAAATGGCCATCTGACATCAACGTGTACCCATTTGTACATGTCAACTTTTTATCATGTGGTAAGCATACCAAATACTCCTTTACACTAATTTCTACAGTACATCCATTTAAACGTCTCTTCTCCAAAATCAAAAGTCAGTAGAAACAGTACATGGAAAAGGGGAGAAAAAAATGCTTGAATTAATCCTACCTAAGAAAAGATTTTAGGAATGGATACAAGGATTCTTGCTGAATGCGCAGCAGTACTACATTCAGCAGTAATTTAAATCTATATTATATTTAATAAAACCACAGTATGTTCTCTTGTCCTATTAAAACTGCATTCTACCTTACCAGGTCTGAATAATTTGTATAAAATTGATTGCTACAGTTCTTAGTAAGAGCTCTAATTGCATTCCTGGTATAACTTAAAATGATAACCTTATCTTAATTAGTAGCATGCTACAGAAATGCTTCTGAAAGCTGTGGAGGATTAACCTGCATTTCTAAACTGAAGCCTTGGGGTTGGGTTTTGTGTGGTGTTTTGGTTTTTTTTTTTTCTTTTCTAATTTCATCTCCAGCACAGGAACTACTGCTAATTTATTGTAAACAAAAAAGAGCAGGGGCTGGGACAAGGGAAAGCTGCCCTTTCAGGACCTGGGGGAAAGCTTCACACAGCCCAACTCCAGCACACACTACAGAGGTAAAAATTCTGATCAATTACAGAATAAATTTTTTAAAAAACCAAAGAAAACAAAACTATAAACAAACAAAAACCAACACCAAAAAAACCAACTTAAACACACCACCACTCCAAAACAAAACCAACCCAAAAGATTCACATGGGCAATGTGCTGCAGACACCCATCAACAGGGTCTCTGATGACAGAACCAAAAGTAACTCCAAAGCTGCAAGTACAGCTGCCTGCCAAGCTCCCCCACCACCCAGATGCTGTCCAGCTGATGTGACTCCTAGAAGCATACACTTCACAATAAGGCAAAGGAACACAACTGCTTTGTCAGAGTCAGAAAAATTAATACTAGTAAAATTAGGTAGCAAGTGACTAAAAGCCAATCATTATGCAAATGCTGCTATCCTGCTCTGCCCTGAGCTTGGGGGAATATTTTTTATTTGTTGGCTTTCTTTCTACATTTAAGCATATCCATATTGCTGTTCTTTGGAAGAGTGATACAGCTTTCTAGCTTAATAAACAAATAGCAAACAGGTTTATTTAGAAAGGAACTCATCAAGCAGCACCTGTATAAGGCAGCCACTCACAGAAGGCAGTACTGGAACTGCAGTCTGAAATAGAGTCCAAATGATTCAAAATTTTGTCGTATGTTTTACTACTGTTTGTGCTACAGTACTGCTCAGCGCTAATTTTATGAGTCCCATCTTAATCCAGCAAAAATAATGAAACCAATCAAAACAATCCCCATTCCCTCCTATTCATTTCCTCAGACTTCTGTGCTGTCTATCATGTACCACAGTACGAGTACAGTGAGCTACCAAGCAGTAAAGACCAGGATTAGGGTTCCAAGAAATTATTTTCTGTAACCATATCTTTTCCAAATTAACTTCTATTCCCAACTTTTCAGTGGCAAGGAAACATCCAGCTTTTTAGCCCAGTTCACTAGTTATATCCCAGGCCCTGCAGGGCACAGATCACTCTGAAGGCTTCTGTGTGCACCTATCTGTGTGAACACAGCATGATGGGATTCTCCATGCTGTGCCGGCGCTCTACGGAGCCAATTATGGATATAGAAGCAATAAGGTGGTGCCTCAGAATCGCTATAGTGAATCTACTTAGAAATGAACACATGCAACATGGCACACATCCATATGTATGTGGGCATCCCTGAACTCGTCCCTGCATGGCCCCCTGGTATTTCACTTTTCACATGCATGTAAAAATTATTAAACTCCCCCAGAAATGGTGAGACCTCTCTCAGAGCTGTAGCATTTTCCTCACTGAAGCAAAACACCTCTGTAAGGGGAAAAATACATTCATTCTTTACTTTAAAGAGAATGCCCACAAAACAAGAATCTGCATTACTTTTTTGTTCAGTATAGCCTACAGATTTTTTACATAATTACTAAGGAGTTAGCTTTTTGATATGAGACTGATTCAAATCTCAGGCTTTTCTTTAACTTTCACTGATGATATGGAGTAGAAAGAGAGGAACTGAATGAAAATCATCACTTATCCAAGACTGCCTGCCTACTGTTTCTGCTTATGGCAATGCACAAGCAGAACAATCAGCTTTGCCTCTGGTGTGATCCCAGCCAGTCCGTTAGCTAGTCCTTATAAATCCATCCATCACCTCTATGAAAGTCACTGCCTTCCTTTTACCAAAGATAATGTATGTTATTGGGATTATACCACTGCATGCGAAGTCATTAAACAAAGATAGACCACAATTTATGACCGAGTGTGTGGACAGCAGGGCATTATTTTAACCATAAAATCACAATCTGCAAGGAGAGTGGCCAAACCAGAGGAGCCATTAAAGACTTATAATTAACATCAATCAATATGACACTACTGTTGATGTCTTTATTACTTTAAATACACTAATCAAATACTTCTGCATTCAGATAGGAAGATTGATAGGCAGACAGGCAGAGAGAACATCCCTACAGAGAGCAATTTTAAATTACCTATTCAAAAGGTAACAAAAAATAAGCACACCAGCATAATCACATGGAAATGCAGTGCACTGACTGAAACCATTTTCAGCTGGGATGCTGGACCTGGGTTGGTCAAGCTTGCACATAAGAGACATCAAATCTGCCCCATAAAAATACATACCTGTATGTGTTAGCCATGCAGACAGCTACTGACTCTCTTGAGAGAACACATATCCCACAGACATGCCCTGCTGTAAGGTATTTTGCATTAGAAAAATAAATGGAGCCCTGGTCTTCACAGCACCACTCCATTTTTCATCTCTACTTTTGCCCAGACAGGAAGTTAGAAGAATATCATGGCATTATTTGTATACCCACCATTGTGACTGTCAATATTATCTAATTGCATCCACATGCAATTTCATACCACACAGACACTAAAATACATTGTTACTGCTGCTGCTCATACAAACATTTCAGTACTAAGGAACAAGAAGGTGTTTCACTTCTCAGGCCCCATGTTCTTGTACCTCACTGAATACCTTTTTGAGGAGCAGCTCCCTTCTCCATAGGACACTGGCTTTGACATTCACAAAGTGAGAATTCTTGAACGAGTACCAGGAATCAAATATATGCATGCCAGCTCTTTTCAGAAAACATATTTTGGAAGGAATGAAATGATGGTGCTTCCAAGATCAGATAAGGTTTTAAGAATCCCTGATATTTTTTCTATTTCTATTTTTGTATTTTCTATTATTCAAGTGGGGATGATAATATTATTTTTAAAGAAAAAATGTAGCAACTGCCTATTTATTTAGAGCACATTTGGTTGTAAGTAACAGCTTATTACAATATGGAAGTTGACTTTGGAAAGATGCATGATTTTCTGTCCTCTGGAAATTACATAGAAATAAGCATTGCTTTTGCTTATTTTTTTTAAAAAAATAACCAATAACACAACAAAACAAAAGCAAAACCAAAAACCAAACCCCCCAAAAAAACCCCAAACAAACAAAAACCCCAGACTACTCTACAAGTAACATGGTAGGTTTTATGCTGTGCTTATCCTGATGGGGACCTTTCTTGGAGAGGTCAGTAGCAGCCTGCAGATCAACCTGCGTGAAAAGCACTAGAAAATGGCAGCACCTCTTCACTGACAGGTTGAGCTGCCTGGAGGGCTCAGCTACACAGCATCCCTGAGCCACCCAGCCTCCAAAGACCTGGAAAGCATCTTCAGTCAGTGATTTCACTCATCCTTCTCAGCTCCACTGCAGCGAACTGAACTCTCACATACTATGTGAAAGCCTTACAGAGCACTAAGTAATGAGAAAAATGCAGTAATTTGTCTATTGAAAATCCAATTAGTTTAAGCCAATATTTATCAGATCACTCTCCTTAAAACATTTTACTTCAATTTTAAATGAGTTACACTAATTTGGATTGGATCGTCCTTCTCTAATGAAACTGCCAAGCCTTTCAGATGCTTTAATTCATTTCCAAACACAGTGGAGCTCCATAAAACAAGCAGAAGGAGGCTGCTAAATGTATGTGGGGTTGTAGTGCATTAAAACAAACTAATGTATCGAGTGACAAAACATAATGAATGCTTTTACGGGGGGAGGAACTCAGACTGAGGTCTGAAAGGACACATTGCGAACCGGGCAGCCAGCCATCTGTCTACCAGGATCTCCGTTGCATCCCGCTGGAAAAGCAGCTTCTGCATCAGAGGTCTGCCCAGCTCCCCACCGTCCGCTTGAGACATTCCCGGCTGCCGTCGTTTACTGGCTCAGTGGGAACATGCATCCCCTAATCCGAGCAGAGGATTGTGAAAGAGCCTCCGGTTGTTTTTTACAATCACTCGGACCTTATCATTTGCGGAGAGCAGCCCAAAGGAGCAGGTAGCCGCAGAAGGCTCCGTGGCCGTGAGTCAGCGGCCGCGCTCAAAGCCCGGCCGGCAGCAAGCGGGAGCCGTGCGCAGGGGAAATGACAGCAGGCAGGGTGCAGCCGCTTCCTGCTCCCCGCTTTCGGCCCCTGCCAAAGCCAAAACAATGCTCCAATCTGAGCAAACATCCTCAGCCACAAAGGGGAAGGGGACGACTCACGGCGGCATTGTTCACAAATATCCAGCTCACTCGGCATCCCACTCCGAAAGGAGCTGTGTTTTCCACAGATACATTACATAATAAATAATGCAAGCACCGGGTACTGCATGTTCACCAGCGTGCACAACACCGCACACCACTACATATCCAGGTTCTCCAAACTGATTTTTGCGTGCATTCAGCTTGTTTAGGACAATCATCTATGAACTAAAACTTTGAAAATGCTCTGCTTTGAGAGCGGGGCCCAAGTATCCAGGTGAGAAGCAATGGGACTGAGGGAAAAGGGAACTTGTGAAGGTTTGGGTGGATGTTACAGTGGAACAGAAAATACCAAAAGGAGAGGTGACTATGTGGAGAGCAGGTGAAGATGGGAGAAAGAAAAGTCAGCTAGAGCAGTGTTAGGAAACAGAATGAGGAATATCAGGGATCCTGTAATACTTTCATTAATTACATATTCATTTTCTACTTGTGTTTACATTTATATTCCTTGGGCATACATCAGTAGTTTTGCAGATTTAACCTTGTCATTGCCACAAGGCATGCATTCTACACTCTCTTCATCTTTTGTGTTACCCTACACAGTCAGCCCAGGAATAATCTTTCCCTGACAAAGATACAGTTTCCAGCAGAATCAGGGTGAAATTCTTACCTTGTCCACTCTTCTTTTTTACGTGAGGTCATTGAATGCCCTTTGTCCATGAATCCTAGATTTTTTATCTCCTCACAGGAGGCTTTAGGATGTTTGTAAGTACAAGGTGGCAACATAAGAGGCCTAGCAGAAATGTGCAGGAAGCAAATGTGATGTGCTTTCTAGCCTGTGTGCTTTCTAGTGTGCTTTGAGTGCTGACCTGACAAACCAGGAAAACGTATGGAAAAAACTATTTCTTGCATGACATCCTCTTTTTTCCACACTCACAGTTCCCTTCCACCCTCCATGCCCCTCCACATTGCAATGCACATCACTGCTGTCAGAGCAGCATGAAAATGTATGCAGGTACAACACCGGCCTTTTACAATTGTCTGAGCCAAAGGTATTAATCATCAACTGGGATTTGAAAATCATAACCAGGAGACAGCAGTCGCGACAGCTCTGCAGCATAATGACAAAATATGCAGAGCAACGTGGAAGAGAAGAACACACTCTGTGTCTTTTAGTCTCTGTGCAATTGAGAGGTATGTTAATAAGCATGTTCATTTGAATGGCTTTTATTGTAACAATAATTTTCTTGCTCCGCTGGATTTTTTATTATATTCCTTAGAGTAATAACATTAATCAAGGCACTGCTACATGGCACTGTCAAAGAAAAAGCACATCCTGAGTGAGCCTGCCTATCACTGAACCACTAGTGAATGCTTCAAGACTTATCGTGGGCCGTGAGATCACATATTCCCCACACAGGCACATGTGCCTGTGCACACACACACACACACACACACACACATTTTCATAAATTATTAGATAGCATAAGCATGGTGGAGGAAAATAACTACTCCTTTAACTTAAAGGTTTATGCCAACATTCAGTGCAATCAGTTGAATAACAGGACTCTCCATAAGATAACATTCTTTGAATAATACATGGGCTAGAAAGACTGTATTTAAATGAAAATGCATGAGCTGGGTTTTTAGTCACTTTGTGTGACAGCAGCAAAGGTAAATTTTCAGCAGGGCTTCTTTTGAGGTGGTGTATGTGCACAGAGCACGTGGTGAGCTTTTGCCTCAAATGCAGCTACAAAACTCTGCAAAAATGGTATCACCATCCCTGCATCTGCCCCACAAGTACTGTTTGGCCAGCAACAGTTCCACAGTGTCTACACACCCCAACACATAAGTACGTGCTTGAAACTTCTGATGTTCAGATGGAATAAGCACATAAAAAAGCTGGCCTTGGAAACACAACCCACAGCTCCCAGCACACAAGCCCTGAAGGCCAGGGTTCTTCTGAGCCCACCAGCCAGAGCCCCGGGAGGCTGACGGGTGCTCATCCCGGCCGCTGCCTGTGCCTCGCTGGAGCGAGTGCTGGAGGAGTGACCTGGGAGAGTTCAGCGCCGGGAAGTGCTCTGGCAGCCTCGCCCTGTCCTCGCATTACCCCTTGGGCTTGCCAGCAATGATGACAGCTTTGCTCCCTTTGAACTGTCTGACGGAGCACGAGGGCTGACTTCAGCTGGCTCCTGTGCAAGGCAGAGCGCGCCGTGCCTGCACCACAAAAATCTATGGGAGCTCAGCTATTGACTTCAAGGGCTGCAGCACCAAGTCCCTTGGAGCAACTCCTTGTATAACCAACTTGAGAAACAGCCTGTGGTTTCCTTTGAGAGCCATTAGAGAGCTTTACATAGTTTTATGTCTAGAACTTAAAATGCTGGTATCTAAGACAAATCCAAAACTTAATCACAGAATACATTTGATATTTATCCATAGCTAAAACTTGCTCAATTAAGCTTTTCCAACAAACATGATAAATGTTATGCAGCACAATAACACTCAGCTGAGGACAGCATGTATGCCTCCAAGCAGAGCAAAACATACATCTTAAAAATTAAGAGCCTCTTGAGATATGCAAATACCTTAATTCCATGTAGTTGTCCAAATAGTTGCTGCAATGCGAGCTCTTTTATGGGTTATTTCATACTTACAAGGGTCACAGTACTCCTTACTGATTTAAAGGCAGAGTCCACATATTTTTCTTCTTAATTTCTATTTTGTTCCAGCTCTGCTTATTCTAGTCTGTCGCACTTGGCATTAGGAGCTGTGACAATTGTTTCTCATATGAACAGCAGTTCACACATTTGCAGTTCTCTTCCCTATATAATACTCTTATAGCTACCTTGGAAAAAGGAAAATGTAGCTTATTGACTGAATGTCACTCGTTCCAACATCATCACTGGATAAAAATAAAAATCCCAAACCCTAGGTGTCTTCATTTTAGCATCTGGAAAACATGTGCATTAGGAAGTTTAGACATATTCCAGAAACGATAAACAAACACTGCCAAGTTCTTTCACTGGCCTATAGTAAAAGCCAGCAAAGAGGAAAAAAAATCCCATGCTTTAAATCCCAACTATCCCATGTAACTCAGGCTTTGAATATTTAGTAGTAAGCAAAACTGTATCTCTACATCTATACCTTTGCACAATAACAAGCTTCAGTAACTTATTGCTAATAAAATATATCCCATTTGTCATATTTATTTATAAAGTACCAATTATATGTACAAAGCCCTGAGGCTTAAAACTGAAGCTTCTCATGATGCTTATGAAACTGAGGGCTAAATGTGCTCCAAAACAATGGAATAGTTTGCCAAACTCTCCCGGCCACTCTGCCCCTCCCTACTTGGAAAAAGGCTTATGTAGGGGAAAAAGGGCCGTAGCTCTGCCTAGAGATATGTTGTAAGGGATTGATAAGCTTTGGGATTTGTTTTTCTTTTTTCAAATGCTATTTTAAACTTCAATTTTTTTTTCTTCTTCTATGGGCAGTTTGTTGGGACTGTTCAGTTTGTTGGTTTCTGTCTCCTGCCTAAAACAATAAAACTGTAATTTCTTGAAGCTCTTCTTTGAGTAACTAGAACAGCCAACAAGAAGAACTTTTTCTATCTCACTGTTAAGAACAGAGGTAGTATGCTGTTGTAGTTGGGCTTTCTAAATTCTTATTTTATTTATTTTTGTATTGTTGTGATCAAGATACAATGCCTGATTAGTGCAGGAAGAACTTATGTTACATGCTGCTAAATAGATTCAAGAACCAGCATTCTGGCAGAGATAGCATAGTTATGTTATGATATAGTTATGTTTCTTATCTGCTGGCTGCTCCATTTCTGTGTATATAGCACCATATGAACAATTAAAAGATCTGTAAGTTTTACTGCATGCACATTGCCATGATATTTACGTTCTGCATGAAACATGGGAGAACGGCAAATGTGGTACGTGGTCATGAGTTAGGAGCAATAGCTCATCTCTGGTCAGGGAAAGTCCACTGTATTCATCACCTCTTGTGATGTCCTTGAGAAGGACTGTGATAGCCTGGGAACCACCACCTTCCCTTTATGAAGTCTCTTACAGATATTAGGGAGAGAAGTAGTATTGGAGACTCTCGTGGAGACTGGGTTGGGTTTAAAGCAGAATAAAACACTGCCCTGGTGGAAATAAATATTGGAATAAATCAAACCCAGTATAAACATTATCTGTATGCTGACTGTATTTACTTACAATTCCAGCCACTCCCCACACCCCTGTAACAGCCTGATCTAGAGCATGCCAAACAAGCCTTGGCACAGGCCCAGATCTTCACGGGTCTACATTTCTTGTCTGACTGAAATTCAACATGCACTTGTATCAAGAGGATGAAGAGGACCTAAGGAGCAAGGTTAGATGGATGCAATGTTTAGATACACAACTGAAGGCTCAGTTTACCCAGTCCCAAGTGGTGGTACTAGAATTTCTAAACACTGGCTGCAATGTGCTGGCAATGCCTCCTGCCAGTGGCTGCCCATAGGCATCACACAAGGACCAGCCAAGCCCCATGGCTGCTCTTCTGGAAGACAGACAACAAGTAATTAAGCAAGATAACCACGGCGTTTCAAAAGGGAAGCCCCCACCTCATTAGACTCATGGAATGCAGGTATGGTCTTGTTTCACTTGTTGTTTGTATGTTGCAATAATTGGCTTGTGACATTTCCATTCCTTTTGGAAGCAGTGGGTCACAAGCCATGTGATCAGTGGCCTCATGACTATGGCAGTAAGTGGCAGCAAGTAGAAATTTTTATACAATCCACTTCAGAACAGAAGTGTCATTTTGCACCCAGAGATATTAGCTCAAACAATTCAGGAAAACAAATGCCCTCTTTTCATCACCAATTATAGTTCCTAGACAAGTGAAAAGAAATTCTCAATAGTGACATTAAGAGAAAGACATTTTTTAAAAGTTAAAATTTCAACCCAACCACAAGAGCTATAGTTATCTGGCAAAAGTTGTCTTCCACTTTTCTGCCCCAGCTCTAAAAGTTTAATTTGCAAACGCAAGTATTTGTTCAAAGTGCCTTGTCTCAGTCAGTGGTATGCTCTTCAGTTTTTCACAGGCAGTTTTCACAGCACCATTGGCCTGAACCTTGGCCCTTAACCCTGACCTGAAAAAAAAAATTTAAACCATAGCCATCCAAGTAGGCTATAAACTCTGCTAACCAACTTTACAGCTTTTAAATCCTATTAGGCTTCTTTGTACAGTTTAAAGCCCCTCTAAGGCATTTATCCCCATGAATATACCTGTGTAATGCATGGCAAGTATAAGGATTTGTCTGGAGAAGAATTTGGTTCTTCAGTCACCTTGCAAGTTCCCTACATGTCAGGTCAGAAATTTGACATGCGAAGTAAAATTAAAATCCTGGTATTTGGTATTTCATCAATAATAAATTTAGGAATTATACTGACCAATGTACTGTTTTCTCAGATCTATTGATTGATAACACATAAACACCACAATACGATGTGTTCACAGAGATTCCTTACACCTTTCTCATTGGTAGGGAGATTTTAAAATAGACTTATCACCTGAATTTACTATGATGAGATCTGCTTTCACATCCCATACCTAAAAAAGCCATAGTCAGGGTCTATTGTTCCACAAGCACATGCAGTAAGAATGATTTTTAAACAAAAATCAGTTGTTAGCCCTTTATAAAAAAAGTTAAATTCCACTGATTTTACTGGGGATGGGTGGGGAGAAGGAAGGTTCCACGAAAGTGTCATGGTGCCTCAGTAAAGATAGCTAACTCACCTTAATCAACTCTCTTCAAGTTTCTTTTTTTGTTGGTTTGTTGGTTTTTTTTGTTGTTTTTTTTCAAGAGCTAATAACTTCAAAACTAATATAAGAATAACCCAATCCACCTTTGGGTTCAGCACTTCCAATGTGCATGTATGTACCTGAGTAAGTACAAGTCCTGGTTTAATCATGCACAATTAGTTCTTATTTGGTTTTAACATTTGACAACTAAACCTTTTCTGATGGGAGTCCTTTTATACCAGACTATGCTTTCTCTATTTTCTAAACATTCTGGATCATTAAGTAAATGTAAATTACACAGCCATAAGTAGCAGAAAGGAACACATAGTCAGTCATAGCAAAAATACCAGAGCATAATTTAAATATAGCCAGTTCTATACTTAAAATGTAAATAGCAAAGTGATTATTATATTATAGTTTTCATAGGTACTGCTACTAGATTATATTGTATGTTATGGAATTCATATGCATAGACATGTAATATTTCTTGATGAAACTCCCAAACTAGGCAAATAGAACATAACAGGAGTTTGTAAGACATCACCAACTCATAAAGAGAAAATGGTATGTTAAGTTCACACACCAATTAAACTAGAAGACGAGCAAACTTACTAACAAAAAGTGTGGCTTGAAAAGAGTATCCTGAGCACCTGAGTCTTACAGACAGTATTGCTGGGGAAAAGAACTGAGTTAGTTTTCCAGGGTTACCTGGGATAGATACTACAGACAAGCTGCATTACAATACACACTTTGGTTTTTATACTCAACTTGGAAGGCTAACTCAGGAAAAGTTAATATGGAGCAGGGTCATCAAAAAGCTTTTCACAAGAGAAGCCACAGATCAAGGGAAAAAAGTGTCCTGGCCTGCCTGCATGAGCTTCCAAGTAGCTAGGACTTTCTTTAGAGCTCAGTTTCTTGCAGCATTTTTCACAAGCTTACTCTGAATGACTACACATCTTTTGCGACAATAGGCTTAACACTTACCACTTAAATTAGGTTTATTTACAAACACAAATAATTAGATGATGATGATAAAGATGGTGATGATGATTATTATTATTATTGTTATTACTTCACCATAAGTGTTTTTCTATTGTCTGTCTTTGAATAAGAAGCGTATGTGGCTTGCAGACCATTCTGGTGGAAGCGTACCAGGTAACACATCAACAGAACATTATGCAGGGAATAACCAGATTCCATGCTGAAACCAAAATTTAGGGCTACCGAAAAATAATTAGCATAGTGTCAAGAGTCAGGGGCAACAGGTTACTCTATCCCAGTCCCAGGGAGGAAGAGCTCTACAGTGAGGAGAACTATAACGTATCCCAAAAAAAAAAAAAAGCATAGCAAGAGTTAACAGCAAGAAACTTTGCTAAAGACATTGAAACTGCAAGGAAATCATGACTTTGTAACGCAAAATCCAACTAAGAAATTGCCAGAAAAGACAAACAACAGCTTCCAGATCCTTTTGATAAATGGACTTCAGACAAAAACTGTGGACTTAATTTAATGCAGGAATTATTTATTTAAATTCTCCTGTATAGACAAATCAGACTTTTCAGAATTATTTTCCTTACCTTAAAACACATGTAAAACAAAATGCAAAATTTCTTCCTAATCTGTAGCTTTGATCAAAGAAAAGTAGTGGGGCTGCTGCAGAGGTTGTATGCCTTTAAATCTTTGGTGCTGATGTAAAAGTATGTGCTCGCCAGTCTGATGTTTTTAATAATTGTCAGCACAGTGTCATTGGGCTTATACACATCTTGATGAGAAAGTACTAAAACAGGAACTCTGCTTCTGCTTCTTAATCTGTTGTACTCCCATCAAAGCCAGACCTTATATAAACAGGAAACTGGAATGGGCCTGATAATGTATCACCCACAGGACTGAAGATTTAAAAGAGACTGGGCAGACAAACAGAGCTACAGCCACTTTTGCATTTTCACTGATAAAACAGTCATTCCCCAGCAGATCATCATCCTTCATGAAGCCAAGAACTCTAAAGTGCTCTGCGATTGCCTACGGTTAAATAGCTGTGCCTAAAACCAAGTCTCAGCAACACTAAGCTATACCCAAGTTTTCAGCTGCATTGAAACCTTAAAGGTGAAACTGTCAAAAGAACCTGAAGTCCCATTCTTGAAGCGTCTCAGTTCCATTGACTATAATTTTGATACCCGTCATACAACATAATGCATTTGCTTTTGCACATTTAATCTCTGGCCTGCTAGATGTCCAATAAGGTTCCAAAACTCAGTGTCTGTAAACAACTAATTAGTGTGACCAAAAAATGAATCTTGTAAGCACTCATCACTTGTTTGTTTGTTTTTTTTAATTTGCTAATATGAGTAGTTGTAAATTGTTTTTAGAAACAGCAAAAACTTTAGTTGTGGCTTGAAAAAAGCCTACAGGAAAATACCATGCAAGAAAGATCACAATGCTTTCAATTTTAAACTATGTGTTTTTGGGCCTACTGGACTGCCAGCAATGTGCACATGCCACTGCTATTTAAAGTAATCTTCCAGAGAGGGATGATTCCACTGAGGGAATTCACTGGAAGGCACTAATGAAGATATCAGGGAGGTTTATTACAACAATAGGGCAAAGAGCGTAAAGGAGACTAAGTTGTGCAAACCCTATGCTGGGGACCTTCAGAGGCTTGATACAACAGAGAAATGTGTGCTGGAACTCTAATCCTGAGGTCTTCCCTCTGGGTCACAGGGTCTTGACTTCTAATGACACCAACATCCAATTCAAAGTGGAGAGGAAAAAAAAAATCAAACATAAAATATGTCACTTTCCTTCTATAAGATAAAGTTTATGGCATAAATAAATAATAGTGCATAGCATTGCTAATAGGAGTCTGGATTTACCAGCATTAGAATTTCAAAAGATTACAGATACTGTGCTGTCATGACTGAGGTTAACTGCGCACCTAATCAGGCAGTAATATCTTTCACCAGCTCACAAAGTCATGTTACAGTAAAATCACAAAGCAAAGGAACTTGAGGGCACAAAAAATTTTCCCAAAATATCAAACAAAACTCTACAGATGTGGTGCGCATGTTATCAAGAAGTGAGATTTTCTTTGCTTTACATCACAATGAGGTTTTCAATTGTTCTACAACTGTTTCTCCCCATTTCAGCTCATTAATCTCAAGTGCAAAAATAATTGAGAGTGAGGGAAAGTCTTTGGTTTTAACTGAAAGTTGAGAAGAAATACATTGGTTAGGTATTTAATGTACAACTCCTAGATGCCCACTTATAGTACTGCATTCAGTTTAAGATTAAAGTTAAGATTATTTTTCCACTCTACACTTACTATATTTATAAATTTTGTATTTCAAAGAATCACAGGATGAGTCAGATTGGAAGACACCACAGTTGGTCACCTGGTCCAATCCTGGCTCAAGCACACGGCACAGCATTTTGTCCAGATGGTTCTGGAGTATCTCCAGTGAGGGAGACTCCACAGCCTCTCTGGGCAATCTGTTCCAGTGCTCGGTCACCTGTACAGTAAAGAAGTTCTTCCTCATATTTAGGTGGAATTTCCTGTGCTTCAGTTTCTGCCCATTTCTTCTTGTCCTGTTGCTTGACACTGAGAAGAGCCTGGATCCATCTTCTTGACACCCTCCCTTCAGATACTTATTGACGAGGACCCCTCTCAGTTACCTCTTCTTGAGGCTGAACAGGCCCAGCTCCCTCAGCCTTTCCTCATAACAGAGATGCTCCAGTCCATTAGTCATCTTTGTTGACCTCCAGTGGACCAATTCAAGTTGCTCCATGTCTCTCTTGTCCTGAGGAGCCCAGAACTGGACACAGCACTCCTGGTGTGGCCTCACCAGCACTAAATAGGGCAGGATCATTTCCCTCAGCCTGGTGGCAATGATCTTCCTAATCCACTCCAGGATCTCATCAGCTTTCTTGGCCACCAGGGCACTGATGGCTCATGGACAGCTTGTTATCCACTAGGACCCCCAGGTCCTTTTCCACAGAGCTACTTTCCAGCAGATCAACCCCCACCCCATGCTGGTGCTTGAGGTTATTCTTCCCCAGGTGCAGGACCCTGAACTTGCCTTTGTCAAATTTCAAAAGGTCCTCTCTGCCCATCCCTCCAGCCTGTCAAGGTCCCTCTAAAGGGCTGCACAGCTTTCTGGGGTTTCAGCCACTCCTCACAGCTTTGGGTCACCAGTGAACTTGCTGAGGAGGCACCTGTCCCTTTATCCAAGTCACTGATGGATAAGTTAAACAATACTGGGCCCAGTACTGAACCCTGGGGGGCACCATTAGTGACAGGCCTCCAACTAGGCCCTGTCACTGATCACGATCCTCTGGGACCTGCTGCTCAGTCAGTTCTTAATCCAACCCATTATCCAGTCATCCAGTCTGCACTTCCAAAGTTTGCCTATAAGCATATTGTGAGAGGCAGTGTGAAAAGCCTTGCTGAAGGCAAGGTAAACAATATCCACTGTTCTCCCCTCATCCATCCAGGAAGCTCTTTCATTGTAGAAGGCAATCAGGTTGGCCAAATACCATTTACTTCTAGTGTATCCATGCTGACCATTCCTAATCACCTTCTTGTCCTCCACATGTCCTCCAGAATGAGGTGCTTCATCACCTTTCCAGGGATTTAGGTAAGGCTGACTGGCCAGTAGTTCCCAGGTCCTCCTCCAGCTATATCAGAATGATGATTTGCCTTTTTCATTCTTTCTTTTCACAGTAAGATATGTTGATCCAGCCTTAATTCTAGCACTGTTGGATTTCCATAGGTTGCACTATTCAAAGGTTTTAGGGCAAGTCTCAATAACAAAAGACTAAATAATACCAGGATGTGTTCAGCTGCATGACAGAGGAGTCATAAACTCTATTTTGTGTCTTTTCTTAAGCACATACAAAATGTTTTCTGAGCATTTTACTTAAAGAGTTGTTATAATCACAATTATTTCAAAATTTGTGCAAAAACAATAGAAATTTATTCTTTAATCCTGTCAATACAATAAAAGAATAAATAAGCCAAGCCTGGTAATAGAGAACAGAATGTGACAGAATGGAGTGTTTGATTCAAAACTTATCTGAAGGCTTAAAAACATTATATAAGTTTAGTGCCTTATTTTCTCTTGCTGTGACAAGTATATCCTGCGTTTTCTCAGAGCACTGATGAGTCACTTAAAAATATATTGTTATTAGGTACTTGGGCTCAGCTCAAATTACTGGATCTCCTCAAGGGACAGGACAGTATCTCAGACATGTGAGCAACCATACGGTTTATCATTGACTCATACATCCTTTGGTTTTGCTCCTGTAAGACTTAAAGTACATTGTTCAATGGAAAATCCCTATATGCTTCCCTTTCACAATTTCTGTAATATTCTCCGATTATAGCAGACTAATTAAGTCTTTTACTGGCTGCTTGTCACCATTGTATCTCATCTCTTTTCTCACATAATGTTAACTAACTAACAACATGATGGAAAAGCCAAAAGCAATTTAACTGACCAAAACCTCTTACCCAGTGTAACAGCTTATCTAAGAGTAAAAGAGATCTTCAGCCCTATAAATAAGAATATTTCTAGTGCCACGTACCATCTATGAATCCCTTCCTACTTCAGGAATCTGGAAGGGGAGATGGCTTTTAAAAGCATGGTCTTTTAGGACCAGAGCAGGAAGTGACTATCACTGTTAATAAAAGCCATGTCAATAAGGCTCTATGAACAGCAAGAGTATTCAAACATTGCTCTTTAGGGGGGGGGAAAAGAGACATATTTTTTCTTTAGCTGTTCTTGCTCTTATTTTGTTCATTATTACTGCTATTCAATAACAATTAACTTGCATTGGTTTTGATCAGAATATCCCAATTCTAAGATCTTAACATATATTTATATTTTGATTTGTAAGGTGTTATGGGCATGAGTTACACTATGTAGGGCAGAATTCCTTCTTTTCAGGACATCAAGTCTTGTAAATCAACAACAGTTATGAAACTCATGTCTCAGAAGTGTAATCAGCCTGTGATAAGAGCCAGTGTCAGCTCCTGCTTAATTCTCTTTTCTAAGATTTTTTTATATCTTCAGATAATTACAGAGGCCCTTAAACATCATTCAAATGAACAGAGAGGGGGACAGAAATATCCTTTGCAAGAAATGAATTCCAGGTTGAAGTAGGATTATTTTGTACTGATATACAATTGCCAGAAAATACTGAAGAATACACCATTGCCATGTCAGTTTTGGAAATACAAAATCTGTGAGTAGTATGTATGCTGCTCCACAGCAAAAATCCTGTGCACACTGGGTATGTATAATTAATGGAAATAGAGTGTGCATTGTGAACAGTTCAGGAACCAAGACACAATGTGCACAGAACAATTTGCCAGAAAAATTTTGTAACTCCATCTTTTGCAAGCAAGCAAATTCATATTTTGATTTAAACCTTAGTTTATTATCAGCAATAATTCACCTGCAAAAGTCTCAGTTTTGTGACTTTCCACTTACACAGCTCTAAAAGAAAAGACTCAATTCTTCTGGTTAACACATAGGGCACAAAATTATTCATTAGACTATGAATCATAAAAAATGACAGATGCCTGGCCGAGCATCCAAGGATGGAGTTAAAGGTCTTCCCTTATTTATACACAAGTCAATGTGGAATGGTGCCATAGGCTTTATCTAGATGAAGATTTAAAAGTGAGCTGTTAACATGCCTTAGCTAAAACATATGTTAAAAGTCTTTTATTACTGTATATCTATACTTTGATGCACCTTAAGCTGATCAAAATGTAGCATGACAGGAAATGAATCTTAATGAAGGGAAGAAGATGTACACTAGGGGATGCAAACCAGAATTCTAAAATGCATTAGTCAGAACTTGATAGCTGATGGTTTTTTCTGTGTCCACTTCTAAGTGATTGACTAGAAAAAGCTATGGAGGAGAAAGTTAAGTAGTATTTATACAAATGATCGCTAAAATCCCCAATTTTGTTTACATCAAAGTTAAAGCAATAAGGCATCACCCCATCTTGTGTTAACTTCAGCTACAATGCTCCCAGTTACCTGTACAGTAACCCTACCACAAAAGAATTATAGGAGAAAAAAATCCTATATATGAAGTTAAAGCATATTAAGTCAAGAAAACCAGAAGAACTCTTTCCAAATTTGATAAGACTTTAAAAAATGAAGTATGAAGCAATAAGAATGAAGTAAGCCCTTTGGCCCAGAAAACTGAACTATGCTCTTTGAAAGCCAAATGAATAAATTAAAAATACCAAAACATCTCATATTAACCATACTTCACTTTTCTTACTAAAATCACAACAAGGAGGTTATTTGGATAACACGAGCCCATGATCTATAAATTTCCTGTCCAATAGTAGTACAAGGATGAGTACTGTCTGCATGATTGTTAAGAGGTAATGTGCAACATAATGTAGAGTACACATCAGAAGGCAAAGCAGAGATAAATCAGGGTATAATGCAAAACTGAACTAGAATGATTTTGCAAATGATGCCTTCATGTTCATTACCATTGTTTTCTGTAGAGAATTAGGTGTCCAACCAGTCAAAAAAATTTCTGTTTTATTAAACACACATATCCATGCACATGCGCACATGAATGTATCAATATGTGTCGCAAAACACAGGCTTTAAAAACAAGGAAAATGTTATCAGCAGCCAAACCAATCCATCTATAAAATTGTGGCTGAATTTTCACCTCCTATTGATGGAGTTGTGTTATTTACTTCAGCCTGCAAGTCTATTAAATAGATGATCAGCTCTATTTCTAGTGTATACCCTTGGACTGAGACATTCATTTATAGTGACTCAGGCAGTAGTGGGACAATTAAAAAGTGGAGAACTTCTGTCAAGGGAGGTTTTTGGGTGACACATGAGTTACAAAGAAATGCTAACACAGCAAACAAACAGGCACAAATAATACCTCAGGTCTGGCAGTGAAAAGGAAAGCAATGCCATTCTCCTGGTGGGAAGGCACATTTATTATTTCAATATGGAATTTATTGTGGTTAATGGTATAGACTAATAGAAGAAAAATCAATAGAGGCATGCATGTATTCCATTTGAGAGATGTGGATGAGATGTGGATTCTAGTCTAAGCAAGGACAGAAAAGCGGGAAACAGAGTTTAATTTTTTTTAAATAGTTTGAAAAACAGTAACAGATTATTATGAGTTTTACTCACGGAAATTAACTAATTAACTAGAGGATGTCATCAGCCAGAATCAGGATGGGGAAACAAAAAGCAAGGCAACTTCCCTTCTGTAAATAACCCTTATTCATCTTTTATTCATTCATTTTATAACACGACCTGCAGTCAGTACAAATTTACTAGCAGGATGCATTAAGGAAAAGCAAAAAACATTCTCTTTCCTTGCCATTGCCCACACTTCACCTATATAGCTATAAAGAATGAGATAATGAAAACTCACATGGTTTATGACATTCCCCTTGCAAATTCAGAACAGTAGAAGTCTGCCCTTCTTATTGGCTTATGTGTAGTGTAATTGTTTGGCTGAGGCTCTGGTCAACAAATACTGTGTTTCTTCCAGGGGAACATCAATGCAACTAGTCTCTTTGTTGTGTTCTTTGGAAGAACCAGAACATGGGTAGAAAAATGTCAAGAGGGAAACCTAAACCTAGGCCAGGCAGTAAAACTCCCCAGGGGAAAATCATGTTTATTAAGTCACTCCTCTTGCTCAGTAAAGGCTAGCAAGCATTCCAACGAATTTCCTCTTGGGTCAAATAAAGCTGGAGAGGAAGCAGATGTGATACCACGTGACAGGCCTTGATTTTCAGATGGAAGCTACACTAGTATTTTGGACTCTCAGGTTCTGGATCTTGATTTACAATAATAAAACAACATCTCCATGATTACTTTTTCAAATAAACTAAAAAAGTTATTTTATTTCTGGAGAAATTTACACAGAAGTTTGTCCAATGTTCCATCATTAGATGTGAATCTAGAGCAGGCTGACAAGAACAACTGCCATGACAGCTGCAACTGTGGGGTACTGCAGAAAATTGCTTCTGCTTAACCCTTAAAAGAACTAAAGCATCTACTTATTTTTTTTCAGCCTTACAAAAGTGTGTTCCTGTGAGAGGCTCATCGTGTTCCTCTTAAGGAAAATAAATCCACTGTGTTTACTGAGAGATGCATTCTATAGATGATCTAGCATCTCATTAAGATGATTTTACTCCATACTGCTCTGGCACACAGGCTCTCACAAACAACATTTTCAATACTCTGCTCTTCAGATGTCATCACAATCCTAAACTAGGTCACCTGGAATGATGGTTTGGCACGTCAACAAATAGATCAGATCCAACTTCTCCCTTTCTTAAGTACCTGATGTTTACAGGTATCTCCCCTGCAAAGGAAGATTTAAGAACAAACAAAAAATGTTTTCAATAGCCCTTTACCAGTAGCTGGTTCCTCAAATCAAGCTCAGGTTGACAATGAGTGACAATGACTGCCAGTCGAGGGCTGTTCGATAGGTTTGCATCACCAAAGCTCTCATTTTCTAGCAGGCCAGGGCACAGATTTCCACCTCAGGGGGCTAAGGAGCTGCAGCTCCCGAGACAGGGAAGCTCCAGGTCAGGGCTGAGGTCATTCCCGTTGAGGCGGAGAGCAGCAAGACCTATTCTTAGCACACACAAGCTGACATTTGGTAAAACCGTAACAAAGACAAGGGAGTATGTGAATACTTTGCCAAGAGGCCAACAGCCACGTCAGCCTGCTAACTCACATTACAGCTACAGCCTACCTCATGTTAGTTACTGCACGTTAGCTAAAATGTAGGAAAAAATACACCCATTGTGCAGGGAAGACAAGGCAGCTGAAAACTAGTGATAAAATGAACTCGCTATGACATTGGCCCTATTTAATTAATTTTATGAATAAACAGCCTAACATTTCAAGGGACATCAAACTAATGTTAATGTTGAACTTATGATGAATCCATAAGAATGCAGATGCTTAACAGCTGGCATCCTTGGAAAAAAAAAATATGCTTTGGTATTTTACTTTCTAAAACACATCTAAAAAATTGCTTTAAATGGACAGCCGTTATCGCCAATGGTATTTACTGTAGCTATCTCATTCTTGCTACTCAGGCAAACCTTCAGGGAGGGAGAGAGGGAAAGGAAATAAAAGATAAAGGAAGAACAAATAGAAGCAAAGTAAGCAATAAAATATTGAACAAGGACTACTGCAGAAAATTGCCAAATATAAAATTAATTTAGTGCAAGGCACTGTTTGAATCATCAACACAAATGAAATTCCAAGCTAGGTTCTGAAGCATGGTCCCTGAATGAAAAAAACAATCATTTTTAATTCCTTGGTCTCCACCTGTTGTAAATAGTTGCAAAACACAAAAACACATGCCATTTTCTTTACATCTGTAACTTCTGCTGAGTTCAGTAGTTCAAAAAGTCTCATTATTGCAGCAGATAAGATGGAATTACGACTCTGGGTTTGACATAGTGGAGTGTCTCATTACACACTGTCACAGACATCACAGGATGCACCAGAGATTTCTTCGTCAAGGAGAAATAATGAGCTGTCCTGGGTCCACAGTCTTTTATAGCCTCCCAGATGTTTGCATTTATTTATTTATTTATTGCATTTAAAACATCCCCAAACCTGTATCAACTAAGTAATGAAAAATAAACCTTTATCAGCATAAACCTGATAAAGATCAAAATACTGAGATTGCTGACAGGGCACCATAATGGAAATAATCTGTTTATTCAGCATTCTGTTTCAATAATATGGGAGGCATTCAGACTCCTTCCACAATTCCCTCCTCATTAACATCCTGTCCAGTTTGCTGCAGGCTATGACGTAGCCTCTGATAATAGTTTTGGCATATGTTTCCTAAGGAAAGGCCCAGCCACCCTTCTCCTGAGCGGATGTCGACTGTGTTAATGCTGAAGGTGCATATGCACCACCTCCTGCTGGGCCCAAGCCCCAGCACACACGTGACCTGTCACTGTCACTTACTGCCAACCACTGAAAATAATATACAGATACCCCAGACCCCCTATATACATGGGCAATGCATGTATGTGTGTGGATATGCAGAGACACACACACCAGGCATGCACTCAAAGCACACAGAAGAACTTACTGTATCTTATGCTGAAAAGAAATCACTGTCATACTCTGAAATCTTACAGGAAGGGCAAAAAGTACCTCATGGAAAAGGCAGGTTCTTTCATTCTGTCATCCCAGAGCCTCATGTACAACAGCCAGTGACATAAAACTGCTTTTTCAATTTTTAATTTTTTTTCCCTCCAACAGATATGCAGAAGTAGCACGTGTCATTTTGATGCAAAACCATTACAAAGTCTTCAGCAGTGATAAGACAAAATGAGTTTCTAAATACATGAGATGCATCAATTGGAGTGCTGATCCTCAATAAACACAACCAGAGATAAACAGTCAAACACTCCTCTTTGGCCTGTTCTACATCAGCAAATTAAACAGCGCCAAGAAGCAAACCCAGACTGTAGACTTTAATTGTCTCTGCAGTTCAGTTATTAGACAAGTTCTTGGCACAGGCTTGGCAGACTCCCCAGCACCACAGGGGAAAAACACAGCCCAGAGATAAACCCTGTAAGATTGGATGTGGTCACCTTCTTTTGGAAAATAAGAGCTGTATGATTTCATCATGGGCTGTCCATATCCTCAGTGCCAGAGGATACTCCCAGGCAAGTTTAACTTCTTAGTTCAGACACAGTCTTTCTGTCCACTGCCAAAGCAGAGCCTTAGTTTAATACAGGTACCAAATCTCTCTCAAACATGGAACAACATCATTATTTCAGACAAAAATTTCGTTACTTTCCCTATCTGGTGAAACAAACTATGTCTGAGCTCCATCATACAGCTCTGTGAAGAACATTTAACAGGACAATATGTAGAACAGCAAGAATTTGCCACATCGAATGTAATCCTTACCCAGCATTCTCCAAAGATGAAGTAATAACAGCAAAACTGACCCTGGAAATAACATCTAGAGGAACAGAAAGATGTCAAAAGTAAAATACCAAGCCTTCTCTTTTAAAAATAATTATGGATAGACAAGCATATACACATGCATGGAACTCACAGCTTCTGAGCTGTTGTATGTTATGAGAACACTGCCTACGTAGGGACAGGTAATAAACTTCTGCAGGGCCTAAAATCCCACTGAGGGAAAGGAAGATAATTGTTAACATCCTAAAGCAGAGTCCAGAGGATGGAGTTCCCACCTGCTTCCACTGGGATTTCTGAAAGCTGTTCACCCATGAGAAGAAGCCAGAGTTTTACTGTGCAACAGTATCTACCATGCACAGTAAGCTGGAGATAAAAATTACAGAAAATCAACAAAGAGCAGCCTAGGCTTTATATTCCAGATGCAAGCAAAAGGAGTGAGTAATGGAAAGCAAAATATGTCTCTGTATTTCACATTTTTCCAAGTAAAAAAAACCCCAGTACAATTTCTCACAAAAATCCAGCTTCCACTTGTCCATGCCTGTGTCCTTTCAAAACTGAAACTTTGAATTCCCATCTCCAACAAATAGAAGGATATCTTTCTGTACAGGTCAAGAAAAGAGGTGACCTGACTGTCTCCTTCGCAAATTCTTCCTAAGGAGTTGCATATCTTCACACTCTCTCTTTAAAGCAATTAAACAATTCAATAGGGCAATAGATTTTAGTAAAGTTGCCAATATTGATGTTACATCCTAGTCTACACTCCTAACCTGTGTTTACAGTGATTTAGTGTAGCATCAATACTAAACACAGCCAAAGTGCAAATTCTCTCATTGTTGTTCCTTTCTTCACTCAGTCATCCCCCTTTCCACGCCTTGCCCTTCACATGGCAGGTGAACGTGCATTGCAAAACTTATTTTGACAGAGACAGGGCAAGAGCTATAATCTGGCACAAAACCCTCCTAGAAAAACAAGCAGGATGAGCATTTTTTCATAGTACTATCCATCTCAAGATTGCAGGGTTCTAAGGGCTGTTGATTTTGGTTTGTTTTTCCTAAAGCCCCATTTCATATAATCCCATGTTCGGCAACACCCTTGTGAACTGCTGACTTTTCTTAAAATGGCCATAGATTATCCCCAAAAGTGAAGCCCTTTTCAAGGTTCCCTCATATCCATAATTTAGAAAGGAAATATGAGAACACAGGAAGGAAAGTATGGGAAGCTACAAAAGCAAAAATGTGTAAACTGTAAGTGGAGAGTCTATATATAAATTCTAGACCAAAGTAAACCTCCTTATTTCAAAATACACCTTTCACAGAAGTACATGTATTTTATGGGACAATATTCACCTGCTCCTTGCAATACTGGACTCTAAGGAGTTATAACTGGGAAATATATTTTAGATATGATGCAATATATACTCAGAAGCCAACAAGGTAAAATATTAAAGTGAGTTAACTGCAAAGCATGGTAAAGATCTGGCCTCCTACTCCCTTCATGTATGTTGCAGCATCTCTGAGGTGGTACAGAAAACCCCGTGTCCAAAGCCAGCCATGAGAAATGTCACTCATCGATGCCTGTTTTGGTTACATTTCTCATCACCAAGCAGACAGGAAATGTTCTCAGGCTCACAAAAAGGCAAACAGAAGCCAGAGTTAAAAGTAGACTCCTTTTCCCCTTCCCCTGCTGCACACTATTAATCTGAAAGACTGGAAGCTGTATGGGGATCGAGTTGTTATCCAGCTATTTATTGCCTTCAGGTGGCTCCAAATTAAAAAGAAAGATTGTCAGCAGATGTACCCATCTACTCTGCCCCTTCTTCATATGGCTACAACATTATTACATTTACACCCATCTGCACGCTGTAGCCAAAGGTGTGCCACTATTTCACAATCCAACGTTTTTTTATTCTCCCTCCCTTAGGTCAACAGCTGAGTTAAAAAAATCACACTGTGCTTCAACACCACAGTTTTTTTTTAAGGGATGATTCAGAGATTTATTTTCTTGAGCTGCTGCACCTGGAATACAGCAATTAGGGCATAGATATCTCCCCAAGAGCTCTCTCATCTCCCACATCAGCTGTCTTTGCTGTAAGCACTGCAGTACCATGCCTCTGTTCTCTCATCATCAAGTGCATTTTCACTTCTATGGGTCCTAACATCTTACTAATCTTAAAGGAATTTTCAAAGGAAGCAGCTACTAAAATGAATAACTCTTCCAGAAGTTTAATTACATCTATCCTGATATCTTCTTTTCATACTTAAGACTATAGATGGAATTACTGGTCAGGGAGCAGGTTGTCACTAGCAGTAAATTGGCTACTTGAACAAATTAGGTACATAGAGCAAACTTAAATAAAAATTATCAACACCATCTCTCATTTTGTTTTTTATTTGTGGAGATCTGGATAATAAGACAAAAAGAGTTGCTGTTTGCAAACAAAGATTTCGTATCATATATGTGCACAGAAAATCACCACAGATCTCTTCAAGTGTGATGTTTTACATATATTAAGTATGTTAAAACCACAATATCTCAAAGACTCAAAATAATTGGTGGTGCAAACTTAATCTACTCTAACACTCATTGGCAATTCATACTGATGAACTGCTAGATGATCAGAGGGCTGGAACACCTCTCCTACAAGGAAAGGCTGAGAGGTGGGTGTTGTTCAGACCAGAGAAGACATCTTTTTGCAGCCTTCCAATACCTTAAGGGGGCTTATAAAAAGGAGGGAGAGGGACTTTTTACACACGCAGATAGTGACAGGAGAAGGGACAATGATTTCAAACTGAAAGAGGGCTGCTTTAATTAAGCATTAGGAAGAAATTATTTACTGCGAGGGTGGTGAGGCACTGGCACAGGTTGCTCAGAGAAGCTGTTAATGTCGCATCCATGGAAGTGTTCAAGGCCAGTTTGGATGGGGCCCTGAGCAACCTGATCTAGTGAAAGGTGTCCCTGCCCATGGTGGTGGTGATGTTTAAGGTCCTTTCCAGCCCTAACCATTCTGTGATTCCATTTCATATCCACTTTACAACATGAAAAAATTGTGTACACATCTATAGGAGTAGCATCTCAAACTCATGAACTCATTGTCTTCATAACCTTGTGGGCTAATTTGCAAAAGCAGTAAAATGTAAAAACAACCATTCAAAATACATGCAGACCACTAACTTCAGGACATCTGAGTGTAAGCTTTTCTTTGTTCACTCCTTCAAACATAGAGAGAGTCATTGTCAATAACAGGTAGGACTGACATTTAGAAGCATGCTCAAAATTTCAGAAAAAAATTTCACCATGTGTGTTTTTGAATGAATTGATATTTTCTTAATGCAAATAATGAGAATTGTTTTCTGCCTTCTATTTTTTTTTCTAGCTGTATCTTGGTGGAAACACTTCAAAATACTGTTTTTCTTCTACCACAGAAAAAAAATTCTTTGTGCAGAAAGGTAGTAAACATTATATCAGTTGTTTATTTCACAAGGCAACCAGAACTGTGCTATGGGGAAGTGAAACTGAAGGTTAAATTTGGGAATGTAGCAGGAGAACCTTTCAGCTGCAAATATTGAGGCAGCTTCCTCTCGAACACAAACTAGAGATGACTTCATAAATACTAAAATATTATTTTTAACTATGTGAGAAACAAATACAAAACCCCATGTTAGTATTATTTCCAAGATGGAGCAGTTGCTCTTATTCTTTCAAATCTACTTTGAAACACTCTCCTCCAGGCTCAATTATGCAGTCCCCAATGTTGAAGCATCCTTAAAAATTGCACTCGGTGCAATTGAAGACAGTCCATGTTCTCCGTCAGAAGTGCCCTTACACTAATAAGGGCTCTGAATGGATTTGGAAGGCACTATCCAAGTTGACATGCACTTTACAGTAACACAGGCTTAGCTCGTGCTAGTATTACATGAAATTATTCCAGGGCCCAGGAATGCACATATGCACTCAGGTTTCCCCACACATGTAAATGCATTCAGATACCTTTTTCTGAAATCCTCTTAAAAGGCCTTCAACAATTCACTTAAAAGGCTTGTTGAGATTTTCTGGTTTTCAATACACTTCAATCTCCCTAGTGATTGTAATTGGCCCCAAAGCACACAGCTACACTCGTCACATTGCTAAATCCCACTCACCAACTGCAAGCTTTCTATCCTAACATGAAGTCAAAAGAACAGGTACCTAGATTTTGCACCTGGGTTGGAAATCTTCATGAAATTTTTCAAGAAAATTTCCAAACATATTTTTATGTTAACAAGACAAATATATCTCTACATATATATATGGATGTTAATAATGTGACTCCAGAATATGTTTCTAATATCCTATTTTAAACTCATAAAATTAAAATCTTACTGCTATACTTCTCGTATTTGAATAGCATTTCCTTTCTAAACTGTCATTGTCATTAAAATTAAATTAAACATTTGCAACATGTTTTTAGAGAGGAGGAAACAATTTATTTGTGCACACAATTTTATAGCGTGCACTCCTCAATGAAAAATTGGAAAAGAAAAGGCAGCATGATTCAATTTCATCATACCATTATTTACTAATTAGTAAAATACTCCCTCTGGATTCAAATGCAACTTTATACAGTCATTTTTCACTTTAAGAAGCACTACTACAGTATAAACTCAGCATTTTTACACAAAGGTAAAGACAAGATGCAATTTGTGCCACAATATGAAATGCGACTACAAGCAACATTGCCACGTACAGTTCAGCGAGCGCTAGCACTCTTGGATCTTTGGTGTACATCAACATTCCAAATCACAGAATCATGAAACAGTTGTGGTTGTAAGAGTTCCTAAAGATCATCTAGTTCCAACACCCTTGCCATGGGCAAGGACACCTTTCACTAGACCAGGTTGCTCAAAGACCTATTCAACAGGAATGTTGACAGAGATGACGCATCTACCATCTCTCTGGCCAACTTGTTCCACTGTCTTATCTTTCACATAAAAACTTTTCTTCCTCAATAACTAGTCTCAAGTTGCCATCCTTCAATTTGAAGCCATTCACTCTTGTCCAGCCACTGCAGGCCCTTGTACAAAGTGCCTCTCCAGCCCTCTTGCAGACTCCCTTCAGGTACTGGAAGGCTGCTCTAAGGTCTCCCAAGAGCATTCTCCAGGCTGAACAACCCCAACTCTCTCAGCCTGTCTTCATAGGTGTTGCAGCCCTCTGATCATATTTGTGTCCCTCTTCTGTACTTGCTCAAACAGGTCTGTATCCTTCTTATGCTGGAGACCCCAGAGCTGGATGCAGCACTCCAGGTGGGTCTCACCAGAGTGGAGTAGAGGGGCAGAATCACCTCCTTTAATCTGCTGTCCACACTTCTGTAGATGCAACCAGAATATAGTTGGCTTTCTGGGCTGCATGTACATATTGCTGCCTCAGGCTGAGCTTCCTGCTGATCAAGACTCCCAAGTCCTTTTCCTCAGGGCTGCTCTCAATCCATTCTCCAACCACTTACCCTATATTAGTGCCTACTATTGCCCTGATCCAGGTGCAGGACCTTACACTTGGCCTTGTTGAACTTCGAGGTTAGCAAAGGCCCACCTCTTAAGCTGGTCAAGGCCCCTCTGGATGGCATCCCTTCCCTCCGGCATGTTGGCTGCGCTGCACCATTTAGTGTTGTCAGCAGACTTGCTGATGGTCCACCAATCCCACACTGTCCATGTCACCAACAAAGATGTTAAACAGTGCTGGCCCCAATACTGAATCCTAAGGAACACTACTCATCACTGTCCTCCATTTGGACATCGAGACATTGATTGCAAAACTTTGAGTGGAACCGTCCAGCAAATTCCTTATTCACCAAGTGATCCATCCATCAAATCTGTGCCTCTCCAACTTAGAGACAAGGATGTTATGTGGTATTGTGAAATGCTTTGCACAAGTCCAGGTAGATGACAACAGTTGCCCTTCTCTTATCCACCAATATGGTAACCTTGTCACAAAAGGCCACCAAATTTGTCTGGCATGGTTTGCCCTTAGTCAAGCCATGTTGGCTGTCACCAATCACCTCTTTATTTTCCACATGACTTAGCACAGTCTCCAGGAGGATCTTTTCCACGATCTTGCCAGGCACCGAGGTGAGACTGACTGTCCTACAGTTCCTCAGGTCTTCCTTTTTTCCCTCTTATGTTTCCCCTTTTCCAGCCAGTGACAACTTCACTGGACTGCCATGACTTTTCAAATATGATGACCATTTGCAATCATTTGTTTGCAAATTTACAAATTTTTCAGGCCCTTTTAAAGACTATCTCTTGTTGAAGTTATTCTGGTGCTATACTTTGAAATTAATGGACTGTAAAACAGATAATTGGGTATTGGAGGTGATGGCAGAATGAACAGATACTGGGTGCAGAAGGTGACTCATGAGCTGAAGCAGTGGTCATCCTGTTGCACCCATAAGGTTCTGCAGTACAACTAGACGTGTTAGAGATACTATTATATTCTCTTCCTAAAGCATGTATTTGCCACGGTACTAAGGCTGAGAAAACCAAAGATATTGAAGAGTCCTTACTGGACAAGACCTTTCAAGGCAATCCTACTCACCCCACTACTCCAGTGACCCATTCCTGATCCTGAGTTAGCCCTAGGGTAGCCCTAAGTCCTCCTCCCAGAAAAACTCTTCCATTGAGGATATGTTTCCTATCATACCTTCCTCCCTGCTGCAACACAGCCTTTGCACCAGGAAATCAGATGAGCTGTGTGAATTCCCTGAGCTTCACAAGGGGAGGGGGAGCTGTCCAGAAATGGTCGGCTCTTGGGTCTCTCAGGAAAGGAGGAGGGGGAGTAAAAACCCCCCCGATCAGTCAGTTGTTTCTTCTTATTGACAATATGCAATATTCCTATAAATCCATCATCTGCAGGACAAGACAATTACCTGAAGAGCTAAAATCTACTCTCAGGTCACAAGCAAGGCTGAGATATCTAGGTAATATCAGAGGCACAATTACCCACGGAGAGGAAGCAGCCAGAAAGGGGATGATAAGTACCAACAATTTGCTTATGTAACAACAGGGGACAGAGAGCCATACATCTTGAGCAAAATAGCATCTCACTTCTTCCAAGAAATTGAACTATAATCTCAGCTGACAAAATACAAACTTCAGAGTATTATTTTAGCATGAGGAATAATCTTACTGCCAGCTTTGCTTCTGTGCTGTGTCTGCCTCGCTTTCCAGTTGCTCTGGTCTGCTGTTCAGAGATGCTCAGGCAGAACCTGTTTGAGCAGGGACTGGAAAGACTCCTGTGATAAAACTGGAGTGAAGTACAGGTCTGTGTTCATTGCCTCCTGTGGAAGTAACAGAATTAATTATTGAGCTGCTCATGGCCTTTGAACTTTACGGGTTATGATCTGAACAAGAATATATATACCCTGGCCCTGAAATTCACTGAAGTGCAGATGCTGAAGCTATGAGGCTAATTCCCTTCCATAAAGGCAATCAAAACACCCTGATGGCACCTGGTGAACATTAAAGGCAGCTTTGGTTTCAAAGTCAGAAGCCCTTGGGAAAAAAGAGGTCACATTTGTCAGGTCACTCTTTGCTCTCCAAACATGGCTTTCCTTTTTTCTTTCTTTATGTTTTCATTAACACTATCAAGCCTGACAAATATTTTTCTTCTTTTTTTCTTTTCTTTTCCCTCTCTCCCTGTCCTTGATTTCTTCCACCATCTGTACCAGTCTGTTCTACCTTTACTCTGAGAAAATTTGATTAAGAAAGTGAGTTCATTTGTATGGTAAAGTAGCAAACCAGACCTGGTAAAGCCAAGCACGCTGCATCTGTTTTGTAATCACTGCATGGTCATTCTCCTGTGTTTCAGCCTGTCAGTCAACATCCATGCAATGTTATCTGATTGCATGGAAAGCAATTCCTGTACCTTAAAGCAGAACCACTACCCATGTGGCTCCTTAGTGTGAAACAAGCAGGGAGCAGCTTTTATAGGAAAAGCAAAAAAACATGACACTGAAGCAGCTGGTCTAGAAGCTTGTTTTCAAGAGAGGTTTTTGGCAGAAAAGAAAAATAAAGGAGTGGAGGAAGAGGAGACTTCTCCCTACAGGGAGATTCTTCTCAACAGTTCAGTGGTGCTGAGTTCACATCCTAAGCCAGCACCCCTTTCACAGTTGTCACACCAACCAAAACTTACGTAACATAGCTGAAGATGGTCTCATCATCTATGTAAGCTACACTCATGAAAATACTTAATTATACGCTTGCAAAGTCATTACATTTCATCACTAAATAAAACAGTGTTTCAAAGCTGGAAATACCTTGTAGAAGTCAGAATTGCTCTACTGTATCTAACAAACCTGCACAGCAGAACTGAAGCCACCTCCTTTCACAGGTCTAGGCATCTATGCCTGTTATTATCTCTTGGTGAAATGGAACAGCATGAACACTGTTGGCATGGCAATATAGGGGGAATTTGTTCACAAGTAGGCCCTTACCCTGTAATTTTATGTCTGTGAATACACTTAATCAGGAAGGCTACCGTATTTTAATGGATGAAAAAGTGCTTTCTTTTTCCTTAGAAAGGATTGCTATAATGATTAACACCACTCCATCTTAAAAACCTGCTACCTCTTGCTTATGTGTAAAGATAAAATAGTTGAATAAGCCCTTCAATTTAAATTCTCTGAGTTTCTTCATACACTTGTTCATAAGCAAGATTTAGACTGCAGCTGGAATGATGGTATGCATTCATCCTGTCCTCCAGGCTCTGTGAGGGTAGACTGGTACAGGTAGGTTGAAACACACCTTAAACTTAATTTCTGGAGATGTTAAACTTTTGAGACCCCACCCACAAATAATGGAGACATCATTCTGTCAACAGTCTTAAGAGCATGCCCAGGACTGGAGGCACCTACCATCTCCATGGTCCTTGGATCTCCTCTACCCACTGGCATATGACACAATAATTTGATCCAATATACTACATCTACTTAGCAAACTAAGGGCTATGTGCACAGACATCCTATATAAATCAGCAGAAGCTGCTCATATGTGCTCATATAACCCATAGACACTCTACTGAATTCCCAGGGGAAAATTAAGACAGTGATGCCCTTCCACACTTACCTGGACACAGAGTGAAGTGCAGAGGATTTTCACTACATACAGCCAATTTATTTACAGGTAGGTGTTGGTACACTACAAAACACTGAGACACCAAAATAAAGAGGCCTGCGTAGGGTGAGTCTGCATTTATTCTGGCTTCACCTTTTAAGGAACGAGAACAAGGGGCACTATTGGTGCTTAAAAAAACCCCAACATTAAATGGACATTAAAGCAGTAGCTTTGCAAGAACTTTTCCCCACAGCACACCATTTGTCTGTGCTTCAAAAACTCTTCAGCATTTGGTAATGACTGATCTAGCCAATGCTGTTTTTGGCTGGACACAGCCTTGGTTTTCCCTCTCTCCCTCTGTTTGTAACTGGTTGACACCTTAAAGAGCATGGCATTTTGCAGGGAGTGTTATGTGGAGATCTGCAATGTTTTGTAAAATCTTTCTCCTCATTCCTTTTTCCATCTGTTCTACTCCAAAGCACCTGTGAGAGAAAAGGATGGTTATAGGTGGTCTGAGTGGTGGAGCTGTATGTTTTGCACCACAGACTATAATTTATTTGAGGAGGTAAACCTGATGTACACAGACCATGGGCCAGGCACCGGTGGCTGCCCCATGGCAGTGTGACAGTCACCTGATGTCACCGTGAGCTCACACACCTGCTCCAACGGTGCCAGGGCTGAGGGTTTTCCCTGATTGATGTGTGCATCTGCTCATGGGGCTGCGTGGGTGGAGGATGTGGGTTGGCACCACACCAACCAGAACTTCCCTCTGACATTGCACAAGAAGACAGAACAAGACTCATACCTGCCCACCCACGCAGACAAGCCAGCAGATATAAAAATACATGACCTTAGAAAACAGCACACAATCTCTCCATTTTAATTTTTTCCCCCTTTTCTCACCAGCACCAGCTCTGCAGACTCAAAATCAAGTTACACACACAAACAGGGTTGGCCTGCTGCCTTCACCACATTTGCTACCACACTCCTATGGCCACCCTCCTAGAAATTCCCTCAGATATTCCTAACTTTCCACTTCTCCATTTAATTCCAAAAATAAAAAAGGGGAGGCGGGGAAGAAAAAGAAAAATGCACCTCTGTCTGTATGAAAAATAAAAGTTTGGCTTAAGAAAGTATCTATAAAGTACAGAAAGGCCAACTTCTCAGGTTTACAAAAACATCCCCACTTCTACTACATATGTTCACCTATCTCCTGAAAGGAAATTCACTGCTCAGAAACCTGATATTCCACATGCTCTAATTAAGGAAAAAGGAAATAGCTTTCAGTCTCTTGTGCAAGGGCCAGTGAACATAAGTCAAACACTCACCTAAAACCATGAAAACACTTTGAAAAGAAGTAAAACAAACATTCTGCTAAATTCCCACATGTATTTCCAGCAATGTTTCTGATATAAAGGCAATGGGTAGGAAACAGGAAAAGAATTTAGTGATGTGGAAGATATACCTTTATAATCCATCCTCAGCCCATTTTATGCATTTGTGATGGAGGGATTTGCTCTTCCCTGCTATAGCAGGGCTCCCAGGGTGACACAAAATGGACAGTGTGACACCTCAAAAAAGCTACTTTCTGAGAAGCATTGTGGTTCTCTGGTCATACTTATTTCTGTAGCACCTCCTAAATGCTTAGGTAAAGTTAACAAGAGTCAAGGGATACACAGCCCAGTAAGCCTTCATTTACAACCTGAAGTTTCAGGAAGAAAGTATTCCTCCTCCAAGTGTTTAGGAAACTCCAAGACTTCCTTCACATTGAAAAAACTCTGTCTGTGGCGTAATCTTGTTATTTTGCTTGCTTCCAACCAGCTTAGTGATGGTGAGTACCCATCACATTTGTACCAAAGAAGGAACAAAAAGAGCACTAGCCAGAAATATAATTTACATGCACATTTCCAGTTCCACTGAGCATCACAGCTATCTGCCCAAGTCTGGCCCCTTTGATCTCACTGACAGTGCTGAAAGAAAGCAGGTCCTGAAATTAGGGATTGCAACCAAGGGTTGTTCATTAAACAAGCCAGCTACCTTTTTTTTTTCCAACTCTAGAGACTTCTAAAAACACACATAAGTTTTTCAATGTGAATGCTTTTTATTTGGGCCAGTGAAACTGAAAAGGAGACAGTGACAGGAATGGGATTACTAGTCAAGTGATAAGACCGGATGCCAAGAGATAGCCATGTATCCTTATGCCCCTTCTGCCTCAGAGTCAGCTACATCAACAGCAACTGAGATGCAAAGGCACAAATATGAAATGTAACTCTTCTTATCTATTACATTCCACCACTGTTAGTTCAGTGTAAGACACACTGTTCTTTAGATTTTAATGCTATGGGAGATCTAGCCCCTTCCATCTTCTTTTGCAAAATACACAAAATGCACCTTCAAAACCAGAAAGCATATGCTAGCTTCCTTTCTCAATGTGTTTTATTTGTTGATCATTTCCTGGGAAAGTGCTAAACACTTGTGCTGAAAAGAATTGATCTGAAAATGCTTTACTGCTATGGACTATGTTACACACCAGAACAAAGCAAAGAGCTCCAGAATTCTTATAGGTTGTGCCTATGCAATACCTTCAGAGAAACTGCAATATTTTTGCACCTTTATGTATCTTAGCACTCTTCACAGAAAAACAGACATAATTCTGCCTGAATTAAAATTATGTTGAGAACAAATCAGTTATTATCATATATATTATTATTATTATTATTATCATTAGCAGTACTAAATCAATTTTTATACAGCACCTTTTTATTCACAGAACCCAGGGCACCTTGCTTATTGTTCTCATTTTACAAATGTAAGACCTTGCGAACTTTGAGATGCAGTTTCTATATTGAGGTCATACAACATGCCACTGACAGACCCTGGGACAGAGCACAGGCTCTGCAACCCCACCAGATGGTAGGCAACAAAGCTAGATACCCTGCTTTTTTCATTCTTTTAATTTCCATCTCTGTGTATTTTGATCTGCCTCATTCAGCACTTAACATAACACTGCTTCAAATCCTGGCTTTCCAGGAACACAACTGCTTTTTTCTCCAGAACTGCCCTGCTTCGTGCAAGACTGAGCATCTACATGTACAAACACACTCGACCTCAATTTGTGCCTCAAGAGTCATCCTCCCCCTGCTATCCCAAGTATCAAAAGAGTGCATATTTGGAAAAATAAGATGAAAAAATACTCAAAAACTGAGATACTGCCCTGTCTTTTTTCTCGCAGGGTAAAAACATTACCTACTGTTGCACTTTCTCCTCTTGGTCAGAGTGCATAATGTCAAAATCATATCTACAAAAGCAGCATTTTCTAATGTGTCATGTATCCATTCTCCCCCTGAGACAGCAGCACCTTTGCCTCTCACCCTCAGCCGATCTAATAAATGCAGGCTTAGAACTGACAAAAGACAGCAAACACGGCAAAAAAACCACCAAAACTTTCAAGCCACAAAGAGCTGCACATTTCAGGAATAATAAAAAAGCCCACAGTGACTCCTCAATGGCAGATGATGTCAGGAGAATGTCATAACCATCTTTTTTCCCCCCACCTCCATTTCAGCTTGAATACCTGGGACTGCCAGAACTCCCTTTAACAGAGCAGAAATTTCCCTGCCAGCTACAGCTGTTGAAAACTTGAGCCAATCAGTCCAACACAGCTGGATGAATTACAGCAAGTTATAACTAATTCAAGGACCTTTAGCTACCAGCTACACATCTTTTCACTGCAGAGGTACCTCTGCAAATGGAAAAGCTGTACAAGTCTGGCCTCCCAACTTGACTGAAGCAAGCAAGAAGAAGCATCCCTTAGCCTCACAAAAAAAGTTCTATAATTTGCCGTGTGAGCTCCACAAAGTCTTTGCATTATGTTCCATTGTCTTTTTCTTGCCCTTACAAAGTCTCCCATGACAGACAGTAACTCCAAATTATGAGGCCCAGGTATGCTGGCACTTTCAAGTGAAGGATGATTGAGTGGATGCAGTAACCAGTGCCTGCCCAGCATGCCTAGCCCTACACAACCTCTTCCTAATCCAGGAGTTTTCCTGTGCATGGATAATGTCATTAAGCTGGAGAGTGGCAAACACTGTGGTGTTTCACCTTGTGGCTAATAGCAGAAGGTTTTTCTGTAGTCAGGAATTCAAAGCAAAGAGTCTGAGAAGGAAGAGATCTTTTAAAGCTCCCCTGCCTATCATTTGCTGAACTTTCATGTTTGAGATTAAATGTAAAGGCAGTTTCCTCATCTATGCATCTATTAAAACAAAAATCAACCAACTCAAGTTCCTGCGTAACTGCAGTATCTAGTACTTTGGAAGTACTTCTCTAAAGTTTCATTGTGCACTTTCTGACAATTAGCACAATAAATCAGTTATGAGCTTTCTAGAATCAGAAATAAGTATCAGCTATTCAGACACGAATCTGCAGTTACTGGTGGCAGGACAATAAACACCATATGAATTTTCTTGCTCAGCAAAAACCAAATGGAATGGATGAAATAATTCTCTTACATCAAACACATAGATTCCAGCTCGTCTTCCTTTTCACATCTCCACACACTCTCAACACAGAAGAAATCTCATCTTTTAAGTAAACAAACACATAAAGGCACAAACTAAATTAGAAACTCCATGGAGTCAACAGATTATGATCTCATCACTTCTTTCTTTTTTTTCCCCCAAAGCATTTCCTTTCCAAACTGAATTTAATTCATTTGAAAAAAAATTAAGCATGGAGTATCCTGAATTCTCTGGAGGAAGCAAGCTGCTCAGTCTATGATACTGTCTCAGCCTGGCTTTAATTTGACTTAAACCAATTTATTAGTTTGATTTAAAGCAAACTGAGAAACCTGGTAAGAGTGGATACCACAGTACTAAATGACATACTATTAAAAAAACCAGCAAATATAAATGCATTTTAAAGAAAAATAACTCTCCTGTCTTGAGCTAAATGCAATGTATAAAGAGTTAAATTTAAAACAATAAACCATTACTTTTTTTTTTTTACCCCAAAGGCAAGATCCTGTAACTAATCCTCAAGGAAAATTATCAACTTCCACATTGCTCAGTTTTCTGTCCTTGAGACACTTATGGCAAAATTAAGCCCCGTGAGGCCCCACAGTGCAGAAACGCCCAAGTGCAGGTGTGTCTATGGATATTTGTCTATTTTTTTTCAACATTTCCACCCTGTGGCTGCTTATCTAGACCGCCCTCTCCTTTCTAAATTAATCTCTGTTTATTCTCCTGTTTGGCAGCAAGAAGAACACTCACACACTCCTGTTTATGGTCCTCTGGATCCTGCCTAGTAGCTGTGCTTTGACTCAACAAATTTCAGGAAAGCCAGTGCTGGGAAGAAATGTGCAACTTCCCAGCCACATCGCTCTGGAAGGAAATGAGCTGTGCTCCGTAGGGAAAAGGAAATTGCTTTGGAAGTCTAGACCGAACCCTTCCTTTTCCATTCCTCCTCCTGTTTCCCCCTTGAATATATTTAAGACAAAACAAAAGGAAGCTGAAGAATGAAAAAGAATGATTGGGCAGAGTTTCCATCTCTATGTGTAATAAAAACACAGGTGGATGTGGATTCAAACACTGGCAAAACATCAGCTAGGGGAAAGGTAGGAGAGACACAGAACTACAGAAGCACCTCAGAGACAAGGGTGTTGGCAGCATCAGGTACAGGAAAATGGGAATCAGCAATGTAGTGAAAGGCAATACACCGCAGGCAGCCACTCTGATCCTTCTCTCAGGCTGGGTTTGTCTTCAGAATGCAGCAAGTAATGCAGCTGCTGATCTAGTTGCCTAGGATTGTGACAATGAGAGGGAAAAGGCTGCAAGGTATTTAATAAATTTCCTCTGGTCCCCCAAACTGAAGACATAGTAAGAAAAGCAGGTGTGAAATGGGATTGGAAGTGCAGAGAAGCTTGAAACAATCAAATGAACTCAGCTGAAGTTTAGAAGAAGCCCATGGAGACTCTATGAACAAAGACAGAGGTCAGAAAGTTTGACCAACAAGGCCTCAATTTGACAGGGAAGGCCAGCAATAAAAATAATGACTTCAAAGTATTAGAAGTAAAAAATATAAATATATTATAAAAGAAGATCAAGAAATCACCAGGTAAGTTTGGTACTATTTGATTCAACTGTAGACCAGAAAATACAAGAGCAAGCTAAGAGAATTTTCCTGGTTAAAGGGGCAAAAGGGGGACCAAGGAAATGGACAAAGAAGTTTCTGGGTACTGAGGAAGAATGATCAAGGTGTAAAAAAATCTGATTGCAAATTTAAAAAATATTAAATGTTATGGCAGAGGAATTTTAAAAACAAATCTGCACAAGGAGCACCAAGGAAAGCAATCCTGTGAAGGAGAAAGCGAAAAAATACAGGTGCCTGTGGGCACTTAAACTGAACTGCAGCATGGACAAGCACCAAATTTCACTAGCTTCCTTTATTTCCTGCTTAAATGAAAGGATATCTTTTGTTTGAGTTTGTTTGGTTTTGATAAGAAGCAACAAAAGGGGAAAGAGTGGGAAACCAATCCATCATAAAATTCTTCTGGTGCGCACCTTGGGAATTTTACACAATCCGAGTACTCTGAATTCCTGCTGCAGAGATTCACTGCAGCTTATGTGACCTTCCCCCCACACACACGTAGGAAAAGGAAGCCAGAGTTCCATCAAGAGAACAGTGGGGCTGCAAGATCACAACTTTCTCGTGCCCAAGGTCAGAGCTCAGGCACTGCCCTTGGTCTGTCTTCTCACAGAGATGCGAACCAACACACACGGCAGCACTCCCAGTGCCTTCTGTCCCACTCCCTAAGGACAAAATATGAAAAGACAACACTTTGAACCACCCTTTAGCCCCTACTGGCACATGTCTCCATACGGAGCAGGGGAGAGGAAAAGGAAGCAGTGATGGGACAACATGCCAGCCAAGAGTTCACAGGGAAGAGTGCTGCAAATGCCTGCTAAAATCACACCACTCATATCCTGAGATTATACTGGCCTACAGCATGTGCTGGAGCTTAAAGTTAGGTTTATTAGTTGTGCTACTTTCCAGTCAAAAAAAAAAAAAAAAGGAGAGAAGGGTTTGATTTTGTTTTGTTTCCCACCAAGTGCAGGAAAGAAATTTTATTCCTTAAGGAAAGTTCTCAGGAGTGGGAATGAATGTGAGAATTGTATGTCTGAATCATCCTGTTAATTCCAGAAATCACACACCATGTGGAGTTCAGATAATGTTTTCCGCTAGGAAACTTTTTAAAAAAATAATCTAAATTTATTTTTTAAATGGAAAAACAAAACAAAACAAAACAAAACAAAACAAAACAAAAAAAAAAAAAAAGAAA
>VYZT01005937.1:43226-56049 GCA_013400735.1 Pomatostomus ruficeps
AAAGAAAGAAAAGAAAGAGAGAAAAAAGTGGTTTAGAGCTCCTCCCTTACTAAATCACAGTTGGACCCAGAAAGACCAGTTTTGTTTTTAAACAAAGTCAGCAAATTGTGCCTAAGCTGGTCGATTCCAGTAATTGGCATCAGAGTAATAACAGTCACTCAGTCAGCTTCCCCTTTGCCAGACCAAAAATAACCATTCAGCCAAATTCTTCCCAAAAGTGTTTATTTCAGCTGAAGCAAGTACAGTTAGGTTGCAGACACGTTCTTCTCACAGCTGGAAAATGAACACCTCTATACATAGTGTTGTTTCCACGCCTCTCTCTATATATTCAGAGTTACCAGTAGACTTATTAGAGATTCAAAAAAACTAAAAGCATCTCCTCCCACTCTTGTAAGGAACAACAGCAATAGAATTACTTTTATCAGATGCTGCCTGTGAAATACAGCCTTTGTGTTGTTTACAGCATGCTTGTAATGAACTACAGGAAAAATACCCATTTACCCCACAATCATAGGAAACTTATGCTGATTACAGGGACTAATAAATCAATATAAAAGCACCTTTCATATTTATTTGAGGCAGGTACATAGTTTCATCCATGTAAAAAGCAAAAAATCACCAAAATCATGGTAAGTTTTCCACATGTTAAGTTAAAGCACTCCTAGTTAACCAACGTGGACATGCCAAGTGGTAACCACAACATTATTTAGTGTACTTACAGCACAAAGAGCCTGAAGTGCAGAGGTAGTGTGAAGCTTGATCTGCACAGTCCTTCCAGGACACCCCATCACCAGGACACCGAGGATGTTGCTGAGGGCAAGGACTGTACAGCAGTACAGCTGGTAAAGAGTGATCCATCCGAATCTCCTAAGGGAACAGAGACATTACATACAGGAAGTTTGAACAGTAATGATTTAGAACCATTAAAAACAGGTATTTCACACCACTGTGGCTACTCATGCCCCCTCCCAATCCTTCCAGTCTTCAAGAACTGGAGAATCACACCTCAGTTTCACCCTAATATATATAAACCAGCATTTTTTCCAGAGCTGGGAAAGGACATTGGTGCCAAGGTTGGGCATAGGAGAATAATATGGGATTCACAGACAGAACTGTTTCATAACTTTTGAAAAATTTAGCTGAGTGAGTCTACTGGGTCAAGAACATTGACTAAAAGGAGCAGCTGAAAATATTTTTTCTGCCCATGGTCACTGAGCGTGAGACAGTAGAAGGAAATGACAGTGAGTCATATTGACATGGGATGGAGCAAAATCTGAAGGAATACTGGATATAAACCCCAAGAGATAAAGGCCAGCGTAAGCTACTGATGAATCTCAATGAATTCACATCCAAATAGGAATTGATCTTGAAACTCTGGACTCCAAAATACAACACATTTCTTGAATTACATAGATTTAAGCTAGCTTTAAAAATGTAGTAGGAAACTAAAGATTTTCATTTGTTACAATTTCTCTTCTAAAAATGGGTAACATGGTCATACAGTTTCAATACAATACATATTTGTATTTCAATACTAATAGGGTAGCTGTTATTGCATCTACAGAACTGCACTTTTGTAGACACATGCACATACAAACCTATTCTCTCTACACATAAAATTACAGGGTTTGTTTCAGGCCTGAGAAATGGCTTGTGCTTCCAAAAGGTATTTTTCTACACTAATTTATGAAATAGAAGACATTTCCTCTCTGATCCACATACTGTTACTCACACTACTTCTGTTGCAGTGGTATTTGCAAACATACAACACACACTTATTCCCCTCTCCTTCTTTTCAACTAAACAGTTGACTGGAAATAATTACTCAGTACCAACTCATAAAAATACAGTGTCTACACCCAAAAAAAAAAAAAAAAAATAAAAAAAAGGTGTTCTTCTTACTAACCTACTTGTCTTTGTAAACAGCATTTTAAAAAATATGTATTTAATTTCCCTAAAAACAAAACAGTAATATTTATGTTTTGTACATAAGCAAAGGATAAAACCTTCACAATGCAGCTCTTTAAAGCCCCATAATTTACACTATGGTGTCATACACCAGCAATAAAATATTTTAAAGATAGCCATAAAATTGTGATCCAAGTTCTTTCTTTTCAAAATCTCTGCTTCAACTCAGCTGTTAAGAGTCTGAGCAGGATTATTTACATTTAATCAGTGGCAAAGTTCACATGTAGTCCAAACTATTACAAAGTTTGCCCGTTTTCTGATGGAGCCTCCCAGCTCAGGCTCACCCCTATGCTTGGAAGGGGCTGGACTTTTTGCTGCAAATGCTTTCACCTAAAGAGGTGTCTATCACTGAACCCAAAATGCCCCATCTGAAATAACATGGAAGTTTGGGGCAAGGCAAAGAAAGGCAGGGGCCTCACTGAACTTTCATGTAGATTTCTGGTGGGCTGTGGTGCATGTGGCATTTGGGGGCTGGTGTTGTAGCAGGGTTTGCCTCAGCTCTCTGGATTTCACTGCTTCCAGAGCCTGCACCTCTGGGGTGATCAAGCACTGCGCCAACTAAACCCAAAATTTCCCCCATGTATCTGAAACACAATAATCTGTGAAACCTCTGAGTCTTACCCATGAACAGATCCAGTGAATCTGGGAGTGGAAACCAGAGGCAGACCCTCTAGGATCTGACTCCTGCCTTACCATTTGGACTGCCAGAAGCCATTATCCCCAGACCTGGTGGTGTCCAGGGCAGCTGGCACCAGCTCCATGGGCAGGGGTGACATACCTCACCGGGAGGTGCTCTGCCTGCTTCACAGGCTGTGATCCAATTCCAGCTACTTTTAGACAGTCTCTGTATAGGAGATGTGTTTGTTTTGGCTCTCTCCTTTTAAGTTTCAGGTCCAAATAATAAATTAAAACCAAAATAACACTGCAACCCAAATCAGATTGAAAACAAAAGATGAAAACATACAAGTAAGGTGTCACACACACCAGAAAGCTTATTTCAACTTGTTCTCTAACAGGACAAAGTAAATAAGAGGAATTATGGAAAAAACCACATTCATATAATGCTTCACAAAATAATCACAAGTTGCTTTAAAAATTATTTGAAGTTTGAATCTATACTCATTGCAGTCAGCTGGAACTTTGCATTTTATTAGTGGGGATGTAAGAAGACAAGACATTGTAGAAGATGAAGCAGTGAGCTCTGACAATTCAACATACTGTTACAGAAAATACCAAGTCTAGATCTCATAGTAAGGTGTTTAGATCCAATCCACAAGGAGCAGAGTGGTTATGCTTATAAATAACTCACAATCAGGGAGAGATTATCTTTGATTCTGCTGTTGACCCACTGAACTAGATCAAAGACATTTGCCTAATACTACAATGATTTATCAGTAGGATGTTACAATAAGTGAGCAGATGTCATACAACAGAAAATAAGCATGGGAAAGTAGTGGATATTGTTACATAAAATGCTAAAACAAAAGCCTGAATTTTGGTCCTCCTAATACTCATTCCATTACTTGACCACAGGAAGCAGGTTACAAAACACAACCCTGTCCAGTGAGAAATATTACAGTCAGGAAATGCATAACAATTCAATTACTCTCATTGCTTCTTTCTTCAAAGAATAAATCCATTTTACCAAATATATATATTTTTTCACCATTTCTAGACAACTAGGGTTGTGTTGTTTCTTTAATTTATTTTAAGGTCACAAATATGTAAACAGTCTGCTAGCATTTCCTTAACAAGGCAAGTATCACTGATGACCAGATACAGATTTTAAAAGGTTTTCCTGCATGCCTCACAGTCACATGGTGTGGTTTTGTTTTTCAGTTGTAGGTTTTACTCAGCTTGGAAATCAGCATAGTCAGTATTTCAGGATATTCAAGATTCCTGGAAACCTCTAAGAACCATAACATGTCAGGCCCTGATTTGGGAATGTGCCTACCCATTTAACCTCAAGCACAAGACCTCACATCTTCATTACACAAAACTTTAATCAAGCATTTAACTTTGAACATATATTGAAGCGCTTTGCTGAATCAGGAAGGATCTGGACCTTTTTAAAGAGCAGCATTGTTAATTGACTGCAAAGATGTTATATCCTGCAACTAGGTTCTTAATGAACCGTGCCTGCTGGCAAGCAGCTCTGATGGCACACAGCAGCCAGCTGGTTCTCAGCAGCAGGGCACGTGGATTGCTGCATTACTCACGGATTAATGAGTACATACCCCCTCCACCCTCCTCAAATAACTGCAGGACAGGTTGCTGCTTGCTCCAAATATGCTGGTTCCTATGCATACCTGGACACTAGTTACTACAATTGTAAACAAATTTAAAAATCTTTTTAGAGTAATCTATAATACAACACTGAAGTGGTTTACTTAAATGGTGAGCTTTATGGTAGAAGAATATATAAGGCATACAAGGCAATAAAACATCTTTTACAGCTGGTTAAGCACTGAAACAAAGCTGAGACATTTGATAACTGCAGGAGGCTTGCTAAGGAGGATATTCTAATGCAGTGAACACTCACAAAACAAAAGGAGATAAATCAGATCTCATGTTTGTTTCCTTCATGTTGTTTCATCTTTTGGAGCCACACAGAACTGTAGCAGCCACTTCCCTCAGACCTTCTGCAGAAGCTGGTACCAAGGACATGCAATTTGGGCAGAAACGGAACAAAAAAAGGTTTTGAAAAGTGTAAATATATTTGAGGCCAGGCAAGTAAATAATTGATCAAAGACACATCCTTAGTAGAAAAGGGATTCTATGATTAGGAAGTAGTTTCCAAAACATTTGCTTCAGTATCTTCAGCATCTTCAGCAACCTAACTTTGAAAAGTTGAGGATATCACACTCGGCCATGACACAGGCAAATGCAAATCATTTGAATTCAAAGAAGTTAAAACCACTACAGCAGCTCTAAATTCATTGTAAGTGTGGAATTACCCATTTTGTGCATGTAAATGTTACCATCCATCATTACAGATATTATTCTGAGAAGCTGAATTGCCTGCTTAAGAAAAGTGGTCCATGGTGTCAGTAAAAACTTTAGTGGTGTTCCTCAAGGGAACATTTGCTTTTTCTAGGCTGTGATTCTTCTCTCATCATAGACTACCATATTACAGAGCCTGAAAGTAAAAGAATCTTGAAATAATGCAGCTCCTTTAGGCTAGTTCAGATTAAAATCAAGATTCTCTCACCCTTCTCAAATAAAAAGCAAAATTAGAGTAATTTAAGCAAAACTTCATATACTTTTATTTTAATTATAATAGAATCAACACCTTTATTCCTTCTCCTTTTTCCCCACAATTCTTTAAACAACTTTCTCAGGTCAAATTTTTACTGTGTGCACTCTCTGTGTTCTCTCCATACACTGCGCTCTGCTTTTGCACTGAATCAAACAATTTGGGCCCTCACTTTCAGTTGGAACTTTTATAAAGCATTTTCATACAAATGAAAGAAAATATTTTAGCAGTTTAATCTGGTTATTGTTTCTTCTGCTCCAGCTAACATTGCTGCTTACTTTGGATGGGTAATTGGTCTATAGTCTCTAGTTACAAACTCTTACATGACTGAAATAAAATGCAGAGGATGGTTAAAAAAAGAAAAAAGTTTTGGGCACATACTGTGTGAAAATACTTTTCCAAACTGCTCTGAAAACCATGGGCCAAATAGTGGAGTCACTGTTATTCGTCATTTATAATATACTTCTGATGGAGAAGGTTATCTTCAACCCTTTCAGCTGCTGTAGGATGCTTAGCTTTCAGCACAAACTGTACCATTTTGACATGCTTCTGTTACCTTATTTGCGGCATCTTGAATAAGGCCATTGCTGTTTATAATAATTAATTTTGTGTTTGAAGAATCCTTGTAGAAATCCACAACTAATGGACCACATCACAAGACTATCAGATTTGACATGATTTTCTTTTGTCCCTTTTGAAGATGGAGTTGCTTTGGATACATTGTCAGAATCTCTTAAATAACATGTGACAAGGAAGCATATGTTCTCTTAATGTCACTTTATTCAAAACTGTAAATCAAGTTTCCTTTTCTTCTTTATTATTTCCAGCGATAGGTTACACCACGGAAGAGTAGCGTAGCTTTCTGGTTCCTCCATCATCTCCAGTGTCCTGTAAATGACATCTGAAGGATGTAAAGAGTGTCAGCTCTTCTATCATCACAATATTTGGATTCCTACTCATATATTCAAACAAATTCTGAGAAACTTAATTTAAACCAAGCCTGAGTACTTGTGGTTTTCTTAGCCCACAACCAACTTCCAGGACTTTCAGTTTGCGAAAGTCATCGGAACATTAATAATTCTTCTCCCTTGAATCACAGATACTTTGTTCCCATTTATTCATCTTCCTGTAAACACATTTTTTGCTTCAACAGAAAGCAGATACATCCTACACATCTAATCAGCACAATCACAGTACTTCAAACCCACCTTTAATCAAAGCTATAGAGTCCAGACTATTTTTATACACAGCTACCACAAGTGCCTTTTTCAGTTGTAGTGGGGAACTCTGTATTTTTCACACATCCCTATCTACTCATCAATGAATAATATATCTATGTGCAATTGACCTTCATCTATATCTAATACCTAGGACTTAGAAATGACAGACACAGATGAGCCATGACGGAAGTAGGTCATTCTGGCATAACAGTGTTTACATCATGTCCCCATTTAAATCTGATCCCCAGGTTTAGCAGCATGCTCCCCTTCTTCCTCTGCCCAGGAGGATCCAAATCTGGAGTAGCATGTCCAATTCCAGCATGTTTAAAAGTATCTGCTCTTTTCTGCATTGGCTTATTTTAGGCTACAAACAAATTTCTCCTAACCTGATGCTTTCCCTGTCTTTCTCTACTCCCACCACCCCCTTTCCTACAGGTTGTTTTTCCCTCACTGAGATTCCAGTGGGTCTTGTGCACAGAACTGTAGACATACATTGATTTAAACACAGAAGCACAGAAGTACTTGGGAGTGGATGAAGTGTTACAAAGAGATGATTGTAAAGCTACCCGTATTTCAAGCAAGGCTTTTTTTTCTTCAATTCCCTCCTCCACCACAGTGGACCCTGTAAAACAAGTGTACCCTTTCTCCTCATCCAGCCTGATTCTGTGCTGCTCTCTCTCTTGACATTACTGCAAGTCTCATGACTCGAAGACACAGCTCCCAAAGAGAAATGCTCAAATGAGAATGTCATGACCAGTTGACCACAAATGCTACCATTATTCATCGTTAAGCTGAATTACTCCTGCCCACCATGGATCACATCATTATGCAAAGGCATGAGCTAAGAATATGGGAAAAGACTGGCAAAAGGCCTCTTTAAGAAGGATGCCAAATTTCACCAATTCATTTAAAGAACAAAGCATGTCTATCGAGGTAATCTTTATATCTTCTGAATGCTTTAATGTTAAAAGAAGTCCAGGTGTTTATTTCTGAACTTCCATGCACACATTTCCCTGACTTATGTTTTCATAAGAGGGGACTAGATATTATAATAACATCAACATATAAAAAGATTCAGCTGTTTTTTCCATAGCTTCATACACTACTGCGGTCACTTCTCTTGGCAGAAACATTTTAAAAGCTGCAAGAAAAGTCCAGAAACAAAGTTGACTTTCAGATTTTTTTTCTGCCTTTATTTTTTTTTAAACTTGAACATTGTCAGACTCATGTTTAGCAGAAATATTTAATTTTTTGTCAGTCCATTTCTTTTTTCTAGGCTCTATACAGAGAAGAAAGTTTATAATTAAAATAAAATATCCACTAACAAAATAAATGAAGAAAAACCTCCCTCAAGGGAAGATTTCTTTTAAATTAGAGAGGAGACTAATCAAAGAGAAAATGACAGCAACCCATTTTCAGGGCACCACCACATGAAGACCCATTTAGTAATTACACACATACATGACAATAAGCCACACACAGCTTGAATATGCTGGAGCTGAACCCACACGGTATTGGCAGCTCAATGATTTCATTTCCCTGCTGCCTGGGATCATAAGGGATGGACAATTGTGGTAGATTTGGAACACATGCACAATCAGGAATGCTGCAGAACTGTCATCACCCTCACACTGTCATTAGTGACACAACTGAGGGCAGGCAGAGGAGATGTGAAGGGGTACAGCAGTGAGACCACAGCTCAAGATGTGCACATGCTGCACCCCTATGAGCAGTATCAGAGGATGCTGAGACAAAGGAGTTACAAGCACCTGCTTTACTCAAGGAACGTACGATCTGAAATGGAGCCACCAAGGATCCCAGTCTGTGAGCAAAGCACATCATACCTGACTTCAAACAGACTGAACACAAAGCCTCCTGGGGAACAGTATTAGATGCACAAACTTCCCCCTTCTCACCTTTCTGCCTCCATGTACTGTGTCCTTGGAGTGTTCCCCAGAGGAAGAGGCATGGAGCAGAGTTGCTGCAGGAAACACACAGGAGGGAAGCAGCAGCAGTAGCCACAGTGCAGCTCCGCAGCCAGCTCAGGGCTTCACCTTGCACTGGCACTCCATTTCCCCTTGACACGTTGTTGAACAACCACCTGACTACAGCCAGCCCCCCTCAGGGGCCAGGTCTAAGTGTGTTATTGCACATTAATGCAAGGCAGGTTCTCAGATTTGAAAGTATTTTTATGTAATAAAAGATAAAAATAAATTTACCACACTTAGAGATTAAGTGCATATATTTTGAGATAAATACCACCTCCCAAAGAAATGGCTTAATACTTAAAATATTTTGACAGAATGGCATGTTGCCCACAGGCCTCACAGGTTGCTTGGAAAGCAGGAGTAGAAACAAATGTATAGAAAAGATTTTGTTGATATGTTCATCTTACCTATACCAGCTAGTTTGGGTTGATTAACAGCCCCAGGAAAAAGAGCAGGAGACAGAGAGAGGGAGAAAAACCTTTAAAGCTACACTTATTCAAGGTTTGTATCATGCTCGGGTTTCTAACCCTTTAGCCATGCTCTAACCTTTTGCCAGTAAAACACACTCAGCAGTGTCCACAACAAAGAAATCAGACCCCTTTGCAGCAGCTGAAAATGTGATTTTCCTCCTTCATCTGCAGGCAGTATTAAAGGGCTGGGGGGCTCTCCCAGCTGTGCTGCATCCTCAGCTCACACAGAGGCTTGGGGAAGGGGAAGAGGGGAGGAAGAGGGGTCAGAAAGCAGCAGCTGCTCTCCCTAACCTGGGCACAGAAGCCATGAAAAACTGTGCACATTGTGATGGCAAGCAGCCTACACAGCATGCCTGGAAAGTAATGTTTTAGGATGGCAAAAAGCTACACTGTGATGAGGTTGTTTAAAGGCTACCCGCAGGTCTAACAAATACTGGACTTAGGGAGAGATGGAAGAAGTTGCTTATGCCAAAGGAAAGGAAAAATATCTTGAAAAAAAGAAAAAACCCAAAACACGTCTCCTCCCATCCCATTTTTTATCCCCTTCTGTAATGTTGAAAAGAAAAAGCCTCACATGTGGTAATCCTGACATAACACTCCTAACAGGTAGGGAAAGACAAATATAGGGAAATTCCATTTACCCCAAAGGCTGGATTTTGTTTTACTTCAGTTCACTTTAGCTGCTTTTTTTTTTTTTTACCTAAAGCTTTGAACTATTTTTTTTCTTTAATGTTGCAGGAAACCCTACAGAAATCATGTCCAGGTTTCATCCCTATGCCAATTTCTCCACCTCCATGCTTCACATGCTGCTCATTCAGTGCACGCCTCACTCACCCAGAGCTCCTCCACACCGCCCTGCTGAGACCCAGGGTGAGGGAATAACAAATGACTCAAGCACCTCCCACTAATGTTGCAGCAGTTATTCATTTCCACTCTTATTCTGAAATCAAAATAAACCCCAAAGTTAACAAACTACAGCAAGAGAGTACTATCTGAGAGCAGGACAAAATGGTTGATTTTTCACACTTCTTTGGCCATTTTTGCTTCCTGCATGATTTTTTTCCTCTTCCCTTCTGTGAGACACCATCCCTCTTCCCACTGCCTCCCTCTTAGGAGGGCTTGCAAAAGACCCCAGGGCAGCAGAGTGCAGATGCCAGAGCCCGCCCTCCATCCGTCACTAGCCCGTCAGTAGCCTGACCTCCATCCACCACCAGCCAGGCACGATGTGTAGATGTGTGAATGAGGTTTGGGGCCGGTTTCCATGGCAATGACACCGCACGCTGAATGCACGCAGCCCATAGGGCTGGGTTTTTTCACAGAGGTACAGAACAATAGACTAAGCTTAGGACATATAGCTAAGCTTAAGGCATGTAAGGAGGAGCCACTACTGTCATGTGAAGTCAGAGCATTTCTCTTAATGTTTTCCCATGACTACCTCTTTTTTTTCCTGCAGCAATCTGTCCTAAGCAAGCACGGAAGAGCACCAGTTTCAGCAGCTCATACATATATGTGGTTGTATACAGTCATGCATGCTTGCAGACAGGAGAGACCATGCCATCTATATACGGTCAAAGAGTATTTCCAGTGACCCCTCTTTACCCTCTTATGTCTGAGAGAGTTTCTTAAGGGCTTTCCTCAGAACCACAAAGCTGGAGCTTTAATTCCTGACCTATTTCCAAAGCTCAGCGAAAACCAGCACAGATGTATGTTCACCACAGAAACATCCTGTGATTTTGTAAAGCAATTTAAAAAAAAAATAAATCTGAAGTTGCAAGGCTAAGCACTCTGAAAGCTCTTGGATCAAAAAGTCATTAGGAAAAAAAATAGTTATTGTTTGGTTTAATGTTTTCCATTTTAAAAGAAAGTGATTTTCATTAGATGAAAGAGCTTAATGGTTTGAGCAAAAATCTAAGGGTTTCAAACCTCCAGCATGGGTGTAGCATTTGATAGCTAAACATTTCCTAAGCTCATGGAAGGGCAGAAAACTCATGTTGCACAGGACATCCCTCAGCTCCACCACCTTCCTGCCTCACTCCTGCCAAGGGGCTTGAGACATCCCTTGGAGACATAAATTCCTAAATTCAGGGTATGCAGCTCTCTGTGCAAGAGCCTGCAATATTGTACACTGCACATCAAGTTGTTGCTCTCAAAGTCCCATCTTTGGGCTGGCCAATGCTGTATCAATCATACCCCAGGATTGGGCAATGAATTGATCCATTTTCTTGAGTCATAAAAATATTTTCATGCCTTGACAATATTGGACTGTGAAGACGTTTTTCCAGAGCTGAATATCTTACTCAACCCTGCCAAGTAACAAACATACTTTTCAGTGCTTTTTAGCTCTCTCATATAACTGTCTTCCACAAATGCCAGACATCAGAGACTAATGTTGCCTGACGAGCCATAATTGACACATTGACAACCAAGTATCTCATATCATCATATAATCTTTTTTTAAGCAGCGTGGCAACCTTTCCAGCTATCCACATTTCCTTTAAACATTTCACTTTAAACTCAGTGAAATGAATTTTAAAATTGGCAGTTTAGTATAATGAAGCATTTGCAAGAGCTGTAATGTCTTTTTCTCATTTTGCTCCTAATCGGCTCCCATAATTTGCACTTAATTCAGATTATCAACATACCACTACTATAAAGGTGAGAAAATTGCACAGTTTGACTGTAAAATATTAAAAATACTGCTGAAAACTTAGCAGGTAAAATATGAATGCACAAAACAATCAGAAAATTCTCACACCTGGCGTGAGAAAGTGGACATGAATATATTGAAAGTTCCCAAAACCTTAGTCTCTTTCTTTCACATACTGTATGGAAGAGCATGCCAAACTCCACAGAAACATTCCCACTTCGGGGGCAGGAAGTAAACCACATGCCTTCCATAAATAGCACTCTCCTCCCTTAAGTAAACCCTGTGCACTCAGCCTGTGACTATGTTACAGTTTAAATATTTTGCTAACCTTATGCTATATTTTCAGCACAGCAAAAACCAACACTGCAAAACATCTGCCCCCGAGTTATAAGTGGGAGTGCTTAAGAGGCGGCTTTTCTTCTGTTCAGGAAAAGGGGTGCCCTCGCTAGGAATGCAGCCCAATTCATCCTAGGTCATCTGGAATGGCTCGGCTCAAAGGTCCTGCCATTTACCCACAGCTAAGAAATTGCCTGGCTAAGCTGCCTTTATAACAGAGCTGGCTTACCCTGCACAAGGGAAAGAGAGAGAATAGCATCAAAACAGTCCTACTGGGGCTTTTAAATGAGAAATCAGCTGAGCAAGCCACTGTCCAAGGACAGAGAAGGAAGTTCCCTTGCACATGTTATACTATTTAATTAATTAAGGCACATACCAGGAGCTATTTGAGTGCAAAGACACGGCTCAGCTGAAATGCCTGGCTGGTCCAGAGCTGCTCTCCAGACTCGGTTTGGCTGCACCTGGGAAGACACAGGCATCAGGAAAGGCCACGTTCAGTCTGCTGTGGAAAAGGCAGACATCTTCTCCCATTGCACTTTGCATTGCCCCACGATACCCTCAACCACGGAGTGGAGCAAAGACCAAAGGACCTTGACAAGAAATCAGCACCCACCCAGGCCTCCTCAAACTCTGACCCCCTACAAGTGAACAAATTAGCACTTTGCATCTTTGGACAGGCTATAATCTCAAAGGATATTGATAATAATATAAATAAAAAAGGAGTCTGCTTTTCCACTCTCTCATCAACAAAACATCACTCTTGCTTTTAAAACCTTGATGATGGGGAGATTAAAAGTAGGGCGATAGGGAGATTACAATGGCAAATACACCAAAGCCTGACCTTTCCGTACAGGAATTCTGGGCTGCAAAATGCAGGCTCTGGGCAATGCAGTGTAAAGAGGAAGAAGCAGAGATAATCAGATAGGTCAACAAAAAAA